>OY740783.1:65913710-66338350 GCA_963514005.1 Raja brachyura
GAAACTTGCTCTACTTATAACAGGCAAATTGTAATATTGGACAGATATCAATAAAATTGATTCTGCAAATCCTTCCAATTCAGAGGCAGTGAACCAGGCCAACAACCCAACACTCAATCCCTCGGTACACTTTGTTGGCTCAGTCAGGCAGGCCAATCTGATTATCAAACTCCCAATACAGACACTCAATTCCGTATCATGGTAAGAGATTTCTGGGTGTACAGAGAAAAGGTACTGAACAGGTACTTTGGATATGTCATTACTAAGGAGGACACAAACAATTTTCCTGATGTACTAGTGACCAGAGGATCTGGGGTGATGGAGGAACTGAAGGAAATCCACATTAGGCAGGAAATGACATTGGGTAGACCGATGGGACTGAACGCTGATAAATCCACAGGGCCTGATGGTCTACATCCTAGGGTACTTAAGGAAGTGTATCGTGGACGCATTGGTGATCATTTTCCAATGTTCTATAGATTCAGGATCAGTTCCTGTGGATTGGAGGGTAGCTAATGTTATACCACTTTTTAAGAAAGGCAGGAGAGAGAAAACAGGGAATTATAGACCAGTTAGACTGACATTGGTGGTGGGGAAGATGCTGGAGTCAATCATAAAAGATGAAATAGCAGCACTTTTGGATAGCAGTAACAGGATCGGTCCAAGTCAGCATGGATTTACGAAGGGTAAATCATGCTTGACTAATCTTCTGGAATTTTTTGAGGATGTAACTAGGAAAATGGACAAGGGAGAACCAGTGGATGTAGTGTACCTGGACTTTCAGAAAGCATTTGATAAGGTGCCACATAGGAGATTAGTTGGCAAAATTAGGGCACATGGTATTGGGGGTGGAATGAGCGGCTGGGCTTGTTTACTCTGGAGTTTAGAAGGATGGGAGGGGATCTTATTGAAACATATAAGATTATTAAAGGGGCTGTCCCACTGCGGTGATCTAATCTGCGAGTTTAGACGAGTTTGCCCTCGACTCAAACTCGCAGCATGGTGGACACGTGGTCCTAGGAGGTCCTATGAGGTCACTGGAATTCTCCTTCATGCTTGAGGGACGTTCCCGAATACTCGCGGCCTCAGCTAGGTTGCAGAAAATCTTTCAGCATATTGAAAATTTTTCCGCAAGTAAAATTTGGTCGGCATGGTTCTTTTAAACTCGTAGTGCAGTGGAGTGGGGTCGCTATTTAGTTACAGGCTGTTGAGGGGAGCCTTAGGCATCTCCTTCACTGATCGGGCATTTTGATTGGCTCATAGGAGTTTTCAGGGCCAAGGAAAACCGACCAGTAGGTTAAATGCCCGCTAAACTTTATTATACTACTTAAAAGTGCCTTCTCCCCCACCCTTCTCCCCCCCCTTCTCCCCCCCCTTCTCCCCCCCCTTCTCCCCCCCCTTCTCCCCCCCCTTCTCCCCCCCCCTTCTCCCCCCCTTCTCCCCCCCTTCTCCCCCCCCTTCTCCCCCCCCTTCTCCCCCCCCTTCTCCTCCCCCCTCTCCCCCTCTGTCCACTTCTCTCTCCTTCTCTCCCACCCGCTCTCCGCGCTCCCTAAAGGACTTACCGTACACTGTGCAGCCGTCTTTTACCTTCCTCTTCATCGCGGGTCTGAATTTCAGACAGCGCTCCCCCGCTTTCCCTGGCCCCCGCCTTTGCGATGCGTTTGTGTGTGTGTGTGTGTGTGTGTGTGTGTGTGTGTGTGTGTGTGTGTGTGTGTGTGTGTGTGTGTGTGTGTGTGTGTGTGTGTGTGTGTGTGTGTGTGACGATCAACGATGACGGTCGATCCAGCTCCAGGTTTTCCAAGCGAGTGCCCTCGAGCTTGACGGTTGAAGACACTCTTCTTAACTCACGGATTAGGTTGCCTCAGTGGGACAGCCCCTTAAGGGTTTGGACACGCTAGAGGCAGGAAACATGTTCCCGATGTTGGGGGAGTGCAGAACCAGGGGCCACAGTTTAAGAATAAGGGGTAAGCCATTTAGAACAGAGACGAGGAAACACTTTCTCACAGAGAGTTGTGAGTCTGTGGAATTTTCTGCCTCAGAGGGCGGTGGAGGCTGGTTTTTCTGGAAACTTTCAAAAGAGAGCTAGATGGAGCTCTTAAAGATAGTGGAGTTAGGGGATATGGGGTGAAGGCAGGAACAGGATTGTGGATGATCAGCCATGATCACATTGAATGGCGGCGCTGGCTCGAAGGGCCGAAAGGCTTACTCCTGCACCTATTGTCTATTGTCTAAAAGACTCAAGGATGTTCTCAAAATCTCATTGAGTAAGTCCAGCATCTCCACTGACTTCTGGAAATCGTTGATCAGTGAGTGTTCAAAATTGAGAAACATTTTTCAGAATAGTAATGAGCAGGCAGAAGCCCAGCAGTTCTGAATTTCAAAGTTTGCAAGTGAAAAGTCCAAATGAATAATATTGGCTGCTGAACTTTTGTGAAAATGGACGTTTGGCATGATTGCTGTTCGTCTTTGGCAAAGACATAGCCGAAGATAAAAGGTTTAGGAAATCTTCTACTTCATGTGACTTTCATAGGCTGTCTGCATCTATCGGAATATATTTAAAACTTTTCCCAGCCTTTTATACAATGTTGATTTATATATTTATTTCCGTCTCACTTTTGTCCTCTTCCACACCTTCTCCTCCTAAAGATTGTTTACGATGCCATTGCTGCTTCATGCCCTTAACCTAAACTGAACAATTCCAGATCTAGAGTGTCCAACATAAATGGGTAATGGTACTGGATTCAACAGTAACTGTTAAAATGGATCCAAGGCAAAAATACTGTAGATTCAAGATATCTGAAATAACAATATTCTGCAGGTTGAGTGACAGCTATGGAGGGAGATATATTTAATATTTTGGGTCAATAAACCTCTATCAAAACAATTAAAATGGTATTAAAAAATACTATTTACAGACATGTGACAAATGTTGATCGTTGCTGCAAAGACCTGGCACAATATTCTTCTCCAACTTTTATTCTTCTCTTGGCTTCGTGTGGTCCACTTCTGATTCGTCACTTTTCTTCCTGAACTTCTGCATCCCTGGGGATAACTACGCACAGATATTTACTTTCAGGCAACAGTGAACATATATAGATTCAATTTTTTTCTCACATTGCCATCAGTGAGAATCACATTGCCTTTTCCTTGCTTGTCAGCCATGATTGAATGGCGGAGTAGACTTGATGGGTCAAATGGCCTAATTCTGCTCCGACGACTCATGAACCTATCTCTTGCTGTCATCACTTGTCATTACAGGTGAAAGTCTAGCTCTTATGGTCAATGGCTAGCAACCAGGTCAGGCAGAAAATAGTCAAAATAGTTTGTGCATCTTCACATGAATAGGAAAGAGCAGTTTATTTTGAGGCAATGCCCCTTTGTTATGTGAATACAAGGGACCATACTTTATATCCTTATCCTGGGGAAAACTATGTTGAAGGCAAGTGAGGATGAATCATTTAGCACGGGTGCTAGATTAAATTTGGAATTTAGGGGGCAAAGTAATATTAATTACTGAGTGATCTCCATGCATGCTGCAAATTTAAACATGTGTTTTTTTCATTTTGTCACTTGAGCCTTCTGTAGCCTGTAATAGCTTATCACCTTGGAAGAAATCCATATGATTTCTAATTAAACAAGAAGTCTGAAACTTTTTTTCAAAAACCTGTTTATGTTTCTCTGGTAATATTACATCCTGTTTTGAAAGCATTGATTTCCTGTTAATTCCATATATCTATCTCTTCAAATCGTTGTGATTATCATGTCAAAATGGTGCCAGTGGCTGGTTTGATTGTGTAGGGGTGACACAGCTACGATGATCCCATCCTCAGCCCAGTTCACACAAGGTCTCGTTAATTGGCAGCTCAGACAGAGACTCTGCCCAGTTTCCCATTACCAAAGTTGACTGTAGTGTACCCCCTGCCAATCCAACTCAGTTCAGCCAATTCGGGGCAGATCCTATTAGGATCCCACGTGGATCTTTCCTGCAAGCACATCAACTGCATGAACTCTACACTGAGATGGCCAATGATGGAATTCTGAAGGGGAATATTTGGCTGAGGCACTGCTGTATTTAGTCCATTCCAGGTTTGTGAGGTAAGCCTGCATGTGAACTGTCAGCTGAAGAGCTACAGTTTGACATTCACCGAAGGATAGTAACCTTGGGATAGAGTTACGGAAGGAAAGTTAACTGTGAAGATATTTCTTGACCTGTATAATCCATTATTTATTTGAGAGAAGAAACAGGAAAGATTCTACTTTTTTATCTTAACTCAAGTCAAAAGGCTCTCAGAAAATGATTCACTTTGAAGAGCTGTTACACAGCCAAAGGCATCAGCAATTTTGAATATAAAAATCTAACATTTATGCTGTGTTTTGAGGAAGAAGCATTAATAATTGGAAGACCTCGCTTCTTTCCAAAAAGTGCCTTGCATTTTTCACATTGTGACCTAACGTCCTCCCTTAGGACCACTCTGATCCCAGTCACTGGCAGACAGGCTAGCAGAAGCCTACGATCATCACCACTAACATGACATGGCTGTGGGAAAACACCGGTAGTCTGGACTGAGCTGAGGCCACAGTCAAATGAGCCACAGCTGGATCCAATTAGTGGTGATTGGATCAACTCACCTGCACCTTGTCAGCCCTACTGACTATGTTCAAAAATTCCGCGCGGCAACGGCTTGTCGGCTTGCAGTCGCCTCGACGCATTACACACCGCCTCGACGTCGTGCCTCCGTGACCCTCTCTGTAGGTGCCTCCGTGACCCTCTGTGTGTGTGGCTCCGTGGCCATCTCTGTGTGTGCCTCTGTGCCCCTCTCTGTGTGTCCCTCTCTGTCCTGGCAAACTTACCTTTAGACTTCGCTCCAAGTTCGCCTCACTTTGCGCCGCGTTGCGCCAGTCACCCGACCTCCGCGCGGCCCCTACTGCCAGTTTCGTCGCGCTCGCCGCATGCAGGCGCATGCTGTTGGGAACGGTTCTGTACAGGGATCACCCGACCTCCGCGCGGCCCCCGCTTCTAGTTTGATCGCGCTCATCGCATGGAGTCGGATGCTGGTAGGACAGGCTCTTTACAAACCCAGGTGCCCCAGCCAGAGGGAAGAGAGTGGGATGAAGCAGGACAGAAAGAAAGGGCGAGAAAGAGGAAGACCTCATTAACTATGCCTCTTTTCCGAGCTGTGGAAGAAACCCGAGACCACTCGCACGTCCTCTTGAGGGCAGAGTAAGCTACTGGGATAAATCCATGATAGCCAATGCCGCCTCAGTGATGATGAAGGACTACACTCCTTTGCGACCCTGACCCTTCTCGTCACTAGTGTCCTTATTGAGAAATAAACTGTATTATGTGAGTTTATCCTACTGCAAGTGTCAGTGTGTAAATAGCTTGTTCTAAGCTTCCCCCCAGTCTAGTTTCAGTCAATAAGATACTGAGTCAAGCACTTGCGCATCTAAACTTTATTTTGGAAAAACACAATAACAGTCCCCACTACTATACCTAACCACCGCGAGTTCGATCCTTGTATCTGCCTGGCCAAGCCCTCATAGCCTTGTGCAAGCAGAGACCCTCCAAAATGTCACAGAGTCCTAAGTATTCTCCCAGAAGATCGACAAAGGACCTCGTGGGAGCGGCCTTTTATAGGTCCCCGAACCTTGAGGGGCCAAACCTAATGAGGGTGGTCTCTCTACAGTCCAATAACAGATATCGATTAACACAGTACATGATAGACATTTCCCTAACCCAATAATACAGTAACTACTATAATGTATCTGACGAAGTTTCTAGATGCAAGTTAACAGAGATTGATTATGCAACATGTGCCTGGATATTCAAGAAACCCAGACAAGGCTCAACACTTAACCCAATCAACATATAGCAAAGTAAAGCTTTGCAACAATATTTACAATGTGTATATCTGGTTTGCATTCATCCAATCCGTTTCATGCAATTTTCACCTAATTGTAAGAATCTGCAGATGTTCCATTCTCTTCCTGCAATTCTTATCTAGGCTCTAGACATGCTGGCACCATTCTACACCTCGTCCCATTTCTGCAGAAGGCACATTTAAATTGACCAAATGGTCCAGCGGCCCAGAAGCCTTTACTCAATTTTAGTGTTGTGGCATCTCCAATTTGGCCAGAATTAACATTCCTTCCTTTTATCATATATGATAAACCATCATCTATGATAACCAAATTATCAGATAACCAGATATACATATGTGTGTCTATACCATTCTCCATCTATTAACAACAACAAGACAATGATATTTCTTCCCAGAATCTTATCAAGCTTCCTGTTCCCGATCGTTTTTGTGGGCGTAGCTTCACAATTTCCGTCTGATGAGTTTTCACCTCCTGAGTTTTCGTGGGGGCAAATTCCATCCATCCGTGTTGTTGCCCATTCTTCCATCCCCTTCCATAGTCGAACCTATAACCTATAATTCCTGAAAAGCTTGGGACAAAGCAAGTTACCATTCATGAACTAATGCTTTCCCATACATTCCACTGTAATTCTCTGTCAATACTATCCCTTTTCCATTTCACTATAACTATCTTTCATGCAACTTTTCTCAGTTTTCTTAAATTATCATGTACCTGTAATATTAAACCTGTAACACTAAACCAGAGGTGCCTGACCTGCTGGGTATCTCCAGAATTACCTGTTTTTTTAATTTCAGATACGGAACATATTCCCCATTTTGGATTATTCTAGAATAAGGAAGGCGATCTTAAAATTGGTCATAAGCCATTTAGGAGAGAACGAAGAAGAAATTCACAAAGAGGAGGAGGAAACTGCTATCTTTCTACTTACATCTTTCTTCCTGGCACTTGGCCCATGGTCTTCTATATCTTGGTGATTCATGTTGAACTGAATACTCCATAAATGCTGTGAGACTTTTGTATATGGTCCTACCATCCACTGAGGCAACATGTTCCAGATTCCAACCTCCTACTGGGTAAAACATTCTTCCTCAGATTGCTTTGAAGCATTCCCCTTATCTTAATTATATGCCCTCAAGATTCTCTATCAACTATCCTATCTATGTCCCCCATATTTTTGAATACCTCCATTAGACCCCCACCCTTAGACCCCCCCCTGCTCCAAAAAAAACAATGCAGCCTCTCCAGTCTGAGCTCAGGAAAAACATTAACCCAATCAACAAACTAATAAATCTCTTCTGCATCCTATCCACATTTTTGAATATGGGGCGACACCCAGAAACTGTACACAGAATGGACTGAAGCTGGAAATCACAATCTTCTAACATGGAGAGCATGATGAGACTTATTGAGCATAACAGTACTGATCTGAATGATGAGATATAGTTGTGTACCCTGGAATGGTACAAGAAGAGCGTGTCTGGAAGCATCTGATACAGCTGTTATCCAATCTGAAACATTAACTCTATTTCTTTTTTCACAGATGCGACATGATTTGCAGCATTTTTAATTTTTATTTCAGTGTTTATTACTTCTGAATACAAAAACATTTTTAAAAATGGAAATCAAAATCCCAAATGCCCATTTGCACCCAATATCTTACTTGATTCCTCTTGTAATTTATAATGTTTGTGATAACTAACCCTTTGTATATGCCATAGTAAAAAAAATGTTAGATCCCAAGGTAACCCATTGCACTGTTTGGCAGAACCCAATTTGTCCTTGTGATACCCTGATTTGAAGGGTCTAGAAATTGATTGGCTTAGAATGTATTTACTTTACAAGTGTAACATTGTTGGAATGATTTCTGATTCACACTGAACTAAACTTGCCGTATGAATCAGAGCCGTGGCTTGAACTGGCTCTGAAGTGAAGCCAAACATGTCCCACCATGTGCTGCAGAGTCATGGCACTTCAGTTAGACACTGCAAGAAAGGTAATTTCAAATGGCAAACCATCCTTCGGAATAGAACGACGGAGTAGAAAAATCAAGGGGAGGGATTCTTGATGACTTGTAAGAAGTTAAAGTAACTGCCTTTGAGGGTATGTTTAGCACAATTCTCATCATTGTGTCCTAAATGTGTTTAGTACAATTAGTTGGAAGAGCCTTGACCCTGCTTACTTTTGTTATTAAAATTGCTAATACTATTTTTTCTTATAACTGCAGATTGTTCAGCAACAATTGGAAGACATCAACAATGGCTCCTGTAATAGTTGTTTATGACCTGTCTTCTGTAAGAACCTTATGGGAAGGAAGAATAAAAAAATACAAAGAGCGGCAAAGAAAAGAGAAGGATAGACAGGAGAAAAGTGCATTAGTGAAGTAAGTTATCTTTTGTTGTTTACTTCAAAGCAAACTGTGCAGAATTCTATTCACAGCTGCTTAAGCAATGTTCAACTGGTTTTGTTAAATAAATTCAGTAGCGACATGTTCATGATCTGTGTCACCAACAAAACATATTCATTTAAACCTCTTCCCCTCCCCACTCCCTCTGCGTTTCACACTCTCCATGACTCTCTGGGTTGTTGATCCCTCCCCACCCATCCCTCCCATCCACATTCACTTTCCCCTGCAACTGGAGGAGGTGTGACACCTGTTCCTACAAGTCCTCCTCCACCGCCATCTAGGGATATAAACAGCCCTTCCATGTCAGGCAGAGATTCACATTAACCTCCTCCAATCTTGTCAATCACATACAGTACTTTTGATGTGACCTATGCTACGTTGGCAAGACCAAGTGCAGACGAGGCAACTAATTTGCCAAGCACCTGTGCTTGGTTTGCAATGACCATCTTGAGCCTCCGGTTGCAAACCATTTCAACTCCCCTCCAAACAGCAAACATCTACAACCCACAACATGAACATTGAATTCTCCAATTTCAGGTCATCTGCTTCCGCCGTGAGACTTTCTCTCGCCTTCTGATCTGCCCAGATCTTCTTGTAAGCATTTATTTCCAACTCCACCCCCCTGTTACTCAGTTTCCTTCCAGCCCCTCTCCTGGTTTCATCTGCTTATCACACACAGTTAACCCACTCATTCATCTTGCCTTCTCCCTCCCCACTATTCCCAACTGCCAACCATCCCACCCTTATCTGGCTTCATCACCTTGCTGTCTTATCAGATTTCAAATCTACGCTCTGTTGTCTCCACCTTATGACCTCCTCGGTCGCAATCTCTATTCCCCCTTCCTGTCCCTGGCTTCCCCTGCCCAGCAGCCCCTCCTGGCCTGGATCCACCTATCACTTGCCTCACGCTCACCACAACATCTTGCGGTTATGATTTTAAACTTGCTCTGGTACATGAACACATTACAAAAAGTCTCTGCCTTATTTGATCATCTTTTATTTAAGGATCAATGAGGAGTGGACACAGAGGCTTGAACGCAGAAGAAGAGCCATTAAGAATTACATTGAGCAGAATAAAGGTGTAATGAATGGTGAAGTGCACATTCGAATGAACCATGTAAACAGCACTGAAAAGGACACTCACCTCCTAGATTTTCTGGAATTGAGGAAGAATACTATAACCAAGGACAAAAGATTTATTTTTGAACTACAAGGAATGGATTGGAAGGTTTGTGTTTAACCAAAATTACTTTCTATTGGATGATAGATTACATTTATTTATTCAGCTGCCAATATAGCAATGGAATAGGAAAATCAAAAGAAGTTCCAAAATGAATTGGGATTAAAGACTCCAACGATCTGGGTAAACTGAATCCAGTGTTTAGTACGTATTAGCCACCATAAAATTACATTTAACATTTAAATGTATATGCAAACTTGCACACAGAAAATCTATTTAGGAAAAAAGAACATTGTGTCATGGGACCTGACCTGTCAAATAAAATTCTGCAGTCTAAAGAAGGTTCTCGACCCAAAACGTCATCCATTCCTTCTCTCCAGAGATGCTGCCTGTCCCCCCAAGTTACTCCAGCTTTTTGTGTCTACAATTCTTGCACAGTTGGTTCAGAGTAGAAGTGATGTAGTTTCTAAATATTGTTGATGCTACATTTTGTCTGTGTCAGATGATTTGCATGTAACCATAATCGGATGGGAAAAGTAATGACCAGATATTTGGCTATAGCATCAAAATGAACAAATCAATGAGGAACTATACTTGCACTCTTGCCTGGATTTGCAAAGTCAGATTATTTGAAATAAAATATAATCCTAGTGTACATTAGCCCTGATACAGAGAACACATTAATAAGGGTGGTGAATGGGGACGAGACTCGGCAACATCAGATACTATACATCCAGGGAAACTGTTGTGAACATTTAAATAGATGTAGATATTTATTGTTGGATTTGGGGTACATTTCCACATTCATAGAGCTGAAAAAGCATTGTGGAATATTTTTGATATTTTTCAAATGCAACCATTGCATAATAATTAAAAGCAAAAGCTGAAAACCAAGTACTGGAGAACACAGCAGATCAGGTAGCACCTGTGGAGGAAAATTGACAGATAATGTTTCGGATCGAGACTCTTCTCGATGAAATATCGTCAGACACAAATCTTCTTCAGACACAAAATATCGTCCGTCCATTTCCTTCCATGGATGCTGCCTGACCTGCTGCGTTCCTCAAGCACTTTTTTCCTTGCTCAAGATTCCAACACCTGCAGTCTCTTGTCTTCGTTTTTAAAAAGAAATCGGATATTTGTGTGAAAAAATTCTGAGCAAAGTTACTTATTTGTATTCTATGGGCTTTCTGTTCCATTCAATTACCACACTAATCACTTCCAGGAAATTAACCAATTACTCAAAATGATTTGTGCCCAAGTCATTGCTAGAGAGACTACAGGAAATGTACTTTATGACATGAGTGCATCTTTCTTTTTTGACAGGAACTTCCTGATACATTAAAGGAGAAGATATATCTCAGAGAGTGGCATATTAAGAAAACAAGCATTGAAATCATTCCATCATTCATTGTCATGTTCCAGGATCTGATTGTGATGGATTTATCCAGGAATTGGATCAGAGAACTTCCAGTTGAAATAGGTACAGATTGCTAATTTTTTGCAGTGAAACTAAGCTTGAATTTAGGTATATACATATTCTGAGTGCCTGTCAACTTAATCCAGGTACATTCATATTCTGAGTGCCTGTCACTTTAAAATATATACGGTTGCAATTTGACCACAAATTAATCATTTTATCAGTGAGATATTTGAATGTATAACAAATCATTAGGTTTTGCTCGCTTGCAGAATGAAATGCAAATCCAGTTATTACCTTCTATTCATTTAATTCCTTATAGCTCAAAGCTTGTTCTATATACTGTACCTACCACCCTTGTGGGGTTTTTTTTAAAGTTAACCTTTGGGTTTCTATTAAATCTTTTCTCACTCACCTTAAAGCTATGTCCTCTGGTTCATGATTCCCCTACTCTGGGTAAAAGACTGTGCATTTTTCCTATCTATTCCTCTCATGATCTTACACAGCTTCATAAGATCATCCCTCATCCTCCTATGTTCCAAGGAATAAAGTCCAGCCTCCTCAACCTCTCCCTATAGCTCGGGCCTTCAGGTCTTAGAAACATCCTTGGAAATTTTCTCTGCACCGTTTCCAGCTTAACAAAATCTTTCCCATAATAGGGTGACCAAAACTGAACACAATACTCCAAATGTGGCCTCACCAATGTATTGCACAACTATAATATAACCTCCTAACTTTTTCACTCAATACACTGACTGATGAAGGCCAATATGCCAAAAGCTGCCTTGACCACTCTATCTACATGCAACGCCACTTTCACGGAACTATGTACCTGCATACCTAGATCCATCTGCTCCACAACACTTTCCACAGCCCTACCATTCACTGTGTTGGTAGACACAAAAAGCTGGAGTAACTCAATGGAACAGACAGCATCTCTTAGAGAAGGAATGGGTGACGTTTTGGGTCACTGTGTTGGTCCTGGTTTGGTTAGACTACCAAAAATGCAACACTTAATATTTCTCTGTATTAAACTCCATCAACCATTCTTTCAACCTATGACAGTCCAACCATCCCAGGAATTAACCTTGTGAACCTACGGTGCACTCCCTCAATAGCAAAAATGTCCTTCCTCACATTTGGAGCCAAACTGCACACAATACTCCAGGTGTGGTCTCACCAGGGCCCTGTACAACTGCAGAAGGACCTCTTTGCTCCTATACTCAATTCCTCTTGTTATGAAGGCCAACATGTCATTAGCTTTATTCACTGCCTACTGTACCTGCATGGTTACTTTCAGTGATTGATGTACAAGGACACCCAGATCTCATTGTACTTCCCCTTTTCCCAACTTGACACCATTCAGATAATAATCTGCCTTCCTGTTCTTGCCACCAAAGTGGATAACCTCACATTTATTCACATTAAACTGCATCTGCAATAGATCTGCCCACTCACCCAACCTGTCCAAGTCACCCTGCATCCTCATAGCATCCTCCTCACAGTTCACACTGCCACCCAGCTTTGTGTCATCTGCAAATTTGCTAATGTTACTTTTAATCCCTTCATCTAAATCATTAATATATATTATAAATAGCTGCAGTCCCAGCACTGGACCTTGTGGTACCCCACTAGTCACTGCCTGCCATTCTGAAAGGGACCCCGTTAATCCCTACTCCTTGTTTCCTGTCTACCAACCAATTTTCTATCC
Organism: Raja brachyura; assembly: GCA_963514005.1. Next base: position 65,926,309 of record OY740783.1, read on the forward strand.
ATGTCAGTACCCTACCCCCAATAGCATGTGCTCTAATTTTGCCCACTAATCATCGATGTGGGACCTTATCAAAAGCTTTCTGAAAGTCCAGGTATACTACATACACTGGCTCTCCCTTGTCCATTTTCCTAGTTACATCCTCATAAAATTCCAGAAGATTAGTCAAACATGATTTCCCCTTCGTAAATCGATGCTGACTCCGACCGATCCTGTTACTGCTATCCAAATGTGCCGCTATTTCATCTTTTATAATTGACTCCAGCATCTTCCCCACCACTTGGATTTTTTGGTAATAGCAGCACATCACAATGACACAGTGCTCCCCAATTTTGGATGGGCTAACCAATGTTTCCCAATAAATGACGCACTTATAATGCAGGTCAATGTATTCCCCTGTACACACCGACCACCATTCAAAAACAAAATAATTCAAACATTTACTGACAACAATGAAAGAACACTTGCATACCCTGCAGTTCAGCTTATCATTTTACAAACAAATGCACATGTGACTGCTGTGTGAATCTAAGAATGAGGAGATGGTGTCTATATTCCTTTTCTTATACTAGGACCTGATGTGCAAATAGCTTGTCCTGGTTTTTAATTGGCTAAATCGATCGGGGAAAATAGTACTTGGAACTCGTTGAAGTATGGCATTTGGTATACATGTGAAAGAAAAGTATTCAAATTTAGATGAAAGATTCCTCGGGCAAGATTTAAATTTTTTTCCAGTAAACTTAGTATTCCGTCAACAGTCAATTTCTTGTATGGTTAGAAATTCTCCAGTACTCTTTTTCACATGTTGAAGAGATACTGCAGAATAATTCATTGCGAAGCCCTGAAGATGTGATATTCCATTATGCATGACATCCAGTGCCTTTTCTGTGTTGACAATAGGCCCTGTATGTGCAATTGTTCACAAAATAACTTCCCGCATGATCTCCCACCTTTCCAGTTGTGCTAGTCAGTTGTGCAATAAGCAGCTTGCTACTGGAAGAAGACATAGATTACATTTGTCTTCCAGTGGTTCCAAAATGGCGTACCACATAATGAGAAATTGAAGCCATGTCAGTTTTGAGTAGCAACCCCAATATGTAGCACCTTGAGTCGGGCAGGCTTTCAGTATTCCAGGGTGTCCCTCACGTAGCCAGCAGAGCCCATTGCTGGAAGATGGTACTGGAATCATATTTGTTTTCATGCATTATTCTAGATCATGAACATCAATGGGACAATCCTAGATGATGACACGGAGCCTAAATAAATTCTGGTGAAGAGTAAAGATCTAAATATATATTTCCTTTTAGCAAGGGTCAGTGAATAACAAAAAGAAGCAAAGCTTCCTCTTTATTATTTGCATGCTGAAGCTATTTGCAGCACTTCACTGACATTCTCCCAGGGTCAATTTACATTTGGTCTGATCCTGTTTCATATGCAGTTCTTAGTAGCTGAGGCATGAGAGGGAACGGAACATGCTGCTCTAATTGAATTATTATTTCATTTCCATTTTGAATAATAATAGCCTTGAAAATACAATTTGGGAGATTAGCATAGGGACATGTAATCCATTTGCATACATTTCCTCCATCTGCTATTCTACCAGCTATGTTTGTTTATTTTAAATGTGTTAATGCTCAGGAATACCATAAATATGTTCAACAATAAACACTAACGTCACAAGCAGTGATTTGTGGATGGAAATTGTTGTATATTCATCATCCAGCTAATTGTTTTAGATTACACTTGAAATCACTCGGAGATAATTTAGATAAATTATTTAAAAATTAAAAGCAAGTTTGCTGTTGTCAGAGATTTACGATTACTTGTGCTGGTTGAATTACGGGGCACAGGTATTGACTGGGAAGAAACGTTTCATATTATGCTGCTTTGATTTTACTGTGTTCCATTTAGTTTTTGTTTTGGAGCTAATCGCAGAATCAATAATTTATTTCCTTGGGCTAAATCTATAAATGAAATGCAATTAGGTCACCTATCTCACACTTAACCATTAAAATGTTGCATAAATAATATTTATTACCAGGGATATTTATTTAATTTCAGCCATATTGGAAAAAATTATGGTTTGATAAATCACCAAATGAGTCATTCATTTCATTAATAATTCATTTCCCTCTTCTTTTAATTACTGCAAAGAATCTAATTATTTCATATTGCTATAATAAAAGCATGGCATATTCACTTTGAATTGCTATGACTTGCTCATTCATTCTACACTTGTCGAGGAGTATTTTTTTCAGTCCTGTATCTTTATTTTTGTTCATCGAGTCACAAGAGACATAGTCTCGGCCTGAAACGTCACCCATTCCTTCTCTCCAGAGTACTGCCTCTCCTGCTGAATTACTCCAGCATTTTGTGTCTATCTTCAAGAAACTACAGATGCTGGAATCTGGAGCAAAAAACAAAGTGCTGGAGGAACTCTGCAGATCAGGCAGACTCTGTGAAGGTATTGGACAGATAACGTTTCGGCCCATGCTTGCAGTCACACTGATGCCGAATCACTGCTGGTTTCGCTGTTAATGCTCTTACTTGGGGCACATTGAGCAGCAAATGGCAACCATGTGGGAAATGGCAGGAAGAAAGATTGATATCACATGATTGGACAAAGTCAGCATGGATTTACGAAAGGTAAATCATGTCTGACGAATCTTGTGGAATTTTTCGAGGATGTAACTAGTAGCGTGGATGGGGGAGAACCAGTGGATGTGGTGTATCTGGACTTCCAGAAGGCTTTCGACAAGGTCCCACATAAGAGATTAGTATATAAACTTAAAGCATACGGCATTGGGGGTTCAGTATTGATGTGGATAGAGAACTGGCTGGCAAACAGGAAGCAAAGAGTAGGAGTAAACGGGTCATTTTCACAATGGCAGGCAGTGACTAGTGGGGTACTGCAAGGCTCAGTGCTGGGACCCCAGCTATTTACAATATACATAAATGATCTGGATGAGGGAAATGAAGGCAATATCTCCAAGTTTGCGGATGACACTAAGCTGGGGGGCAGTGTTAGCTGTGAGGAGGATGCTAGGAGACTGCAAGGTGACTTGGATAGGCTGGGTGAGTGGGCAAATGTTTGGCAGATGCAATATAATGTGGATAAATGTGAGGTTATCCACTTTGGTGGCAAAAATAGGAAAACAGACTATTATCTAAATGGAGACTGATTAGGAAAAGGGGAGATGCAGCGCGACCTGGGTGTCATGGTACACCAGTCATTGAAAGTAGGCATGCAGGTACAGCAGGCAGTGAAGAAAGCGAATGGTATGTTAGCTTTCATAGCAAAAGGATTTGAGTATAGGAGCAGGGAGGTTCTACTTCAGTTGTATAGGGTCTTGGTGAGGCCACACCTGGAGTATTGCGTACAGTTCTGGTCTCCAAATCTGAGGAAGGACATTATTGCCATAGAGGGAGTGCAGCGAAGGTTCACCAGACTGATTCCTGGGATGTCAGGATTGTCTTATGAACAAAGACTGCATAGACTCGGTTTATACTCTCTAGAATTTAGGAGATTGAGAGGGGATCTTATAGAAACTTACAAGATTCTTAAGGGGTTGGACAGGCTAGATGTAGGAAGATTGTTCCCGATGTTGGGGAGGTCCAGGACAATGGGTCACAGCTTAAGGATAAGGGGGAAATCCTTTAGGACCGAGATGAGAAGGAATTTTTTCACACAGAGAGTGGTGGGTCTCTGTGTCACAGAGGGTAGTTGAGGCTAGTTCATTGGCTATATTTAAGAGGGAGTTAGATGTGGCCCTTGTGGCTAAGGGGATCAGAGGGTATGGAGAGAAGGCAGGTACGGGATACTGAGTTGGATGATCAGCCATGATCATATTGAATGGCGGTGCAGGCTCGAAGGGCCGAATGGCCTACTCCTGCACCTAATTTCTATGTTTCTATGTTTCTATGAAAGATTGGGCCTCATCACTTCAAATGTCGATGAAGACCAGAGAATTCCATAAAAGTTGCAAAAAACCCTCCAAAGATGTACACCTTTGTAGGTTAATTGGCTTCTGTTTTTCCTAGTATGTAGGATAGTGCTGGTATACGTGGTGATCGCTGGTCGCCACTGACTCGGTCGGACAATGTAAAGGTGTATCTCAAGTCTAGGGTCTAAAACATTTAAAACATTTAAAACTAAAAATTAAGTTGCATTTAAAAGCACATGAAATTATTTATTTCAATAAGGATCCTGATCTGAATTGTTGTCTGTCCGTCTCGTCTGCAGAGACATTCTGAGTTCCACTAGCATTTTATCTTTATTCATATCTCCATGTGGCCTAAATACAAATACTTTATTCAACGTGGATTATTTTTGAACTGGCTTTCTAAATTCTTGGAATTGTGTAAAACGTCACACAATTCAAATATTTGGCAGCTTTTTAAACAGTTGTCCAATGTGTCAAACAGATAATTATTTAATTATTGATGTATCTGTTGCCATTTTTGTAAGATCAAAGCCAGCCTAATATTTTCCACTCTTCCTTGATGCACGCATCAAATGTGACCTCATCAACACTTCCTTGAGTAAAGCTGCAAGCCACAGAGGACTCTTCCACTCTATTTCCACAGAATAATTTTACCATAGATATCATTTATTTTGTTAAAAAATCTTTAAACACATGGTTGAAACAAAGTATTTAATTGTTTATAAAAATATAAACAATAATTTCAAGTGTACAATTCCTCCAGAGTGCTGGACAACATTTATCCTTCAAAGAACAATAGTGCAAAAAATATTGTTTGGGACTGCACTGACAGTTAGCTGGCAGGTCTGTAGAGAAATCTGTGGTTAGCGGCAGTGCATACAGCAGCAGACTCCACACATGCACACTATAGCACAGACGTTAGGAACACACAGGGCATATGCAGATCTTATTACTTGACCTGACTCTGCACACATCACGAGTGGTGAGGGTCTGATATACTTTGTATCTGTTGCCTCAGCTTTACAGCCAGCATAACTGATACCTCATGAATGGGGCCACTGACCATCATTTAAAAGGTAAACTCTTTTCTTTATTTGTTTGTAATTTTAATGTAGACTTATGTTTTTAATTAATGCATTGAAATTCCATGAGCTTTTAAATTTATGATAGGCACAAAATACTGGAGTAACTCAGCGGGACAGGCAGCATTTCTGGAGAAAAGGAATTGGTGACATTGTGGGTTGACTCACCTGCTGAAGACCCGAAACGTCACCCATTCCTTTTCTCCAGAGATGCTGCCTGTCACGCTGAATTACTCCAGCATTTTGTGTCTATCTTTCGTTTAAACCAGTATCTGCAGTTCCTTCCTACTCATGCTTTTAAATTTAGCTTTGTCAACTTTTTAATAGTGTTTTTTTTCAACATCAAATTGTCTGCTCTTCATCGACATTTGCAGTCCTCTGAAATCTTTCTTCTAACATCTCCCACATGTTCAATGCTTGCTGCTCAATGTGCTTCACATAAGAACGTTAACAGCAGGAATACCAGCAGTCGTTCGGAAACAGTGAGGTTGCATGCATAGGCCATCTTGTCTATTTTCCTATCTTAATCACAATACTCTTTGTGGCATTTTGCAATGCAAATGTTGGGTCATATATTTCTGGGATAGTAACTACACTTCATGAAGTATTTCCTAAAACACTTTATAATATCCTAAAATAATCAACAGTGATATGTCAGTGATCATTTAAGAAACAATTGGCCCACATTTCTGATGGCATGACTGAATAAGTGTAGAGGTGGGGAATTAGGTCTAAGAGGAGGGGAAGGAATGTAGGCTGAAAAAAAAGGATGTAAGCTTTACAATGGAAAATTTCTAGGTGGTAATTCATTACAATACTGCTACTCCAGTGTAAAGGCTGCCTGTTTAAAGGATGAATGGCCCCAATGGAGAATTAGACAGTCACTGTGATCAATTGCTGACATTTGTGAAAAACTAAATGGGTAGGCCTTAACTATCTGGTTTAATGGAGATGGAGAACAGGTGGGGCGGATGGTTGTCAGTAGAGGCAGGAAACCACCAAGATATTTGTGGAGTGGGTTGGCTATAGCAGTGAGTGGTAACGCTTTTGTAGTAGAGAAAGAAATCTACTGGCCTCATGATGGATTTACCTGTTCATTATTGTTCTTTTTCGTATTTGTCGTATTTTTGCTTTTGCGTTAGCCTTTTGTTCATCACCGTCCTAATGCCAAAAGGATCTTAGGTGCAATATTTAATGGGGATTAGTGGCTTCGCAAAAATCATGTAGCAGGTGACGAGAGCTTTCTCTGAAAGAGAGGATACTGTATGAGTAACATTTTCATAAATAGTCTCAATGGATCTGAGACAGATGCTAACAGTTAAGATATAGCACAATGTCATTCTCCACCCCAATATCAGAGGAAGTTTTGATATATTCCCTTTCCTTCATGATTATATTATTTTAGGGACGTACTCTTGTTGGCGGTTTTATCTTCTACATGACTTTAACATATATTTTAGAGTGCTTGTGTCTGCCTTGCACTTCATCTGAGATTTCCAGCACCCAAAAATCTTGGGCTCGATATTAACTGTTTTCTTTCCCACCTGCACACAATGCAAAAGTGGGACACCACAATAACATATTTAAGTTGTGTTCCTCCGTGTATCCGGATATCTAAATGTTACCACTATTGCTGCACTGATTTTGCGGGGGTTGTGAATGTAGCAATGAAATGGAGAACCTCTGGGGCCCACATTCATTGGCCATTTTAAGTCTTCACTGGATCCTTTCCATCTCAATGTAAATATTTATTCGGTCCTTTATCATTGCCTTTATTAATTACATTTTCTGAAACTGTAACAAGTTTAACTTAGCGCAGGATCAGTTAAGGGCCTGTCCCACCAGCATGCAATAAACGCGATCAAACCGGCAGCGGGGGCCGCGCGGAGGTCGGGTGATCCCCTGTACAGGGCTGTTCCCACCAGCATGCGCCTGCATGCGGCAAGCGCAACTAAACCGGCAGCGAGGGCCGCCCGGAAGTTGGGTGAGTGGCGCAACGCGGCGCAAAGCGAGGCGAACTTGAAGCAAGTCCAAGGTAAGTTCGCCAGGACTTAGAGGGGCACACAGAGAGGGGCACCGAGACACACACACATACAGGGACACGGAGCCACACACATAGAGGGTCACGGAGGCACTTACAAATAGGTTCACGGAGGCACGATGTCTGGGCGGTGTGTAAATGTCGAGGCGACTGCGAGCCGACAAACCGTTGCCGCGCGGGATTTTTGGACATAGTCGGTTTTTCGGAGCCCCGCGCGGTGTCGGGACGAACTCGGGACGAACTCCGCACAATTCCGCGCGGCTCCGGCGATTGAAGTGGGACCGGCCCCGCGACGCCGGACGGCTCAAGCGACCACGTTAGGTCGCGCTAATCGCATAGAGTTGCATGCTGGTGGGACAGGCCCTTTAGAACATCAGCTTTATATGCTCCAAATTTAACTACAATTGACTTTGTCAGGATATTTTAATAATAACTTTATAGCCTACCTGATTTAATATTGGGTTCAAAATTTGATTTTAAGTTTGGAATTTGTTCTGGTGTAGGTCTAAGAATAGGTTATGGCCTGCTAATGAGCCAGTGTTGGTTTGGGAAGTCAAGTTGAGTATATTGTCGTATGTACAAGTACGGTGCGGTACAACAACAATGAAATACTACTTGCGTATTGAAATACTACGGCATCACAGGCACAGAGTCAACACACAAACATAATTTATACGTAAATTAAAAGAGTGCACAAAAAGCAAGACATTAGTGCAAAAAGCATTTAGGAAAAAACAAGTCCATGGCAGCACAAGAGGTGGTCTGTAGTGTTCCGTTGCTGATGTTGGATTAGGGTTATGCTTCAAGAACGTGATAGTGGAGAGGCATGAAGGGAGATTAATTGGACAGGCATTCTGATGTGAATACTATCCAGTAATTTCTAGCAGAAGAGTGACATGTCGTTTTCAAATAGGATGGGTGAGGGATTAATCCTCAAGGGTAAAGTAGCCTGAACAACATTCATGCTCAGACCTAAGCCATTTGAACTACAAACAGAAAGACTGAAAGATTTGCATTTATATAATACTGTTTAAGATTCAAAATATCCCAAAGAGGCCCAATGAAAAGTGCCAAGCAATTTTCACACAGGAAGTCCTCATTTAATTTAAGAGTAGATAATCTGTTTTGAAATGAAATTATTAGGGGGTAAAATTATAGGCAGGATATATACATTAATTGGTACGTGACAATAAACTGACCTTGAAACCTTGAAGTTCCTCACTAATCTTGATGAGTTGGGGCCTTCTGAATCCACCTGAAAAAATGGGCTGGACACCTCTGAAAGATAACACCTCAACTCTGCGACACTCCTCAGCATTGCACTGAAATGCCAGCCAAGAGGTCTTTTCACTTATCTTTGGAGTGTTTGGGCCCATTACCTAATTTGGGTAATAATGTTGCCATGCAATTTATAGCTGACAGCAAAGTGACATGTTCATAAGATCATAAGTGATAGACGCAGAATTAGCCCATTCGTCCGATCAAGTCTACTCTGCCATTCAAATAAGGCTAATCTATCTCTCCTTCCTAACCCCATTCTCCTGCCTTCCCCCCATAACCTCTAACACGTGCACTAATCAAGAATCTATCTCTCCATGCTTTGAAAATATCCATTGACTTGGCCACCACAGCCTTCTGTGGCAAAGAATTCCCCAGATTCACCACCCTCTGACTTAAGAAATCTCATTCTCATCTCCTTCCTAAAGGAACACCTCCTTTAATTCTGAGGCTATGACCTCTGGTCGTAGACTCTCCCACTAGTGGAGACATCCTCTCACATCCACTCTCTCCATGGTGGATGCTCATGGGTCCATACTCCAGTACTAATGTTGGATGCCCATGGATCCATATTCCAGTACTAATGTTGGATGCCCATGGATCCATACTCCAGTACTAATGTTGGATGCCCATGGATCCATACTCCAGTACTAATGTTGGATGCCCATGGATCCATACTCCAGTACTAATGTTGGATTGAAGGAAAGCAATTTGTAAAAGCAAAAAATTAGTGGCCGTTAAGGTGATTGTGCTTGGAGTAAATGCACAATTGTGTTTGGCAATTGGCCAAGACAGACTTCTTATACTTCTTATTGTAGTCCTTGCAGTAAAGGTTTCAAGGTGCTAAGAAACAAAATGTCTGATGTTTTGACAGGCAAGCTGACCAAACTGAAAGAGCTGAATGTTAGTTTCAACAAGCTCACGTCCATTCCACCAGAGCTCGGGAACTGTGAGAGCCTAGAGAACCTGAATTTATCAAATAACCTGGACCTGGCAGAGCTTCCGTTTGAGGTAATGCTTTTACATTACATTTACACATGTGCAAAAGCTCTTTTTGATCATGTCATCACCGCTGTTGAATTCAAACATGGTGTCGGTGTTTACCTACAGAAGCATTTACTTGTTCAGTTGCTCAACAAGAGTAATGTAAAGTGTGTAAATGTGGTACCATTCACTGATTATCTATCCTCACTATCCATGCCACATAAAAAAAAGTTGAGGATTCTACTTTGTTACTTTCACACGTGCAATTCTCCAAAGTTGAATATAGGGGTCAAATGTCTATCTGAATAAACAGGACGCATTTAAAAAATGTAAAATAACGTCAGCATTTTTTTCTAAGCTTGCAAGATATTGTCCAATCTCATCTCTTTTGCTCCTTTTCAATTTTCAAATATTTTGTCTTCTCTCTAATTGTTCATGTTGCCAACAAACCCTTTAATCAGGTTTTTATCTCTCTATTCAGAAACTTAATCTCCAATGTGACATAACTCAATGCTCAAGTTCCTGTGTTTTTTTACTTGTTTTATTTTGCATCTAAGCATGTGTAATTCCCCAAAAGTTCACTAAAATACACCCTATGTCGGTGGTTTTAAACTATGCATCATGAACTCAATTGGGATGCAAATACCTACTAGTTGCCCATGCATATGGGGGTTGTTGCATCCCGTAGAAAGAGTCCACCTCACTTGGCCATCATCATGGATGCGTTGTGCAGGATTGTCACTGAATGCTCATGGTGGACTGGAAATCTATAGCTACCAATACCAGGAAGTGTAGGAAAGCACTTGGAGGCCCCAGAAGGTTTTTCTGCAGGATTGCTTTGCTGTGTTGTGTTGTGGCCAGTGAGCAAAGGGTTCAAGGATCTGCACTTGGTTTCAGTTGGCATGGATCCTGTATCTCAGAGCTATAGATGGATGGTCTTCCGTCTTACAATCTGCGGGCAGAGTGGGAAGGGCCTGGTGTTGGTGAATGGGTTCAGGCAAAGGAGAAGAGAGGAGGTTGATCAGTGGAAGATCAGAGGGGAGAAGGGAGAGGAAAGTGCTAATGGCAAGTATGGTCAGAGTGGGTCTGCATGCAGGAGTATGTGCATCACTACCCTGAGAGCAGAGTTTTCTTGGCTTAAAGTTTGATTTTTGTTTTCTACATTTTCAATTCCACAGTCCAGGTGGGACTAGTGTAGATGGGACTTGTTGGTCGGTGTGGGCAAGTTGAGCCAAAGGGCCTGTTTCCACACTGTATGACTATGACTATGTCCAGAATTTCCCAGTTCTGTTCCTGTCAAGCCATTAAATGCCAGCAGGATTTCATTTGGATGGCATTCTCACTTACTAAATTGAACCTGGAATGGAATTACTTCCAAAGTTGAAGTGCTAAATGCAGCTGTAATGTCCAATAATTGATCACTTGTTCGTGCAGGTTACGCTAACAATCACTTGATAATATAACCTGATTAATGATAAGCAGGTTATTGAAACTTTGAAAGTTTGGGAGCAAAGGAACAGGATTGGGAAACCATGTCTTAGCCAAAGTCAAAGTCAAGTCAAAAGAGTTTATTGTCATGTGTCCCTGACAGGACAATGAAAATCTTTATTTGCATAGCACAACAGAACATAGTAGGCATTGACTACACTGACTACAAACCAAAGGTGGGTGTTGACAAGTTGTAGAAACAAGGAACTGCAGGTGCTGGTTAATACACAAAAGGACACAAAGTGCTTGAGTAACTCAGCATGTCAGGCAGCATCTCTGGAGAACTATAATAGGTGAAGGTTCAGGTCAAGATAGTCAAGGGTTTCAACCCAAACCATTACCTATCCACATTACTCCAGCACTTTGTGTCCGTCCGTGGGTGGACAAGGAGGTGAGCTGTTTTTGGGTCCTGCCTTTAAAATGTTTAAGAATCCACACACTATATTAATGTGAGTTGCAGCTGCCATGTAGAACTTGATGCTGAAATGTAACATTTGACTGGCTATGGTTGCCTGCAGGGGGCAGTTCTGCACAATGTCCAAACCCAACATCACTTTTAAAAAATGTCTGTCATTTTGGAGAATGTTGTTATTGTGGCAATACGCAACACTATTATGTAACTAAAGTTTGCGCATCCATCGGGCAATATAATGAGCTAAAAATGCGGGTCTCTGAGAATGCACCGGATGCACTGTTTGATTGCGGCAGCAGTAAATGGGTATTAAATATTTACGGTTGCCAGCCAAGTAAGGGTCTGACATTTGTGCCTGTGGTTACACAGAGTTAGTTACTTTCATAAACACAATGGAGGGCAGACAACATAAAACAAACCTGATGTTAATTTCCATTGCTTTCAAATGAATAAATATCAAATATGTTTTCGAATGGGTAGATAATCTGTCCCATGAGAAGACAAACAGAACACTGGAAAAACTTGGTGAATCAAGCAGCATCAGTGGAGGCACAAGATGTAAGTCGAAGTTTCGGGTGGAGCACCTGCATCAGGACTGTGAGGGAGTAGTAAAGATTTACAATTTATAGCAGTGTGAAATGGTGCTGGGATAGAGACTGGCAGGTGACAAGGTGGAAATAGATGGGGAGGGGATGATGGGCAGATGGAACCAAGTGCAGAAGGGGATGAGAGATGATCAAAGAGATACGAAAACTAGGTTGGCTGAAAACTAGGTATGTGAGAGATAAAAACACCAAGAGTGTGAGTTATCTGAAATGGAAAATGTGAGGGTACAGGCAGTGCACCTACTTCAGTGGCAGAAAAAAGTCCTGGGGATGGGGAGGGTGAGTGGAGAGAAATGGGGGGGTTCCCAAGAATAGTTCCTGCAAAAGGAGAAGGGGGAGGAGAGGGAATGCATGGATGGTAGAATTACTTTGAAGCTGGAAATTGAGGAGGAGGAGTTGTTGGACGCAGATACTGTTGTGGTGAAAGGTGAGGACCAGGTAAGTTTACTATTCTATCTGGGCAAAGGGGGAGTCACAGCAGACCAGGAGGAAATTAAGGAAATATATACAAGGACGCCATCAACTATGCTAGAGGAGAAGCCACACTTCAACAAGGAGAACATTTTAGAAAACCTGGAGCAGGAACCCTCAACGAGAGCAAATGCGATAAAGACAGGGAGAAATTGAGAAAGGGGCTTGACATCCTTGCAGAAGGCAATTGGGAGGAGGAATAGTCGAAGTCGCTGTTGGAGTTGGTGAGTTTATAAAATATTTCAGTGGCATGTCTATCTTCTAAGTTGGAGATCAAGAGATCCAGAAAAAGAATAGGTGGTCCAGGTGAATTTGAGGCAGGGTGGAAGTAGTTCAAAAATGTGATGAAACTTGACAAGTTCTGTACAAGTGCATGAGGCAGCACTAATACAGCCAATAATGTTGGCTACATGGAATAGACTTGGAACAAGGTCCATCCATGTAGCCAACAAAAATACAAAGGATGGGACCCATACGGATGATATGTCTACACCTTTGAAAGTGGGAGGAATCAAAAGAGAAGTTGTTGAAGGTTCTGCTGAATGAAGAAGGAACTGCAGATGGTGGAATCACAAAGTATAAAACACAAAGTGCTGAAGTAACTCAGCAGGTGAGCCAGCATTGCTGAAGGGGATGGATCGGCAACTTCTAAAGAAAGGTCCTGCCCTGAAATATCACCTATCCATTCCCTTTGATGCCACCTGATCCATAGAGTTACTCCAGCACTTAGTGTTTTACATTGGATGACAGTTCCCTTGATTTCCATGCAAGTGTTGAGACAGTAATCTTGCCAGACTTTTTATACCTTCACCGATACATCAGTGACATTTCCAAAGATATTTCAGACAACAAAAACACCTGCTTCAATTCCTTACTGTCCAGGTGTCTCAAGGGCAAAAGGCGTGCTTTTGACTGCAAGCATTGTGCGCCACGCCAAAGCACAATGGAATTCTGCAGTCTCCAACCTGTCTCCAGCTCCCTCTCAAGCTAACGTTGATTTATTCACCTCTGAGCTTTATTTTGTAGGTTGTCATGGAGACAACATTGTTCTCTTGGACTAGGTGTGCCACTGGAATTTGTACCAGAGTTGAGTGTCCTCCATTTGACCAGCACTCACAGCCTCTGGTTATTCCTACCCAGCCACGATGTACCCACCCTGCAGAGTTTAAAGTAATTTTTGAGATGGGTGCATTAGATCATACAGAGTACATTCGAACGTGAATAAATTGCCTTCCTGATAAAGGGGTACCTCATTATCAGCCTTGGTTATTGAACTCAGGATCCATGCATTATAGGTCATAATTTTAAATGTAAACATTGTCTGAGCTCAGATCACAAACAAAATGAGGGGAGACTGTTTCAACAGATTTCCACTTTTTATGGAGTAGTTGAGTGACCTCGGCTTTCAGCGTTGTTGGTTAGATTCACTGATTTGCAGACTGTCACGGTGTATTTTTAATCCACATTTTCAATCTGGACTCCTCACCCCAGGTTTCCATGCGCTTAAAGATTGAGAGAGCTATCATTCACAGCTCATTGAAATGGAAAAAGTCTGCAGATGCATAAACCTGAAATAAAAGCAGAAAATACCAGGGATACTCAGCAGGCCAGACAATATCAATGGTGAGGGAAACAGTTAACATTTTGGGTCAGTGACCAATTTCTGCAACAGTCACCATATTTCTCTTTTCTGACCAGCTAAGCGATGCAGAGCTAGAGCTAGACACAATCTATTTAGATAGAATATCACCACACATTAATGACCACCTCCTGCACCATAAGACAAATAAGCCACTCGGCTCATTCTGATCTGCCATTCAATCATGGCTGATCTTTCCCTCTCAACCCCATTCTCCTTCCTTCTCATCAACTAGACACCCAAATATTTTTTTAACATGAATATCCACCACAGCAACTCCCCCACATTCCTCACTGTGATGGAAGGCAAAAAAAGTTCAATCTTGTGTTGTAAAAACAAGCCTGAAGACTTTATGCCTCAATGCAAGGAGCATTCGTAATAAGGTGGATGAGTTGAATGTGCAGATAGTTATTAATGAATATGATATAGTTGGGATCACGGAGACATGGCTCCAGGGTGACCAAGGCTGGGAGCTGAACATCCAGGGATATTCAATGTTCAGGAGGGATAGACAGAAATGAAAAGGTGGGGTAGCGTTACTGGTTAGAGAGGAGATTTACGCAATAGAAAGGAAGGACATTAGCTTGGAGGATGTGGAATCGATATGGGTAGAGCAGCGAAACACTAAGGAGCAGAAAACGCTAGTGGGAATTGTGTACAGGCCACCTAACAGTAATAGTGGAGTTGGGGATGGCATCAAACAGGAAATTAGAAATGCGTGCAACAAAGGTAAAACAGTTATAATGTGTGACTTCAATCTACATATAGATTGGGTGAATCAAATTGGCTGGGGTGTTGAGGAGGAGGATTTCTTGGAATGTATGCGGGATAGTTTTCTAAACCAACATGTTGAGGAACCAACGAGAGAGCAGGCTATTCTAGACTGGGTATTGAGTAATGAGGAAGGGTCAGTTAGCAGTCTTGTTGCAATTGATTCTTAAAGGGCAAGAGTGACCATAATATGGTTGAGTTCTTCATTAGGATGGAGAGTGACATAATTAATTCAGAAACAAGGGTTCTGTACTTAAAGAAAGGTAACTTTGAGGGTATGAGACGTGAATTGGCCAAGATAGACTGGCAATTGATTCTTAAACGGTTGATGGTGGATGGGCAATGGAAGGCATTTAAAGACTGCATGGATGAACTACAAAAATTGTTCATCCCAGTTTGGCAAAAGAATAAATCAGGGAAGGTAGTGCATCCATGGTTAACAAGGGAAATCAGGGATAGTATCAAAACAAAAGATGAAGCATACAAATTAGCCAGAAAAAGCAGCCTACCAGAGGACTGGGAGAAATTCAGAGTCCAGCAGAGGAGGACAAAGGGATTAATTAGGAAAGGAAAAATAGATTATGAAAGAAAACTGGCAGGGAACATAAAAACTGACTGCAAATTTTTTTTATAGATATGTGAAGAGAAAAAGATTAGTTAAAACAAATGTAGGTCCCTTGCAGTCAGAAACAGGTGAATTGATCATGGGGAACAAGGACATGGCAGACCAATTGAATAACTACTTTGGTCCTGTCTTCACTAAGGAAGGCATAAATAATCTGCCGGAAATAGCAGGGGAACGGGGGTCAATTGAGATGGAACTGAGTGAAATCCAGGTTAGCCGGGAAGTGGTGTTAGGTAAATTGAATGGATTAAATGCCGATAAATCCCCAGGGCCAGATTGGCTGAATCCCAGAGTACTTAAGGAAGTAGCCCCAGAATTAGTGGATGCATTACTGATAATTTTTCAAAACTCTTTAGATTCTGGAGTAGTCCTGAGGATTGGAGGATAGCTTATGTAACCCCACTTTTTAAAAAGGGAGGGAGAGAGAAAACGGGGAATTACAGACCAGTTAGTCTAACATCGGTAGTGGGAAAACTGCTAGAGTCAGTTATTAAAGATGGAATAGCAGCACATTTGGAAAGTGGTGAAATCATTGGACAAAGTTAGCATGTATTTATGAAAGGTAAATCATGTCTGACGAATCTTACAGAATTTTTTGAGGATGTAACTAGTAGAGTGGATAAGGGAGAACCAGTCGATGTGTTATATCTGGACTTTCAGAAGTCTTTCGATAAGGTCCCACATAAGAGATTAGTATGCAAACTTAAAGCACATGGTATTGGGGGATCAGTATGTGGATAGAGATCTGGCTGGCAGACAGGAAGCAAAGAGTAGGAGTAAATGGATTCTTTTCAGAATGGCAGGCAGTGACTAGTGGGGTACCGCAAGGCTCAGTGCTGGGACCCCAGCTATTTACAATATATATTAATGATTTGGACGAGGGAATTGAGTGCAACATCTCCAAGTTAGCGGATGACACGAAGCTGGGGGGCAGTGTTAGCTGTGAGGAGGATGCTAGGAGGCTGCAAGGTGACGGATAGGTTGGGTGAGTGGGCAATTGCATGGCAGATGCAGTATAATGTGGATAAATGTGAGGTTATCCACTTTGGTGGCAAAAACAGGAAAGTAGACTACTATTTGAATGGTGGCAGATTAGGAAAAGGGGAGATGCAACGAGACCTGGGTGTCATGGTACACCTGTCATTGAAAGTAGGCATGCAGGTGCAGCAGGCAGTGAAGAAAGTGAATGGTATGTTAGCATTCATAGCAAAAGGATTTGAGTATAGGAGCAGGGAGGTTCTACTGCAGTTGTACAGGATCTTGGTGAGACCACACCTGGAGTATTGCGTACAGTTTTGGTCTCCTAATCTGAGGAAATACATTCTTGCCATGGGAGTACAGAGAAGGCTCACCAGACTGATTCCTGGAATGTCAGGACTTTCATATGAAGAAAGACTGGATAGATTCGGCATGTGCTCGCTAGAATTTAGAAAATTGAGGGGATATCGTATAGAAACGTACACAATTCTTAAGGGGTTGGACAGGCTAGATGCAGGAAGATTGTTCCCGATGTTGGGGAAGTCCAGAACAAGGGGTCACAGTTTAAGGATAAGGGGGAGGTCTTTTAGGACCGAGATGAGAAAAACATTTTTCACACAGAGAGCGGTGAATCTCTGGAATTCTCTGCCACAGAAGGTAGTTGAGGCCAGTTCATTGGTTATATTTACGAGGGAGTTAGATGTGGCCCTTGTGGCTAAGGGGATCAGGGGGTATGGAGAGAAGGCAGGTACAGGATATTGAGTTGGATGATCAGCCATGACCATATTGAATGGCGGTGCATGCTCGAAGGGCCGAATGGCCTACTCCTGCATCTATTTTCTATGTTTCTATGCTTGCATGTTTCTTCCCTTCTTTGTTCTCCCGCCTATCCTACTGAGTTACTCCATCTTTTTGTGTCTATACAGAGTAGAGGGTGGTGCCGACAAGATATGACATGCTTGCCTTCTTAGGATGAGGCATAGTATATAAAATGTGGAATCTATAAAACATCGGTGAGAGTGTATTTGGTATGGTGTGTTGTTTTTGTCCTCTAGATGTTCTAAGTAAGGACTATCCCTTTGTATGCTTCAATGAATGCATTAACACCAGCATCAATGTCATTGAAGCCAAGGTGCAGTTGAACAGTCTGCTATTAGTTTGCTAAATTGTTCTGATAAAATTGTCAAATGGGGAAACCTGTTCGTGGCAGTAAGATATTTACAGAGGATTTGGTACAGCATCACAACGTGAGCCTTGAAATTCTACTTGTCGGCAAAAGAGAAATAAAGGCAAATATAATCCGTAATGATAGAAGGATCTTTACTTTAACATTTAAATATTTTGAGTGACTTTCATTTAACCCAACATAGGTGATCTGGCATAACTATTTTTTTAAAGCAGTAATGTAACTGCAATATAATTATCAGGCTAGTTTGCAGAATTTAGAAAAATAATGACAGTGGGCAGTTGAAAAATGGCTGTAGAAGAAATAGTGTAATTTTGTGGACATTTCCATTTGTCTGACGTAGATTGTCACCGGGTGACGTAGGTTGTCGCCGGTGCTGACCGGTGAATTCCATTGGCGACTACCCATGTCAACCTACATCAACCGGCGATAGGTACTGGCGACTAAATTGTCTTCAGTTGTCGCCGACAGGGTCGTAGCTTGTCACGTAGGTTGTCGTAGGTGTGGTCGTACGTGGACGTCGTAATGGGTCGCCGGTTGTTGCTAGCTTGCGTAGCTTGACGTCGACTAGGTGGTAAGTTGTTGTAGCTTGTTGTAGACGTTGTCATAAATATTGTCATAGGGGGGTCCAGTCGCTGGTTATTGGCGACCTGCTACGACTATGACAGTCGCCGAAAAAAATCACCTAAGTGGGACAGGCCCTTTACTATTTAAATGCCAATGGAAGGGCCTGGAGCAATGTCTAGACCCACAGTCTGAAGCAGGGTCCCGACCCAAAATATCACCTATGCATTTTTTCCAGTGATGCTGCCTGACCCGCTAAGTTGCTCTCGCACTCTTTGTCTGTTTTATGAACCAGCATCAGCAGTTTCTTGTGTGTCCATGTAGACTGTCATGTTTCACTGACTGGATACTATTGTGATATAAGAACTGTAACTACTGTTCCAGTTCACCCTCCCTCCACTGGCGGATGTCTCGAAGATGCAGACCAGGGATGCAGACCCACGGGCGACTCTCCCAGCGCTCAGTTACACCAGGGGCAGCTCTGCCAGCGCTCGGTCCCGACAATTACACTCGCCCGTCGCCGACATCTTTGCCCTGTCGGCGCGGCACATGCACATGCACATGCACATGCACATGCACCAGTTCTTCATTAGTATAGTGGTTAGTATCCCCGCCTGTCGCACGGGAGACTGGGGTTCAATTCCCCGACGGGGAGATGCCTTGCGGGTGGCACGGCGGTAGAGTTGCTGCCTTACAGCGAATGCAGCGTTGAAGATCCGGGTTTGATCCTGACTACGGGTGCTGTCTGTACGGAGTTTGTATGTTCTCCCCGTGACCTGCGTGCGTTTTCTCCGAGATCTGCGGTTTCCTCCCACACTCCAGACGTACAGGTTTGTAGCTTAATTGGCTTGGTAAATGTAAAAATTGTCCCTAGTGAGTATAGGATAGTGTTAATGTGCGGGGATCGCTGGTCGGTGTGGACCCGGTGGGCCGAAAGGACCTGTTTCCGTGCTGTATTTCTAAACTAAACTAAACTGAACTAAACTGCTTTTACAGAACTGCACCCTGTTTCTGATCAGGCTTATTTGAATTTCACCTGCAAATTTGATGAAAGCAGAGGTCTCAGAAGAAAAAAAACAAAATTAAAGCTTCAGAAGTAGATCACATTTATCATTATAAGTTTGGAGTTTGATTGTTTTCCTGAAGAATTAGTGATCTATTTAAGTTGGACTCAACACAACTCTGAGCATGCCCTATAATTAACTCATTGGTAAAAGAAAACAAGGAATAATAAATTATTTTAAGTAAAAGCACACCCATAACTCAAACATCTGAATTGAAAACAGAAGTAAGGCACCACCGTTATTCAACTGGAATTTCAACTGTTGATAAAGCAGCAAGTTCTGTTTACTGTGTATTGTGAATGTGTCACGTATTGCATTTAACCACAAAGAGAATTTAATATAATATCAAAGAAGAGCATGGGAGTAAAATATAATGTAGAAAATATCAAACCTTTGACATGTTGTCAACACTAAAGTATTGGATGAGCAGATTTTTAAAATATATTTGTTGACTATACATTAATTTGTCACTGCACACAATTATCCAATTTGCACACAATTATCACATTATTTCGACTTTTTTTTTTGCTTTGCTTATGCGTTTGTTTTGGGTGTTTCTCGGAGTGTCTTGTGTGGAGATTGTGGGGAGGGGGGGTGAAGGAGGGAAGGGGGAAACCGTTCTTCAGTCACCCTTGATGGAGAGGCGACTTTTTCCATGTCGCTTCTCTGTCTCCCCTCTCGCGACCTAACAGCTTGGATTGGAGCGGCCTTGGAACGGTTGTGGGGCCTGGAGCATCAGCAGCGGGCGCAGCATGGACTTTTTGCATAGCGGAGCGGGCGAACCCTTGCCAGGGGACGCCAAAGAGGAGTGCTCCAATCGCTGGCTCGGACAACAACATCCTGAAGCCACGGTCTGCGGAGCTTCTAAACGCGGGCGCGGCGTGGACTTCTCATCGCGGAGCCTGGGATCCCTCACCGGAGAAGAGCTTCGACAGCCGGCCTGCAGCCTAAAACATCCTTATGCCGCAGTCTGCTAGCAGCAGGCGGGGCGTGGACTTACCATCCGGAGCCTGGGATCCCTTGCCGGAGAAGAGCTCCGACCGCCAGCCTGTGGCCTATAACATCCTGAAGCCACGGACTCTGGTAGGAAAGTGACGATTCGGGCACTCCAAGCCGCGGAGTGTGTTCGACCGTTCATGGCCCCGACCACGGGTGAACAAGGGAGGTGGAGTGGCTGAACTTTGTGCCTTCCACCACAGTGAAGAATGCTGTGGTGGATGTTTGTGATAAATCTTATTGTGTATTGTGTGGCAAATTCATTTCACTGCACCTTCAGGTGACGAATAAAATTGATTTTGATTTTAACTTTGACTTTGAATTATCCATTATTAAACTAAAGTGTAATTAAGATGTCAGAATTCATTTTTCTAACTGTGCATAAACATTTTGAAAGTGGCTTCTTTATAGTCAGGTGCATACTCAATTTTGTTTAAGATTTTTTTTAAAGAAACAGAATTGAAATATATCTTCCCCAGATATACCCTTCCCCCAGATATTCTGAGTTTGGCCAACAAAAGGGGGAAAATATATCTTCCTAATCACCAAAATGTTCTGTTTGTTAAACACAACCTTTGCAAGTAAATCAGGAAAAAATTGGAGAGGATTTGCTCGAGTTCTTTTTCAATTTTTACTTTTTACCCAATTTTTTTCTTTAATTGTTTTTGACATTTCCAAAAGCTTGCAAGACTCCACGATGGGGCATCACAGGGTAACACAAGTGTGATAGACCAGCTTGCCTTTGTCCATACGTACGTTTGTTAATGGAATTGCATGTTCTTCTGAAGCACATGAATAAAGACATCACCTTCTGCAGTATTTTACCAGAGTAGGAATTCCGAGGACTAATCTCCAACTGGAGCAGTGGGGAAATTAGTCCAGTTAGACAAGAAAACCTCCACTTACAATTACTTTTTTTATTCGCTCAGCTCAGATATAGTGTACTAACGGACACATTCACTGGCACATCTGCACTTGGTTCACATATAGGAGTGAACATTTTGACAAGATTGAGATGAGACCTGATGGAAATATATAAAATGATGAAAGGCATAGATAGGGTAGAACCTTTATATCCCATCAGAACCTTTTTTTCCCAGAATGGAAAGATCAAATAGTTGAGGGCATAGCTTTAAGGTGATAGGGGCAGAGTTTAAAGGAGATCTGCGGGTCAAGTCTTTTACACCTTGGGTGGTGCGTGCTTGCAACCTGCTGCTGGGGGAAGTGGTGGAGGCAGATGGTGGCTTTTAAGAGACTCTTGGATAGGCACATAAATATGCAGAGAACGGTAGGATAAGGATTATGTGCAGGCAGATAAGAGATGGTCTTGGCATCATGTTCGGCACAGACACTGTACTATTCTAAGGCATAGCATCCTGTCGGCACCTATAAAAAATACATTACAGTGAGAAATTAGCACTTCAGAGAAGGAAGAACATTTTGGGAAGACTCTGAACATTTCCTCAGAACTCATAACGAGAAATTTCATTCAGCTAAATGGTATTATCTTCACTGATCGCCCTACTATCAATATCCTGAGGCTCACCATTGGCCAGAACTCAAATGGGACATGACAATAAGTGAGGTGAAAGACTGTGGGGAGTGACTCACCTCCTGTTACTCCAAAGCCTTTCCAACAACTCAAATGCAGAAGTTTAGAGTGAGATAGAATATTCTTTGCTTGCCTGGATAAGTGCACTTTAACAAAACTCAAGAGGTTCAACTCCATCCAAGTTAAAGCAAACTATTTATTTGGCACCACCTCCACCAGCCTACATTTGTATTTCCTCTAACACACATACAACGCCTAAGATGCATTCTGTTCCCAGCATACTCTGCATTTATTTTTGTGACTAATCCAATAGCACCTCACAGACTCTCAGCATCTTCCTCTATGTAAATTGAGGTAGTAAATGTAAATGTACCACTATAAATAGGTCGATTGGAATCATCTATTGTCTTTCTGCTGACTGGATAGCATGCAAAGCAAGCTTTTCACTGTAGCTTGGAAATAGATTGGCATTTCTTCATGATCACTGGGTCTAAATCCTGAAACCTCTTCCCAACGGTGTTGTAGGTGGACTTTCAATGAAAGGAGTCAAGAATTCTCATATGTACTGGGTATGAACTGGAACAACAAAATTCATACGCTGCAGCTTTACAGGAAAAATTGATTATATAGATTCAAGAAATCAACCAACCACAAATTTATTAACAACGATAAATTTGGTCTTGTCTGCGATGTCCAGATCCTAAAAATTGAATAAATAATAAAAGATAAATTATCAGGAGCACAAGATGACCATGGACACCTTCACTCTACTGGAGGCATAAGGGGCCTGTCCCACTTGGCCGTCATTTGCGTCTCATTTACACATCATATGTAAAATAGGTTGACGCTTCGTTACGCGCGACGGCGCGCACAAATCATGCGTCATCATGCCGTCTGGTGCGCATGACATCATTAGAATGCCCTGCAGCATGCAGTGACGCATGGTTGCACACGGTGACATAACCATGTGTCACCACGCGATACACGTGAGTCGTCGGGATGCAGCGTGCGACGCCAATGTGTCAGTGTGCGTACCCAATGCATCAGCGTGCGTACGCGATACATCACGCAGGTGGCGCACGAGGATTTTGTGCAGAAAAAAATCCTGGAGCGCCGCGCGATACCACACACAACTCCACACTCCTCCACGCCTCTCCATGCACCCATCCCGCGCTACCCACACGCTACCCGTGCATCACAACACGTCGACCTATTTTGCATATGAGACTAAATGAGGCGCAAATGACGGCCAAGTGGGACAGGCCCTTTAGGGACTGCAAATGCTGCTCCACTTTACCACCCCTCTGCAAAGTCTCTTCAGTGCATTTCCTCCTTGAAGAAGTGTTCCACTTCTCTTCAACAGGAGTGCTGTGAAATTGTCTGTGACTACTCTTCCCCTGTGAGTTCCACTGCTCTGTAACTCTTTGACCATCATCACACATTGATGTTGACAGCCCATTTTCCTCCACAGATGCTCCACCCATTGTGTTACTCCAGCAGCTTTCTTTGTTTTACACCTCCAGTTTTTCTTTCATTTAGTTCATAGCTGATCCATTTACCCACCTTTGCATCCGAGTACTTGATATGCCTGTTTAACAAACCTACTTCTGGAAGGTGCCAAGTTATAATGTGTGGTGACAGATGGCCACATTATGTTAAGCATCATGACTGCAGCCACCACTGCTTTGTTTAAGTAACTGACTCTCTGGGGGAAATGGTTGGGATGTGTGACATAAATGTACAAGTCAA
This sequence comes from Raja brachyura, assembly GCA_963514005.1. The sequence continues at coordinate 65,949,735 of OY740783.1, forward strand.
TGTACAAGTCTGTTTATGGAAAAGGTGAATATAAATCAATATGTGGCTAAATGTGCTACATTGAATTTAGAGATAAACAAGAAATGAAATCAAAAATAAAAGAGTCCTGAATAATGCAGTGAAGTTATTATGTCCACTTGTTGATTCTGTTCCTAGCTTGTACAAAGGCTCACATTTGCTATTACCCGCAGATATTGTCTCCTTTCCTGTCACATGTCTTTCTGATAATTATATTAACAGCTCTGGCAGCAAAACAACTGCTACGTCTCAGGTTCATTTTTCACTCATTCCCAACAGAAAGAAAATGAAATATGAAAAGCCTAAATGTCTATTCATTGAGGTACAAGGCTTCAGATATTAATTTAATGGATGCACTCAACATAACTTGAAGAATCTTGAGCAAAGCACAAAGTGCTGGAGGAACTCAGTGGGTCGGGCAGCATCTGTGGAGAGAATAGACAGACAATGTTTCAGGTCGGGAACCTTCTACAGGCTGATTCCATAACATAACATGAATCTTGTTTGTGTGTTACAGCTGCGTGATCTGCAGAAACTCAGCCATTTAGACCTGTCCTCCAACCAGTTTCTGAGCATGCCCATATGTGTGCTCCGGATGTCAAACCTCAAGAGCCTGGATCTTAGCAGTAATAACCTGAAAGAACTTCCTCAGGATCTGGACAGGTAACTTCCTGATCAACATCTAAGAAATGTGCAAAACCTGAAGTACCCAAAACTAGAACACAATAATGAAAGTTCTTATATGTGCCATTTTTCAAAAGTAGAGCACATTCTGCATGTAGTTACCATTAGCACCGATTCAATTCCAGTCCAAATTATGTTTATTTCAGGGTTCATAAGTTATTGGAATAGAATTAGGCCATCCAGACCATCAAGTCTACTCCACCATTCAATAATGGCTGATTTATCTTTCGCTCTCAGCCCCATTCTCCTGACTTCAACCCATAATCCCTGACACCCGTTCTAATTAAGTCAAGTAACTGGGAAGACCTGCTGACTGGCAATTTTCCTGTTACTTGCCTTAGAATCATGACTGCTTATCATTCCTCTGCCATATTTTTCCCATTTGATTTGATTTCAATGGGAGTTCAGCACTTATGCCAGGTCAAACTTGCTACTGGCTCAGCAAGCTAGTTCCCCAGCCTAGAATCTCAGAGCATCCGCACAGTACCACTGGACTACATTCATTGTTTATCTTCACATTGTCCAAGGACCAGCTGTTAACAAAGCAGAGGGCTGCCATTCAGTCTGAACTCATCCCAAATTTATACTTGGTTAATCCCTGGAACCTAAAGCTCCCAGAGAATCTGGCTCTCTGTTCCAAGGGCCCTAATTGACCAGATTAATTTCAAATTCTCTTCCTGGGATTGTTTGTGAAAGTTGTCTGGCCAATCTTAACCCAGAATCCAAATTTATTTTTTTCTATGTCCCATAGCAGCTTCTCCGATAGAGGTTGAAAATTACACTCATGTCTGTGTCAAGCACCCATTACTTTATTTGCACTGCCAATTTATTTTTAAAAATGTCACTGACAATTTGTCAGCAGAACTTCATAACATTCTCTCTGATCATTCATTTCCATTGCAATATTTGAATTCCTCACCAGTGCTGTCCAGTACCTTGTCCACAGCCACACCACAATAGTCATTGAGTCATTGTCATAGGCTATAAAAAACAGAAATGCATCCTTCGATCCATTAAAAAATACACCTCAGACTTGTCAGAATTAAATCCCATTAGCCAAAGCTCCACCCAATTTTCTATTTGATCATTCTATATCCTACTGTAGTTTTAGCCAACCTTTCTTGCACTACACACCATCAACTTTCATATCATCCATAAATGTATTAATGATATCTCCTGTATTCACATCCAATCATCGATATTTATTATAAACAACAATGATCCCAGCACCGATCCTTGCAGCACACCGCTAGTCACAGACATCTAATCAGTAAAACGTCTCCTCATCACCATCCTCTGCCTCCCACTTCCCAAAGACGAGATGGGTTTGTCGCTTAATTGACATCTGTAAATTGTCCCAGTGTGCAGGGAGTGGATGTGAAAGTGAGTAATGTAGAATTGGTGTCCATGGTTGATGGCAAGTCAGCATGCACTTGGTGACCAAAGGGCCTGTTTCCATCCTAAATCTCTAAACTCTAAACCCTTCAAATCATCCAATAGAATGCCACTGCATGAGAATAGTGAGATTAAATGAGAACTTACCTGTTCGAAGTTTGATCTTTATTTTATGAGGAGTTACGATGAGGGATTACGTGAAGAAGCCCCGCCTGGCGCTGGATCGGCATACTTCAAAGCAGCGGCATGAAAAACACAGAACCAATAGCCGAAGTAAAATAGTAAGGCTCAAAATAGACTAGAACTACCAGATGATCATTTACATTATGAGGGTTGGGAGTGGAGGGCACGTAATCCCTCATCGTAACTCCTCATAAAATAAAGATCAAACTTCGAACAGGTAAGTTCTCGTTTAATCTCACTATTTTACTTCGGAGTCACGTGAGTGACTACGTGAAGATTTTAAAGCTCTGTGTTTTTTATGTCGTAAATTCATTTCATACGACTCTCTGTTTAGTCAAAACAGTAGTGAGTAAATAGTATTTTAAGACATTGTTACAATTTATGTAATAAGTCTTTTAATCATAAAAAGAACAACTTTTTAATAATAACCCCTCTATCGCAGGGGAAAATTACAAAATAAATTGATAAATGATGTCAATGGTAACATAAATCGATAATATAAATCGATAATATAAAACAAAGCAAGCATTTAAAGAGAACCCAGTACTGCGTGTCCAAATCCTGGCACCGTGACAACAGGTTATTGCAGAACTTTGAAAAAATCTCTTCTCTAGACCACCCTGCAGCCTTTAAAATTTGATCGATTGGTACGTCCTTTACCTTTGCCACGGACGTAGCTGCCGCCATAGTGGGGTGAGATTTAAACACATCAGTGTCTATTCCTGCTAGACCCAAAACCTGTTTTAACCATCTAGAAATGGTTTGAACTGAAACTTTTGTATGTGGCTTTTTGTGTGTTATCAATAACGCTTTCTCAGAACCTCTGAGATTTTTGGTTACCTCAATGTATTGAGTTAAATGCTTAACTACACACAATGTTCCATCAATAGGATATGCTTTAAACATTACCTTCATTCCAGTTCTTCCTGGTCTGCTTTGTTTGATCAAGTCATAAACATAAAACACAATGTTATCTGTAGTCATATGCATGCAATTCAACCGTAACAATTGCAAAGTTTGTACTCTTTGAGCTGATACCAATGCCATTAACATTACCACCTTGAATGTTAATTTCTGCAAGACATTGAATTAATTGGAGTCCATCGTTTAAGCAAAGTGAGAACAATGCTAACATCCCAAATTTCTGTATATCTGGGAGGATTTTTATTGAAAATTCCTTTCATGAATCGGGTTACTAATGGGTGAGACCCAACTGAATCCCGATCCGAAATTTGTCCTAAATAGGATGACAATGCACTACGAGCGCAATTAATGGCACTATAACTCAAATGCTCATCAAAGTGTAACCCAGCAAGGAACTCCAATACATTTGAATGTTTGCAGTATGATAAGATATCTTTGACAGTGTACAAAAACTTCCCATTTTCTTATATGCGACATATATTTTTTAGTGCTATTCCTCCAAGCTGCATCTATAACATCCATGGTCCTGTCCGACAGTTCAAACTCTTGCAACGGTCTGGTCAGAACCTGCAGATTTACAAATTCATATGATCATGCAATGGATGAATTTCTTTTGTTACTGGTTGTGTCAACAGATTGTCGCAACTGGGAATTGTCATACATGGTTCAAAATCATTTTAGCATCAATGGGAACCATGACTGCGTGGGCCAATTTGGCACCACCAAATGCCTTTGGCAGCGTCTTGCGCTATTTTCTTGAGACATAGCCCAATGAGACAGAATGGGGAAAAACATAAAAGAACATATTCCCCCAGTGTAGCGAGAAAGCATCCACCGCTACTGCCCCTGGATCGTGTTCCCAAGACACATATTTGGGCAATTGGTGGTTCAATCTAGATGCAAACAGATCAATGTCCAGTACTCCATATCGACTGACAATATATTTGAAATTTGTGGATTTAACATCCATTCTGTATTGTATTTAAATATTCGTGATCTTTTGTCTGCCACAACATTGTCTCTCCCCGAGAGATAAATAGCTGAAAGCCAATATTTATTTATTTTTATTTTCTGCCACACACCATTGCCACATCTGGTTTACCAGATGATCACATGATATTGATCTGACACCACCCATGTGATTGATATATACCACAGCTGTGGTATTATCTATTTGTACTTGGACATGCAAATCTTTAATGAAGAGCAATAAGCTTTTAATCCATAAATGCTCCCATTAGCTCCAATATTTAATACCATATGTTTGGAGCAAAAATCCTCTTGGACAGCCCATCTGCCTCCACAGCTGGTCTCATTATCCGTAGCCTCCCATCCGGGAGAACTTGCGTCTTTTTTAGTTTGCAAAACACTGCTGGTTGATGAACTAAATGTTCTTAGCAGCTTATGGAACATACTCAATCCACCAATGTAATTCTGATAAGCTTCCTTAGGCAATTGCATTGGCCTATCAAAATGGCCTGCTCGCTGAATAAGCGCTTGAATTTTGCCCTTTGAAGATTTTGGTAATGTAGACGACCAACTCTACTGCTGGAATGCGGCTACCAATTTACCAATAACCTTGGCAATCTCTCGGATGGAGGGATAAGGTTTGTTAATCAGGTTCTGACGCATCATTTGTCAAATCCAACACCTTATCCATTGGTAAAGTTACCAACATGGTAACTGAGTTAATCACAACCCCAGATATTCAATGGTTTGGGATGGCTGTAACTTAGATTTGTTGGATGGATCAGGAACCCAACTTCTCAAACAAACTTGTAGTTGCTGAGACTGATTTTCCAGCTGACTCCCGATTAGCATTGACAATTAAATGTCATCTAGATAAGCCATAACGATGTGTTTATTTATTTATTTATTTATTTTTTTGTGCCCTTAGCAGTGCAAGTGCTGGCTTAATCCATTAGGCAAAGCTTTATATTGCCACAGCTGTCCCATCCATAAACTTTAATTACCTGCGAAACTATGGTGAATTGGGACCAAAAATATGCATCCTTCAATCTATTGTAGCCATATAACAACCTGTTGATACCAGCTGCATTGCAGTGTTGAATGTGTCCATTTTAAAATGTTGATACTGGACAAATGTATTGAATTGTGTGAGATCTAAATTGATTCTACAACCCCCATCTTTCTTCGGTCTGGGGAAATTTGATACAATTGTTGTGGATCCTCTCCTGTTTTCTCAATAACTCCTTTCTCACACAAATACTTAACCTCTTTTGTCAATTTTAATACTTTCAAGACTGAACATCAAAGAATGATTAGGCTTATTGTGTCCCAATGGATCCATACCTCCCTTTCATTATAAACATTCGGAGTCTACCACCAATCTGAGGTTCATCCAAACATCCTTCTTTAATAGGATAAAGTTTTTTGTACCTCTCCAACTGCGACAAAATGATCTCCTTTCCCAATAAATGGGTGTACATTCGGCTGTGCTGGCTGGTAATTCTTCCTTATCATACTCTCCTCGGCTCGTTCAAGCTCCAAAATCAAATCCCCTTCTCATATGACCAGCCTTCTGGCCAAACTGAAGGGTTTCACAAGGCCAACAGTTTTTGCCTTTTCATCCATTTCTTTCATTTGTTTAGACTTCCTCTGAACAAATAACCAAGAGCTTGAACATTGCTTGCCCTGCACAACTCTGAAAACTTGGACGTAAAAGAGGCCGAATGGCAATCTTCCATTTTATATATTTTATCTCAAAATGAGTTGCAGAATAAGCCCAACATATGCTTTTTATTCTGAACTTTGGTCATTCCACAACCTTCCAGCTTGTCTTCCAAAAGACAGTGATGCCAAAATTAGCTTGAGGATTCTTTGAATCGTAATTCCTGCGCCCGCATAATTGCTGACATTGGCGCCCAAAAAAGCCGGATTCACCATAGGTACCTTCTTTGAGGTACAATAATAGGTGTTTAAATCCGATCTGCTGTCTTAATCATAACAGCTTTTTTGAGGCAGGTGAGAGACCATATAATTAACATTGGCCGCCAGGTTTCATTCCATGGCCTCACCGCCTCCTCCAGGTATAGTAACTTTGTGCCCCATCAGACACACCTGGATTTGTATTGTGGTGGGTACTTCTGACCACAATAAATAGGTGTTTAAATCCAAATTTGCTGTCTCAACCATAACAGCTTTTTTGAGGCAGGTGAGAGGCCATATAATTAACATTGGCCGCCAGGTTTCCTTCCATGGCCTCACCGCCTCCTCCAGGTATAGTAAACTTTGTGCCGCATCAGACACACCTGGATTTGTATTGTGGTGGGTACTTCTGACCACAAACACCACAACAGGGTCAGTCTCATACAGCCCTGGTACTCCTGAAACTTGTTCAAGGAGACTTCCTCCAGCCCAATCCCAGGCACTGGAGTTTTAATTCCCAATTCAACTGGCACCATATTCATCTATATGGAACCCCCTCAGGGGCTGCCTGGGAATATTCTGGGTACTTAGACCCTTGGTTGATATTGTTTGGAGTATTTTCTCCATTAGATCCATACTTTAGCCAAAGCTTTTCCTTTCAGGATCTTTCAGAACCTCAGGCCTTTCAAGCTTCTTTCTTTTACTTTTTAGGCACTGGGTTTTCAAGTTTTGTTTGTGGAGCAACCAAAGGCTCCCTAACGGGTATTTCAATCGGCCACCGGTATCAGAACCAACTCCACAATAATCTGCTGTCCTGACTTTTCTACACCCCAGGACGCACGTTTTACCCGCGATTTTTTTAAAAAACATTTTATTTTTATTTTAACTCCTCCTGGTTTACCTACCAGCCTACGGAGTTTTTAGAAAACGCCCTGGAAGTAAAATAATTTTACTTACCTGCGGGCCGTTTCCTTACCGATGTGTTGGAGCTGCGCTCTGCAGCTCTTTCTCTGCCGATAGCGTCGACGTAATGCCGATCCAGCGCCAGGCGGGGCTTCTTCACGTAGTCACTCACGTGACTCCGAAGTAAAATTGTATACTTAGGCTAATAATATAAAAAATTAAATATAAATGGACTTAAATTTAAATCATGTCGAGATTTTCTTTTGGATACAATTATTGTTTTTTAAAACAAACGTCATAGATAAAGTGAGATCTACTAGTATCCACTACTAGTATCCACTAAGGCTACTCAGTGTAATATTCTATAGAGGTGAAGATAGGGATAACAGTGTGCATTATTTTTCCGTTCTGCACAGACTCAGCGAGCTCCAGTCACTTTTCCTTCAGAAGAACAAGATGACCTACCTATCCAAAGTCTTGTGCAGAATGACCAATTTAAAGATGTTGGTTGTCAGTGGCGATGACATAAACAACTTGCCAACTTCTCTTCTAACGGATCCCAATCTAAAGTAAGTGTTGCAATATAATATTTATTTTTGCAGTTATTTTAATTTTTTTGCTATGCAACGTCTTCCTTTAATTCCTTCCTTCCCCTAAAATTCAACAAAACTGAGAAAGGAAGCGTTGCATTTCAATCAATAGACTTGTGCCTACTTCTGCCTGTTAGTCTGCTATTGGGAGGACATATGAGTAATCAAGAGGAATGCAGTTGGATTCAGTTGATTGCTACATTATAATGTGGAAAATGTTGCTTCATTAAGGTGATGGAGTTCATGACTGCTGGAACGCATGATTGAACAACACTTACTAAATGAACGACAAATATTGAAAGCGCAATAGTTAAAGGGATCTTTCTACAAACATGTTAAGAACTGGAGACACAAGAAACTGTAGATGCTGAAATCCTGAGGAAGAAACAAAAGACTGGAGGAACTCAGCGGGTCCTGACTATTGTCTGTCCTTTTCCCTCCACAGATGCTGCCTAGTCTGCAGATTTCCTTCAGCATTTTGTTTTTTGTTCATAATTCTAGTTTCATTGTGTCAATACTTTTGACTTACTGAGTATAGCAAAGTGCACCAATGAATATTGAGAGGGGATTGAACACTAACAAGGAAAGGGAGATGGTTAGAAGAATGTAATAAAATAACGGTCATGTAGTTTTTAAAAAGCCATTAAAGTCCAGGACCAATGCAATTAGATAGAATTATTTGAGGAGAGTGATGTGCAGACTAAAGTCCCTAACTTTGGTAACACAAGGGATTGTAGGTGCTGGAATTCTGACCATAAAACAAAAAGCGAACTGCAAGAGGAACTCAGCAGATCAGACAGGGAAATGGAGTGGAAAGTGGAGGGAAACGAATGATATTCTGGGTTGGGACCCTTCTTCGGATATTCCTGACATTGGTCTCATAAAATAATGCTCATAAAATTCCTGACATTGGTCTCATAAAATAATAAAATAAGCTAAAGTCAAAAATGTGAATGATACTGTGTCACTTAAGGATATTTTATTGGATTTGTTTCCATGGTGATTTGAGACTGAATATGGTGGTTAATACTGGCACAACATAAATTTTCAAACCGCTCTTTTAGAATTAACCTCAATGTTTAGCAATCTCAAATAATCAGATTTATTGCATTGTTTCTGGATGTGTGTTATGTTTGGCCAAGTGCATGGCATAAAAGGCATTTGGTTAAAATGATTTATTTAAGTTGTCTTTGCCTTTGGTGTTGGTCCAACAGGAATGTTCCACAACACAGTGTATGGCACCAAACAGTTTAGTGCAGCAAACAATGAACCACACTTTGAGTGAAACCATTTCTCCTTAATTTCAATCGTAAATGGCTTACTCCTTATTTTGAGATGGTGATGACCAATTCTGAGCTCATCAGGCAGTTGAAACATTTTCGTAACATTTTTTGTGTCAAGCCCTCCAAGAATTCAAATGTTTCAATTAGGTCACCTTTCAGTCCTCAAAACTCTAGAACCCTGGTTCCCAATCTTTGGCCACGGCCCAAAATTGAGTCACGAAGGATTGAAACTGAGCCGGGAGAGGATCCAAAACATTTTTTTTTTAATTATGGAATATTCCAGTTTAAATTGTTTAAATGGTTGACACATAGCTTTGCAGTTGTTGTGCAAGTTTAAGCACACAGGGGACAAGTGGGGAGACCAGTAGGAACATTGTGACTCTTTTGTTTTATGCATTAATTTTGTTTTCAATGATTTGACTTGATTTTTATTTAATACCATAATTTTGTAAGAGTAAGCTGCACAGCCAAAATGTTGCGAAAACTCAAATCATTTTGACAGAATTATCAATTCATTTATCATGCTTTCTTAAAATAAGTCCAAAAGTTTGATCCGTTTTTGGCTGCGAATGCGAACATTTGGGCACTACTGCTGAAAAGAATAAAGTGCTATGTGACTCAGTCTCTCGTCGTTTGCTGGATCCACCCTTAGAGGAACCAGTCAGCTAAAACTTTGTTACACTACCCCTACATCAACCAAAACATTTTTTACGTAAGAAGACCAAAATTATAAGTAACTAGACTAAGTGGGACCCGTTGGGTCCCTGTCACATGGGAGGCCAGGTCTCCCAGCGCAACCCGTTCCTCAACACAATATTCCACCACTCACCCGTTACCCCAACACAACCCGTTCCCCCAACGCAATATTCCACCACTCACCCATAGCCCCCAACTGCGGCTCATTTCCCCTCATCCCTCAGCACTCCCACCCCTCCCTCTTCTTTCCCCTCTCCTCCTCTCCTCCCCAATCCCTCCCTCATCTCTCCCTCCCTCTCCTTTCCCCTACACTCAGTCACTCCCTCCCCCCATGACTTCTTGTCCTTCCCTACTCCCTCCTATCCCTCTATACCTTACCCCCCCCCCACTCCTCATCTCCCCCCACTATCCCTCCTGCCCTCCTCTACTGCCCTCTTCTCTTTCTATTCCCCACTTCCTACCTCCCCCACTCCCCCCTTCCCTCCCTCTATTCCCCCTCCTCCCCATGCTCCCTCCTCCCCTCCCCCACTTTACCCCTCTCCCTCCATACCCCTACCCCTGAGAGGGGGGGAGGAGAGTTGGGGGGAGGAGAGGGGGGGAGGAGAGGGGGGGAGGAGAGGGGGGGGAGGAGAGGGGGGGGAGGAGAGGGGGGGGAGGAGAGGGGGGGGAGGAGAGGGGGAGAGAGGAGAGGGGGAGAGGAGAGGGGGAGAAGAGAGGGGGAGAGGAGAGGGGGGAGGGGGGAGAGAGTGGGGTAAGGAGAGGGGGGAGAGGATAGGGGGGAGAGGAGAGGGGGGAGAAGAGAGGGGGAGAAGAGGGGGGAAGAAGAGGGGGGGAGAAGAGGGGGGAGACGAGGGGGGGAGAAGGGGGGGAGGGGGGGAGAGGGGGGGAGAGGGGGGGAGAGGGAGGGGGGAGAGGGAGGGGGAGAGGGAGGGGGGAGAGAGAGGGGGTAGAGGCTATGGGAGGGGAGGGGAGGGGGAGAGAGGAGGGAAGGGGGAGGGAGGAGGAGAGAGAGAGAGGAGGAGGGGGAGAAGAGGAGGAAGGGGGAAAGGGACCCGATCCGAGACAGATCCGACCGAAGAGAGACCCAACCCGCGACGGATCCAACCCGAGACCTCATTCTTCACTTGCAGCGCGTGGAACACAGCGCGCAGACCCATTGTGATGTCATCAGTGAAAGACGCCGGGTTTTTTTTCAAAGTTTTGTGAACATTTTCAATAGTAACTCGAGAAGTAGAGCATGAATTTTTCAGATAAGGCGATTTCGGACTCCACGGGATAAATCTCCACTGGAATATTTAAAATGTTACTGTTAGTGCATCGTTTTCACACACACACACACACACACACACACACACACACACACACGCACATGCACACGCACACGCACACGCACACACACACACAGTTTTATAATTATAGAGATGGATAGACATATTGATACTCTATTTGCGATCTCACCGAAGCCCTGCGTAATTATAAGAAGGTATTTTTACAGTTGTACCCTTAATAATGGTTTTTGGATAATTTGCCTTCCTAATTACCTGCTGCATCTGCATATTGGCTTTCATCATCAAAAGCACATAAACCCAGGTCCTGCTGAATCTCAATCCATTGAGAATAAAGCATTTCTGCTTTCTCTGTTGAAATAAATAACATTTTTTCCACATTCTACTCCATCTGCCACATTTTTGCTCTCTTAACTTTCTCATATCACCTTGAAGCCATTTTGTGTCCGTCACTGTTCACGTTCCCATTTAGCTTTGGGTCATTAGCAAACTCAGAGCTCCTATTTAGATATCCACAGCCAGATTGTTGCTGCAGATTTAAGTTGGTTGGTACACTACTATTCACATCCTGCCTATTTAAGCAGAACCCATTTATTCCTATTCTTTCTTTTCTTTGTCTAACAATCTTTTCAGTCTAACAACTGTACTTTCACAACTCCCAATTCATGCTCTCTAACTTTGTTCAACAATTTGTGGGGTCCTTTATCAAAATCCTTCTGAAAATCCACATGCGCCACATCCACTGATTTTTTTTCCTCTTCTACTCAAGACTCTAATAGATAGATAAATCATAATTTCCCTTTCATAAAACCATGTTGATTCTACCCAATCATGTTTTGATGTCACGTCATTTTATTTTGGATTTCAACATTTTCCTAATTATTAAGAGTAACATGTCTGTCATTGCTTTCTCCCTTTCTTAAATGACAATGTCACATTTGCCATCCTTCAATCTAAAAAAAACCATCTCAGAATCTATAGAACTTTGGAAGATGTTGACCATTATCTTCTATGTTTCTATGTTTATAATTTAAATATATTGTCCATACTGAAGAGAGCTAATCAACTGTAGAGAGGGTGAAGGAATCTTGATTGCTGACATATTAAATTGTGGCTTCATCTCCTTGTCATCAAAATAGTTAGAAATCCCATGTCACTAGTTGAGGGAGAATTAGCAGTCATAATGAATTAACATAATTTTCATTTCCCTAAATACTGGAAATGAAAGGGCAATTTTTAAAAAGGATTTTTTCTAATTTTTCAGAAAAAGAAAGGTCTGAAGTAGGGTCTCAACCCGAAACATCACCTATTCCTTTTCTCCAGAGATGCTGTCTGACTCGCTGAGTAACTGCTGCTTTTTGTGTCTATCTTCGGTTTAAACCAGTAGTTCCTTCCTACACATTATATGTTTTGATATTTTTCTGAATATAACATCACATCAAATATTGATAAACTCTCAACCAAGGATTTTGCATCTTATCTATCCTTTACCAGATATATTGATCTGCGGGAAAATCCACTTGACAATATCAAAGATATGGCAGACAGTGAAATCTTTGCAGATATTGCAGAGCATGAGGAATTTGAAAAAGATATGATGCACGTGTACTTTCAGGATTTGAAAGAAAGAGGTGAGTGATCGTGGGTTTGTTTATTCATTCATAAATTGGATTCTATTATGAAACTAAAAAACACAGTCATAACATATTTTAATTCACATTTATAAAAATTACTCTGAAGTTTGACAGAAGTATAAAATTATGAATAGATCTGGTAGACGCAGTCTCTTACCCAGAGTAGGGGAATCGAGGATCAGAAGACATAGGTTTAAGGCGAAGGAGAAAAGATTTAATGGAAATCTGAGGGGTGACCTTTTCACATCAAGGGTGGTGGGTGCATGGAATGAGCTGCCAGAGGAGATAATTGAGGCAGGGACTATAGCAACGGTTATGAAACAATTAGGCCAGGGCCGGATTTAGATGGAGAGGCCCTAAGCTATTTCACTTGTGAGGCCCCCCCATCCCTCCCAATCCCCCACCCCCAAGACTAGAGAACCATGACTACCCGACAGTGACAGTGTGACACTTTTAGATCCTACTGTATGTTGTCATTAAACAGTTGGTTTTAAAATACATATTGGATTCACCGCGGAGCGGGCGATGCCTTACCTGGATCGCCGTTTGAAGCTCGAGTGTTGGGCCTGCTGCTTCAACATCATGGAGCTGTGGTTTGCGGAGCTCCCAGCCTCGGGCCATGCTGATTTTAATATCGCGGAGCCCTGCAAACTCATAGCCGAGGGCCGCCAGCGTGAATGTCCACCCAGCTCAGCCTGTGGACTTCGGGGGCCACGGATGTGGCCAATTCGGAAGTCCAAGCCGCTGAGAATGTTCACCCGTTCTGATGTCGAATGGTGTCCCCCATATTTCATTGTACCAATGGCCATGAGGGGGGGGGGGGGTCCCAGAGGAGGGGGTCCATTGGAGATGGGAAAAGGGATCATCAATGGGGGCGAGGACTCCTTCCCATGGAAGAACGGTGTGAGGCGGAAGGAGAGCTCCAAATCGCAGCGGGCGTGGAAGTAATTGAGGTGGGGACAGAGTGGGACAAAGGTGAGGCCTCTGTTGAGGACAGACCGTCCGGTATCTGAGTGGGGGAGGTCAGAGGGGGGTGGTGAACACACGGCAGGGATGGGGGTTGGGGCCGGAGGAGGGCAGGTGAGTGGACTGAGGCCAAAACAATGTCTGGTGGAGGGGTGGTGGGTGGTCAGAGGGTATGGGGGTATGAGGTGGTGTGGGTGGGGAAGAGCTGGGGTCACATGGTTTGAGGGGAATAGGGAAGGCACAGTGGAACAGCCACTGAGATTACCAGGGTTGGGGAGGCCTAGCACCAGCGCAGTCAAACCCAGTGGAGTGGGAGTCTGCAGCGTGGAAACTTCAGGCCCGGTGCTGAGTCCACACTGCAGGTAAGGCTACGGCTGCAGGCTGCTGGAGGGCGGTGGAGTGGCCAGGGTCAGCTGGCAAAGAGTAGGAGGTGCCAGTGGGTGGATGGTCGGTGGGGCGGTGAGATTCGACAGGTCCGGTGAAGCAGTGAGGTGAATAGGCCCCCCTAGATCTCGAGGCCCTAAGCTTAAGCTTGTCTAGCTTATACGTAAATCCGGCCCTGAATTAGACAAGTACATGGATAGGACAGGTTTAGAGGGATATGGGCCAAAAGAAGGTGGGACTAGTGTAGCTGGGACATGTTGGCCTGTGTGCGTAAGTTGGGCCGATGGGCCTATTTCGATGCAGTATGATTCTATGGCGATATCTAAAATCTAGTTATCCATTCCACAAGTGTACCATGAAAAAATAAAATCCATCCTTAACTGAACTTGAGCAATATTATTGCTTAATGATGAAGTACAATTTTTTTTGTTTTAATGCAGAAACAACGCCAACCTATACAACAAGGGTATCTCTAAGTCTTCAGCTCTGAGAACATTTTGCACCATACTTCACTGAAATATGAATATGATCTCAAGAAAATTCAATAATGATGAAGCTTTGTCAAGAACCAAGCCACTGAATTGAAATTGACTTCAAATAAACTGTATTTTAAGCACTCAAGTTAGGTTTGTGAAATAGAAATTAGAATACGATTTCAATCTAGGTTTGTTGCATTTATTTGAGGCACAGTCCATTGGCTGTCTAACATAGGTTGATGTTTCATTGAAAATAATTGAGTTAAATGACCAAATGTTAAAGGCGAGGAGTAATAGACAATGGCCAAAGGTGCAGGAGTAGGCCATTTGGCCCTTCGAGTCAACACCGCCATTCAATGTGATCATGGCTGATCATCCACAATCAGTACCCCGATCCTGCCTTCTCCCCATATCCCCTGACTCTGCTACCTTTAAGAGCCCCATCAAGCTCTCTCTTGAAAGTATCCAGAGAACCGTCCTCCACCGTCCACAGATTCACAACTCTCTGTGTGGAAAAGTGTTTCCTCATCTCCGTTCTAAATGCCTTAAGGGGCTGTCCCACTGTGGCGACCTAATCCGCAAGTTCAGATGAGTGTCATCGACCTTCAAGCTCGAGGGCACTCGCCTGAAAAACCTCGAGCTGGATCGACCGTCAGCGATGAAACCGGGAGTTGGATCGACCGACCGCACACACACAAACACATCGCAAAGGCGGGGGCCAGGGAAAGCGGGGGAGCGCTGTCTGAAATTCAGACCCGCGATCAAGAGGAAGGTAAAAGATGACTGCACAGTGCACGGTAAGTACTTTAGAGAGCGCAGGGGGGGAGAAGGGGGGGGAGAGAAGGGGGGGAGAGAAGGGGGGGGAGAAGGGGGGGAGAGAAGGGGGGAGAGAAGTGGGGGAGAGAAGGAATGGACACACTTTTAAGAAGTTTAATAAAGTTTTGCTGGCATTTATCTTACCAGTAGGTTTTCCTCGGTCCTGAATACTCCAGTGAGCCAATTAAAATGCCCGGTCAGTGAAGGAGATTGCCTACGGCTGCCCTCGACTGCCTGTAACTAAATAGTGACCCCACTCCACTGCACTACGAGTTCAGAAGAACCATGCCAACCAATTTTGACTCTTGAAAAAATTTTCAACATGCTGAGGCTGCGACTATGCGGGAATCTCCCTCGAGCATGAAGGAGAGTTCCAGTGACCTCATAGGACCTCCTAGGACCACGTATTGATCATGCTGCGAGTTTGAGTCGAGGGCAAACTCTTCTAAACTTGCAGATTAGGTCGCTGCAGTGGGACAGCCCCTTTATCCCTTATTCTTTAACTGTGGCCCCTGGTTCTGGACTCTCCCAACATCGGGAACATGTTTCCTGCCTCTAACGAGTCCAAACCCTTAATAATCTTATATGTTTCAATAAGATCCCCTCTCATCTTTCTAAATTACAGAGCACACAAGCCCAGCCACTCCATTCTCTCAGCATATGACAGTCCCGCCATCCCGGGAATTAACCTTGTAAACCTACGCTGCACTCCCTCAATAGCAAGAACGTCCTTCCTCAAATTAGGGGACCAAAACTGTACACAGTACTCCAGGTGTGGTCTCACTAGGGCCCTGTACAACTGCAGAAGGACTGCTTTGCTCCTATACTCAACTCCTCTTGTTACGAAGGCCAACATGCCATTCACTTTCTTCACTGCCTGCTGTATCTGCATGCTTACTTTCATTGACTGATGAACAAATACCCCAGATCCCGTTGTACTTCCCCTTTTCCCAACTTGACAACTTTTAGATAATAATCTGCCTTCCTGTTTTTGCTACCAAAGTGGATAACCTCACATTTATCCACATTAAACTGCATCTGCCCACTCACCCAACCTGTCCAAGTCACCCTGCATTCTCATAGCACCCTGCATTCTCACAGGTCACACTGCCACCCAGCTTTGTGTCATTGTGTTACTTTGAATCCCTTCATCTAAATCATTGATGTATATTGTAAATAGCTGCAGTCTCAGCACCGAGCATTGTAGTACCCCACTAGTCATTGCCTGCCATTCTGAAAGGGACCTGTTATGCCCTACTCTTTGTTTCCTATCTGCCAACCAATTTTCTATCCATGTCAGCACTCTACCCCCAGCACAATACCATGTGTCCTAATTTTGCCCACTAATCCCCTATGTGGGACTTTATCAAATGCTTTCTGAAAGTCCAGGTACACTACATCCACTGGCTCTCCCTTGTCCATTTTCCTTGTTACATCCTCAAATAATTCTAGAAGATTAGTCAAGCAAGATATCCCCCTTCGTAAATTCATGCTTACTTGGACCGATCCTGTTACTGCTATCCAAATGTGCTGTTATTTCATCTTTTATGATTGACGCCAACATCTTCCCCACCACCGATGTCAGGCTAACTGGTCTATAATTGGCTAACTGGTCTATAATTCCCTTTCTCTCTCCCACCTTTCTTAAAAAGTGGGATAACATTACGTACCCTCCAATCCACAGGAACTAATCCTGAATCTATAGAACATTGGAAAATGAACACCAATGCATCCACGATTTTTAGAGCCACTTCCTTAAGTACCTGGGGAAGCAGACCATCAGGCCCTGGGTATTTATCAGCCTTCAGTCCCATCAGTCTACCCAACACCATTTCCTGCCTAATGTGGATTTCCTTCAGTTCCTCCGTCACCCCAGATCCTCTGGCCACTAGATAATGACAAAATCCAAAAGCAATCAATGGCATATTGATATGATTTGGATGTCTCCAGTGTATATGCATTAAAGTTATTGCGATGGAAGATCAATTCTGGAGAAATTGTTTCTATGGCTTTATTAACCCGATATGTAATTCACAGTAGATAAGGATTAGAAAATAATTTTTCCATTCACATGGATTTTTTTCTCCTGTTTGTCCATTAAGAAAAAAAAGATTTAGATCTACAAAGATCTGACTGGCGCTGACGATGGCTGCCACAGTGTACTGCTCCTTGCTGTTTTGTCTGTGTTTGTTCGTTTGTGTCATACGTGAAAATCTAAGAAAGATCACTTTCATGAGAGAGGTACTCATTAACATCAGATGTTCGGTACCTCTAAATATTGTTCCGGATTTCACTAACTCGCTGGATTATTTGGACATACTTGTCGGCAGGGCTGTGGCTCTGTTCAAAGTCTTGAGACGGAGGAGGACCCGGGGGAAGCGCGACGAGGATTACGCACATCGCTCCCGAGTATATTCCTTGCAAATCTACGTTCTCTCAACAACAAAGTGGATGAACTGCAACTCCTGTGCCAAACAAACAAGGACTTCTCTCGAGTCGCTGCCCTGTGCTGTGCGAGTGGACCCCGGACAATGTGCTGCAACTGGATGGCTTTCAACTACAAAGAGCGGACCGCGAAGCGGAGGCAGCTTGGAAATCAAGAGGCGGTGGAATATGCTTCTATACTAACCAGGGTTGGTGCAGCAACATCAAGGTACTATCTATAATCTGTTGTCCTAATCTGGAATCTTTGTTTATAATTTGCACACCCTTTTATTCTCCGAGGGAATTTACCTCTTTTATTCTCGCTGGAGTTTACACCCCCCCCCCCCCCCCCCCCAAGCCGGCGTACGTGAGGCGCAAACGCAACTTGCTGACCAGGTAATGAGAGTAGAGAGTGACTTCCTGGACTCCATGGTCATTGTTTTGG
Source organism: Raja brachyura (assembly GCA_963514005.1). Next base: position 65,967,731 of record OY740783.1, read on the forward strand.
GGGATTTTAACAAGGCTAACCTCAGCCGAGAGCTTCCAAAATACAGACATCACATTACCTGCCCCACCAGAGGGGAGAGAACACTAGATCATTGTTATACTCCAATTAAGAATGCATATTGTTCTGCTCCCCGTGTGGCTCTGGCACTCACTGATCATTGTTTAGTGGTTCACCTTATTCCGACCTACAGGCAGAAACTAAAATCTGCTACGCCTGTGGTCAGAATAGTGAACAAATGGACAAGCGAAGGCATTGAAAGTCCGGCTTTGCACTGATTGGAATGTGTTCAGGGAAGCAACCTCAAGCCTTGATGAATATACAGAGCTTTTGTGATGACAGTTGCATTCCCACTCGGAACCGGATCAGGTTCAACAACAAGAATCCTTAGTTTACAGCAGAACTCAGACTGCTCCGCCAGTCTAAAGATGAGGCCTACAGGAGCGGGGATGCAAACTGCTACAGGCAGGCCAAGTACAAGCTGAGAAGAGGAATCATAGCTGCTAAGGAAAGGTACTCTGAGATGTTAAGGAGCAAGTTTTCAGCCAATTACTCTTCTTCAGTGTGGAAGGGCTTGCAAGAAATCACCAGCTACAAGAGAAAAGCCCCCAGCTCCTTGGACAATCATCAGCTGACCAACAACCTGAACAAGTTCGACTGCAGGTTCGATAGACAGAAACATAACCCTGGTATTCCTTCCCCCCCTCCCCCACCCACTCCTCCCCAATCACCACTTCACACCCACTTACAGCCTGACCAGTCTGCAAAGACTGGGCCCTCCTCCATTACTACCCCCTCCTTGCTGGCCAACATCTGTCTGGCCACTTCTCCATCACTAACAATAGAAATTAAGGAGGTGGAAAAGCTATTCAGGAGACAGAAAAGTTGGAAATCTCCAGGACTGGACAATGTTTTCCCCTCTACCATCAGGCTCTGTGCCGAACAACTGGCACCAATCTACATGGACTATTTTCAATCAGTCCCTGCAAACTGGCACTGTTCCTGCCTGATTCACTGTACCCAAAAGCTGTAGTCTTAATGGCTACAGGCCTGTCGCACTGACCTCTGTAATCATGAAAACCATTGAAAGACGTGCTGGCCCACCTGAAAAATATCACAAACCCCCTGCTAGGCCCTCTGCAGTTTGCATACTAGGCCAATAGATCAGTGGATGACAGTCAACCTTGGCCTGCACTTCATCCTCCAGCACCGAGATCGCCAGGGGACCTATGCAAGGAATTTGTTTGTGGATTTAGCTCTGCATTCAACACCATTGTGCAGAGATACTACAATCCAAACTCTCCCAGTTGACTGTGCCTGTACCACTCTGTCAGTGGATCATCAACTTCCTGACAGTGAGGATGGGAAAGTACAGCTCGGACCCGCTGACCCTCAGTATAGGAACACCGGAAGGCTGCGTACTCTCCCCTCTCCTGTACGCTCTCAACACTACCAATGGCACCTCTGTCAAGTTTCTCAAGTTTGCGGACGACACAACCCTTATTGGACTGATCCAGGATGGGGACGAATCTGCCTAAAGACAGGAAGTGACACAGCTGGCGTCCTGGTACCATCGCAACAACCTGGAGCTCAATGCTCTTAAGACATTGGAATTGATTGTAGACTTTAGGAGAAGACCCCCTCTCCTCCCCACACTCACCATCAACAACACCACAGTCACATCTGTGGAGTTATTTAAGTTCCTTGGAACTATCATCTCCAGAGACCTAAAATAGGCCACCATCGACTCCTCAGTCAAAAAGGCCCAACAGAGGATGTACTTCTTGCGGCAGCTGAGAAAACACAATCTGCCACAGGCAATGATGGTCCAGTTTTATACTGCCATCATAAAGTTTATCTTCACCTTCATCATGGTCTGGTTTGGCTCAGTCACCAAGCATGACATCTGGAGGCTGCAGCGCATCGTTTGATCAGCCGATAAGGTTGTTGGCTGCAACCTTCCCCCCATTGATGAACTGTACACTGCAAGGGCCAGGAAGCAAGCGGGTAAGATAATCTCTGACCCCTCTCACCCTGGCCACAAACTCTTCAAAGTACTTCCCTCTGGGAGGCAACTCCGGACTGTCAAAGCCGCCACAGCCGGACATAAAAACAGCTTTTTTTCCACCAGCAGTAGCTCTACTCAACAGCCAAAAGTCTGTAGCCTCCTTTTACTCTGGTATTTAATTTTATTCTTCACATTAATTTTAATTCTTCTTTATTCTTTTTCTTAATTAATTTTATTCTTCACATTTCTTCACAAATGATAATGTTTTATTTTTAATTGTCTACGTATATCGTATTGTTATCCTTGTGAGCAAAGCACCAAGGTAAATTCCTTGTATGTATACATACTTGGCTAATAAAATTGATTCAATTCACTGGGCCACTGTTAACCAGTTTTTCATTTACTTTTTAACTGGAGAGTTCAACCACGTTAAAAATACAATAGTAGGACCCTCACAAAAATTCCTTAAAACCATTTCAATGTTTCCACCATCCAAAAACGTGTCATGTGAAAATAAGAAACACTATCACCCCCCCTCATACAGTAATAGTTGCTGGTTGTACTCACCTCTGTACATTTGGTTCCACTGAGGTGAATGGAATGGAATAGAATGTGCTGGAAGGCAGTACAGCTGGGATCAATGTTCTCTCACACTTTCAGTGCTAATGATCAATGATGAATTGCTGCTCTGTGATCAGATGACCTTTGTCATTTACGTGACATATTTCTCAGCAGTCCCATTGTATGTTCTAAACATTTTGATGTTTTAAACCAGTATTCTTTCCTTCTAATGGATAATAAATTGGACTTTCAAGTTGAGCTGCTTTCAGCATAATTAGAACTGCTTAACTGAGAAGATTAGGGTCATCTGAAGATTTAATCACCAGAAATATAATTTGTCATAAATATATTTTAATGAGAATAGTCATATATTGCCTCTTTACGATTTTATCATTAGAATCATACAGCATAAAAAATAGGCATTTTCGCACAACTTGTCCATACTGATCAAGATGTAGAAACAATGAACTGCAGATCTGGGTATCCAAAATATACATGAAATGCTGGAGCAACTCAGCTGATCAGGATGCCCCATCTAAGTTAGTGCAATTTGCCTGCATTTGGCTCATATCCTTCTCCATCTTTGTTATCCATGTATGTGTCCAAATCTTTTTAAAATGTTGTTATTGAACCCACATCAACTCTTTCCTCTGTAGATCATTCCATACATCCACCGTCTGAAAAAAAAATTCCCTCAGGTTCCAACTAAATCATTCCCCTCTCACCTAAAACCTATGTGCTCTAATTCTTTATTCCTCTATTCTGGTAAATTCGCTCCATCTTTTCCCCTCATGATTGTATACACCTCTATAAGATCAGCTCCCTGCTCTCTACGGAATAAAGTCCTAGCCTCCCCAACCTCTCCTGATAGCCCAGGCCCACCTGTCCTGGCAACATTGTTATGAATCTTCTCTGCACTCTTTCCAGCTTAATGGCATCTTTCCTACAGCAGGGTGATCAAAGCTAAACTCAACAGTACAAGTGTCTCACTCATAACTTGTATAACTGTAACATAACATCCCAATTTCCAACTCATTACCCTGACTGACGAAGGCCATCATGCCAATAGCCTTCTCAACAACCCTATCTATCTGCAATATCATATATGTATCTTGTCTAATTCTCTGGCAGAAAATAAGCCAAATTATGTAATCTTTCATATTACAATTAAATATTGGCAAAATGCATTATTCCAGATTAAATGGATTGTTTCCATAAATAGAGTTTAGTTAGTGCACTGCATGAAATGCTAGTGTAAAGATGGATGGTGTAATTCCACAAGGTGTTGTTTTATAGACTGGTTAACTCCCATATTCCAGTTCGGGGAAGAACATTGTCGGAGATTTCTATTTGTGTTTGCAGAATTTCATGAGCAGAACATTAGATCATTAAATCTGAACATTAGATGTGGATAAGATTAGACTTGGCTGCAGATGTCCAATTGTATTCACATCCAGAATAATTAAAAAAATATATAGCCACATGTTTGAAGTACAAAATTGTTACTATCTATGGAGCTTCACTCCATTCCTTTCAGGAGTGGAAGCTTAAGAGGAAAATAGGAAAAAGGAACAATTTAAATTGCAAAAGATGTCTTTACGTCAAGTGATGAAAAATAAGCTTGAATATGTTTTAGAATTTTGCAAAGGGTTTATGGTTAAACATTGGGTAACTTAGTTTTTATAAGCATTGTAAAATTTATTTTTGCATTTTCCTCTGAGTAGAATATATTGTGTGCAGATATAATAAATTGTATGACATGAATGACAAATACTTGAAAACATTACTAATCTGTTTAATGTTACTAACTACTGGCATAAACTGTCGGTACAAAAAACTCATTACAAATGTCAGTGCTCATTACAAAAAAACACCCTTAATTCTCATATACTTTGAATTCAATTAAATATATACACCGTTGCATAAACCTCCTATTTTTCAATGTGATTGTCCTTAATTTGCTGCTAAATATTCATGATATGCCAAAGATATACTGTCATCAATGCATGTATTACTTTAATTATTGAACAAATAAGATCTTCATGTTTCTCAATGCCATTGTCTTTAGCAGGGTACTGGAAAAGAAAAGGTTTTCAGGAGAGTTAAGGGCCTGTCTCACTTACGCGACCTTTACAGGCGACTGCCGGCACCAGTGATAGGTCGCCGAAATTTTCAACATGTTGAAAATTCAGCAGCGACCATAAAGACGCTACGACTCTGTGGATCGTCATGAGAGGTATCCTATGGTCGTGGGAGGTCACCCGCGACATGTCGCCAGGGGTTGCTTGTATGGTCGTGAAAGGTCTCCTATGATCGTGAGAGGTCTCCAAAGAGTTGTAGCGTCTTTCTGGTCGCCACTGAATTTTCAACTTGTTGAAAATTTCTGCGACCTAACGCGGGTGCCGGCAGTCGCCTGTAAAGGTCGTGTAAGTGTGACAGGCCCTGTAAAAGGTTCAATTGTCATATGTAGCAAAAATGCGAGGAGTGGGCGGGCGCGACTCACGTTGCAGCGGCCCCTACAGCCTGTCTGTCTTTTTTTTTTTTTTTTGTCTAGTTAAATGTAGTTGTTCGTGTTTTTTTTGTATCGTGTTCCTAACTGTGTATGTGTGGGGGGTGGTGGGGGGGGGAAACTTTACAATCTCTTCCCTGCACGGGAGACCCGACTTTTTTCCCTGTCGGGTCTCCGTTGTCGTCTGGGCCCAGCACAGCGGAGCGGCCTCCGACCGGGATGAGCTGCGGACTCACCATCGTGGGGCTGGCCGGCCTCGGAGCGTGGGGAGCGGTGGTGGCTCGCCGCTGCGGCCTGACTCCCGACTCCGGGTGGACTGTGATATCGGGAGCTCGCGGGTCCGGGTGAGAGACCGGTCTCCGGAGCTCCCGCAACACAGCTTCTCCGGCCCGTGTCGCGGGGTTGGAGCGACCCGGAGCAGGGCCGTACATCGCCCGGCGCGGCTTCGGTGTCCGCGGGACATTCCAGCGGGACATTCCAGCGCCCGCCGGGGGCTCCAACGCTGTGACTTTGACTTTGGGCCTAGAGCGGGGCCGTACATCACCCGGCCCGGGCCTGGGACTTGGCACCGCCCGCCTGCAGCTTCGACCTCAGGAGAGAAATGGTGCGGGGGAGAGAGAAGACTTTGCCTTCCATCACAGTGAGGAGGAGATCCACTGTGATGGATGTTTGTGTCAATTGAATTGTTTGTGTGTTTTTTTATGAATTGTTCTGGTTGTAGAAACGGAGTTTCGTTCGAGCCTCTCTGAGGTTCGAATGACAAGCAATAAAATAAAATCAAAAAAAAAAAAAAAAATCAAAATCAATGAGATCTGAAATTCTTATATGCAGCAGTTTAACAGAGCTGTGAATGCAATACACCCAGATAATATATAATAGTTTCGAGTTTTGATTAGATACACAGCATGAAACCAGACCCTTTGGTCCACCAAATCCACTCCAACCATCGATCACCCGTTCACTATGTTATCCCATTTTCACATACACTCCCTGCACACTTGGGTCAATTTACAGAGGCCAGTTAACCTACAAACCCGCACGATTTGCTGATGTGGGAGGAAAACGGAGCACGCGGAGGAAACCCACGTGGTCACAGGAAGAATGTGCAAACCACACAGGCAGCACCTAAGGTCAGTATCGAAACCAGGTCTATGATGCTGTGAGCAGGAACTCTACCAGCTGTGCAATGTACTGCCCTATATAATAGTTTTTGACAATTTAATAAATTAATAACGATAATACAAGTACAAAATGAAAACTCCTTAGTCCAACCAAGAAGTTCATAGTTGTTGAGATGAGTGTTGTGTAGTGCTCAAGAGCCTGATGGTTGTTAGGAAGAAGCTATTTTTGAACCCGTGCTCATGGTTTTCAGACCCGATGGTAGGAGCCACTCTTGTGTGGCTATAATTATGTGGGACTTTGATGATATTGGTTTGTTTTTACCAATAGTGCCTCCTATAGATTCCTTTGATGGCAGGGAGGTCAGCATTTGTGATAGACCCTGCTAAAGAGATTGATTTATTAACCAACCAAAATATATGGTACCTTCCATTTTTTTCTTGATGAAAAATAAGGCAACAAAATCACAACAATTCTGCTCTCTTTCATGGAGATATTTGTTCACAAGCACTGAATAATCACTCTATTACCACCACTAAATTAATGTAATGTATCCTGTATCTAGTCATTAATTAATATCTTGAAACATTTTGTTATTATAATAATAATGATTACTACGAGCTTAAAAATATTTAGGAGAATTTGTGTAAAGTTGAATTTCTGTGAGCCATGTCATTAGTAATGGGAACCCCTGTATTAGAAACATAGAAACATAGAAATTAGGTGCAGGAATAGGCCATTCGGCCCTTCAAGCCTGCACCGCCATTCCATATGATCATGGCTGATCATCCAACTCAGTATCCCGTACCTGCCTTCTCTCCATACCCTCTGATCCCCTTAGCCACAAGGGCCACATCTAACTCCCTCTTAAATATAGCCAATGAACTGGCCTCAACTACCCTCTGTGGCAGAGAGTACCAGAGACTCACCACTCTCTGTGTGAAAAAAGTCTTTCTCATTTTGGCCTAAAAGGATTTCCCCCTTATCCTTAAGCTGTGGCCCCTTGTCCTGGACTTCCCCAACATCGGGAACAATCTTTGTCCATTGATTTCACCACTTTCCAAATGTGCTGCTATCCCATCTTTAATAACTGACTCTAGCAGTTTCCTCACTACCGATGTTAGACTAACTGGTCTGTAATTCCCCGTTTTTTCTCTCCCTCCCTTCTTAAAAAGAGGGGTTACGTTTGCTACCCGCCAATCCTCAGGAACTACTCCAGAATCTAAAGAGTTTTGAAAGATTATCACTAATGCATCCACTATTTCCGGAGCTACTTCCTTAAGTACTCTGGGATGCAGCCTATCTGGCCCTGGGGATTTATCAGCCTTTAATCCATTCAATTTACCCAACACCACTACCCGACTAATCTGGATTTCACTCAATTCCTCCTTTTACCCGTGGTCCCCTGCTATTTCCGGCAGATTATTTATGTCTTCCTTGGTGAAGACGGAACCAAAGTAGTTATTCAATTACAATTACATGATATTCTAATACAATTTGATTCAAGGTCAGATAGATAAGAATCTTATGGAATCTGCTTCCGTTTATCTGAATCTTTCTACAATAGCTGCTTGACAGATACAATAAAACTCTGATAATCCACTACCCGATAATCCACTACCCGAAACCTCAATCATCCAGAATCCGTCTGACATGTTTCATGCAAGCCTGCTCCCTGCCCACGTTTTAAACATCAGATTCAATGGAAAATATATTGCAAAGCCATGTGACATCTATAAACAAGTGTATTTAGAGTATTAATGTAATTGCATCTAATGGTCTGGAATATCTGTTAGTCTGGCACCACCAAAGTCTCAGGTGTGCCAGATTGTCAGATAATGTTGTCAGTGGGTGCTGTGCAAATAAACCTGTCAATTTTGCCCAATGAGTTTGTCAACTCCATATTAGATTAGATTATCCTTTATTGTCATTCAGACCTTTCGGTCTGAACGAAATTGTGTTAACTTGCAGTCATAACATTTAATAAAAAACAAAACACACAATAAACACATATTTAACATCCACCACAGTGAGTTCACCAGGCACCTCCTCACTGTGGTGGAAGGCAAAAGTCTTAGAGTCTCCGTCTTCTTCCCTCCTAGTTCTCCCTCTGCGCTGAGGAGATCCAGGCCTCCGATGTTGCCGTCCACCAGGCCCGCGGCCTAGCCTCCGAAGCCGGGCTGCCGCCACCGCCGGAATGCCGGAACACCACCACAGGGCCTGCCACTGGAACGCTGGAGCACCGCAGCCCCGAAAGCCAGGTCGCCGCTGGAGCACCACAGCCCTGAAAGCCAGGTCGTCGCTGGAGCTCCGAAGCCGTGCCGCCGCTGCTGGAAGCTGGAAGGCTGCCATAGATCCAAGGCCACCAGCTCAGCCAGTAGGGCCTCAGCACAGACGGAGACGGTGACGGTGACGGGGGACACGACAAGAAAAGTCGCATCCCCCCGAAGGGAGAGACTAAAACCCTGTTTCTCCCCCCCCCTCCCCCACACACACACATATACAGCCTAATAAACCAAAATAATCACTAAAACAGATAAAAGAATACAAAAATAAAATAAACAACAGACGGACTGCAGGTGAGCCGCAGCTGCCAGGCAGCGCCGCCACTTCCGTAAGGGCAATTGCATGCAGTTTACTGCCAGATTGCACAGATTTTTCAAATGAGGTCCAGAATGCAACATCATTGATATGGTTAGTAAGAAAAGAGAACATAAAGCAGCTTCACTGTCTCTTAGAAAACTGAACTGATGAAAAAGCAAATTCTGTACTAAAATGCAGAGCTGAATTCATGTATTACATTGAGTTTTAAGCCCAATTTTACTTCAGAGTCACGTAAGTGATTCCGTGAAGAAGTCCCGCCAGTCCGCATGTGCGTCATTACATCGTTTACATGGCGACGCACCGGACTGGCAGGCGCATCGCTCCTGCCAGCAGTAAGTTTAAACCTGCAGGTAAGTATCTATTTTTATCCAGGTTGTGTTTTTTCTTGTATGAATCTCTTGACAAGAGTTTTCCTGCTGGATGTCGGAGCAAAGTCTGGACGGACCATGGGAAACCGGTTGGGCCGTGGGGAATTGATACTCCAGTCAGCACTGCGAAAGCGCGAGTAATAGGCGGCCATTAGGTTTCGCAACCGCAGTGACCGCTGTGGTTCCCGTGGAGGCGGTGAATCCAGCAGTGGTATTGCCACCAGAGTCGCTGACAGTGTGTCCCGTGGCAGCAGCACCTGTTGAAGGGCTGTCTGGGAAGAGCTCCTGATGGAGAGGATGCTCCATCACGATATGCTCCGGCAAGTGGAGCTTTATATCCGCGGGTCTCCTCGGGGACTCGTGGCAGCAGCACCTGTTGAAGGGCTGTCTGGAAAGAGCTCCTGATGGAGAGGATGCTCCATCACGATATGCTCCAGCAAGAGGAGCTTTATATCCGCGGGTCTGCTCGGGGACCCGTGGCAGCAGCACCTGTAGAAGGGCTGCATGATGTCTCCCTCTTGGAGGAGGTGAGCACACGGAGTCAGTTTTGTTCTGACTCCGAGATCAGAGGTATAGCTGATGAGCATACCATGAGGGCCTGCAACAGCACCTGTTCAGGGCTGCCTTTGAATCTCCCACTCTGTGGAGGGGAGTGCGAGTGTCAGTGGGTAACTGACTTCAAAGTCTAAAATATGTCCATGGAACGTTCTGGAGCACTTGCGTATGGATTCAAGAGAGTCCTCGCAAACGAACATAGCAGGATACCCGGAAGGGGCCGGAGTTCCCCTCATGCTATAAGTGCTGGGAATGAACAGCGCTATCAGGGGTGACATTAAAGACCAGCCGCTGAATCTTCTCTTAAGATAAGACCTATTCAACAGGTAAAACCTGAATGAGGAAGCAAAAGCTGTTGGACCAATCAAGGTACGAGCAAAGCTTCATCGTTGCGGCGACAACACACCCTACGTCTCCATTGGCAGTAAGCATTTCACTGAAGTTGGTGGCGGCATGAAAGTTGGGCAGAGGTCTTCAAGCCGAGGTCCAAGTCGGTCTCAGGAAAAATATGGGACCATCTACAAGTTTGTAATATTTACACTTGTTTTTGTACAAATGATAATGATAACATGTGTTTAGTTTATGTGTTGTATGAAAGTAGAATTCCCTTGGTAAGGATGGAAGGGGCCCTAGTGGCCTTACAACACACAAATGGTTGTGACATCTAACCATGTAAAACTGCACAATACTTGGGTTCCGAGCATGGAATTGCGGCCAGAATTGTCTTTCGAGGCAGGCTCACAGTTATTGCCAGAGTTGTCTTTCAAGGCATGCTCAGTGTTATAGCCAGGATTGGTTTTCAAAACAAGCTCGGAAATCAGGCCAAAGTTGTTGCTAGAGCAGGTACGGAATTGGCGTGGCCTGTTCATTGTGAAAGATGCAGAATGTCATTTAACTCGCATGTGCAGTATAAAAATTTCCGAAAATAGGAAACTTTGCATCTGATTTCCATAGGATGTTCCCATTTACAGGGATCACCGGAGACATTTGAAATTTATCTGGATAGGGCAATGATAAAAAACATTGCCGGTGCTTGAACTGGTCAGAGCTCAAAAACATTTATTATGTCTTGTCTGGAGGATATTCTAACGCTGAATGTTGGTAAATTCAACTTTCAACCTCAAACTATATTTAAGAGAAATTAAGGTGATACCAACTAGATTTGTTAACCATTGGGATTTACCTTTAACTATGAATTAGCCTGTGACTCCACCCTGGGGTAAGAGATTGGAATTAATAGGAGCCTGTAACAATCTTGTTGTGATAAGCAGCCTTCTATTCATCAAGGTAATTGGCAATATAGTAGCTGTGATTCAGCTGTGCAAGTGGGGGAGCTAACATCGTGCAAAGTAGTAATCTCTCAAGTACCATGTAGGTTTTGTGACAGACCTTATGCTATTACCAGCTGAAGCTACCAAGGTCATAATGGTGGACAAACAGTATTCAGCATTGCCCCAGTAGTCTGGTTCATAAAATTTCAGTTATATTATAAACTGACGGGGCTCTAAGGTGAAAAATTATGAATGTCATCTCTAGTTCGGAGGTTTGCATGAGTTAACAATTATTCAGTTATTGGTATCGACTACCTATAGACACTAGGTGCATTCTATAGCTTAAATGGTTGTGCGAATAGGCATAATCTGCATGCTCAATGTTGAGTTGATACACTATGGTGGTGGCATATGTTGGTCACATGGGTGCAACCAAGTCCGAATATCCTGTAATAATTTACCTAATCTCATTTTGTGTTGGAGTAGCATCACAATGGAACACCGAATATCGCTAAGTTTGTTTCCAGGCTCATTTACCAGTTGCAAAATATGTGGCATAACAGGGGCAAAAGATACATTCTCGCTACAAGGAGATGAAAGTTATTTTGTCTTGCAATAAAGTCAGCAAGATCCCGCTTTAGGTTGTCGTTCTGTCTGACTGGCCTATGCAGCCATGCTTCCCGCTTTTGTCAGGAATAATAATACAACCTTTTATGGTTATTCTAAACATAAAACTTTGCTGGTTCTGCTTGTGGCTCGGGAAACCAGCCTCTGGATGATAAAATCAATTTATTGACTAAAGATCCTGAGTAGACTGCTCCTGCAGCTCGGATTGTCAGACTGATCCATGTATGTGATCACTGTAGAATGCAGGGATAGCACCAAAAAAGAAAAGCATTACATTTCCTCTTCAGGAGATGGGAAGCGTTTTGTTTGAATGATAATGTTACATCTAATACGGTGCAGGTAATTGACGTCTTGGACTTTGTTTCAAATGGGCCTTTGACAATAAATTAAGTTATAGGACCATTCACTGTGCCAACGTGTCTTCCCATCATATTTGCTGCAGCAAACGGGACCCACTCTGTCCGGTTTCATCCTCTGATACCGAGTTTATAAAGGTTATCTTTCACAAAAGTTCTCCCAGGACAAGCACAGGGCAGTATGGGATATTGATATGGTATTAACACCATTTCACCAGGGGGCTCCAGCTACATCCTTAGCTTTGGCTCGGCTCTCATAAAGTAGTTATCCTCATGGCGTTGGTCAGCGCAATGGGTTCAGTCACTACATGTTGTGACTGGACAGGATGATTACATCTGCAACTAAAATTATATTTTATTGTTTAGTTAAGCAGAGCAGATGTGAGGTCTCAAACTAGTTTCATGACATACCCCATGGACCTTTTGGTTATGTATGGTCACACATATACAACAATATGTCAAGGTCACCATGAGCCTTAGAGGCTCTGAAGTAGCAATGTTTGTTAATTACAAACATTTTATATGAAGGTATTGGTTCAGACCATCTCGAGGTGATTAAAACAGGTTTTGGCTCATGCAGGAGTAGATACTGATATTTTTCAAATGTCACTCCACCAGGGCTGCTACAACATCAGCAGCAAAGTTTATGTACGTTTCCGCTGGACCACATCCTAGCGGCTGCAGGATGGTCGATTGGATGAACTTTCTGAACATTTCATAATAACCTATTGTCAGACCAGGGGTATTTGCCAACTCTATTTTAGATTCAGTGGTTAAGTTTACTCCCGGATGAGAGGAGTTACTATTATTGTTATTTATTCATTATGAATGTTTCCCTCATCTGTCAATTAAGGCAGTTGTGGCTGTGTGGACTCGATCTCACGGCATGAAATCACAGAGCTTTGAAATCTTCACGGAATCAGTCACGTAACTGAAATTAAATAGTAAGATTAATTGAGAACTTATCAGTTTGAAGTTTGATCTTTATTTTATGAAAAGATGAGCGATTACGTGCCCTCCGCTCCCAAGCCTCGTATTATAAAGATCAATTGGTAGTTCTAGTCATTTCTAATCTTACTATTAACTTAGTTCAACTACTGTTATCTGTGATTTCACACCGCTGCTTTGAAGATTGACGCGCATGCGGACTGGCGGGGCTTCTTCACGTAATCGCTCATCGTAACTCCTCATAAAATAAAGATCAAACTTCAAACTAGCAAGTTCTCGTTTAATCTTACTATTTCCTTAATGTAACAGAAAAAGATACAAGCATGAAATAGACATGGTACTTTGTAATAAAATATGAAAAAAAACTATTCATATTCATGGGCATACAATCTCTAGATATAAAATGATAGATCAGTTTTGCACTGCATCTCAATCTGTACAAATGGATTTTCATAGCAATGGGATGACTCATGAATTTCAGAAGAACTAGGTAACAGCTAGAATTGGTATTTTGCCTTTTAACCATACTATTTAATATTTCTGATAAATATATCATAATAAATAACCCCCATACTTATAACATCATGTTCACTTTAACTTAATTCTTTTCACTTTTGACATTTTACTCTGCCAACTTGCGTTCTCGGAATGAGAGGTTTAGTTTTCAACTCCTTTCCTCCTATTACGACTTTGCTAAGTTTACCTCCATTTATCAATTGAGAAACTGACAGCAGTTCCTCAGGCTGCTGTTGATGCAGTTTACACCAGTATTTTGTAATCATAAATCAGGACGACTTATTTTCACTCCATTTTCTGCAGAAACATTTACTTTTTACATCTCACATTTGCTTGTGCCTTCCACAGATATCCACAATAAGATTGAAAACTCACCATGTGGGCAAAATTCTATGGAGAATAAACACGCCACTACCACACAATGGCACAGTGTTTATATGAACAAAATCACGGTGTGACTGAGTTTTTGATTGAAGCTATTATTCACTGACCTATTAAGTTTCATCCAATAAATATCAGAGTACTTTTATTTCAACAAGTGAGTTTACATATAAATTGTACTTCGTAAAACAGTTACAGATTAAAATTTGAAACTAATAGCTGGATGTAGCACCTTGGCTACATGTTCTGAAGGATGGGATGAAGTCCAATTCACTGTGGCCTAACAGTTGCTTTTACATACAATTGATGTGGTGCTCTGTTTGTACAAATCACAACCTTCAGCTGTATCCAATACCGATATTGTGTGTAATGCTAGAGAAAGCAAATATTATCTCACCACGTCTGCCGTGCCAGCAAATTATAAGCTTCATCAAACACAATTGCTGGTTAAAGTTGCATTCTTAAAAAGGCACTCCCATGAAAATATTCAGACTTTACTTCAACAGCTCGAGAATGAGAGTTTCAAAGATTTAAAACTCTTTCCAAGTATTAAAATTACTTAATTTTTGTCTTAAATGAGTGACTCTTTGTGTTTAAGGAAACATCCACTCCATATGCACTGTCAAGACCTCTCAGGATCTCATATGTTTCAATTAAATCCCCTCTTATGCTTCTAATTTCCTGCATGGACAAACCCAGCTTGTCCAACCTTTCCTAATCAGGCAAGCTGCCCATTTCAATTATTGCATGTTCTAGTAGCATTTCTCTGAACTACTTCCATTACATTAACATCCTTCAGTTATGCAGAGACCAGTTATCTCCACTATGCCATGCATAACCTCCTAACCTTTGGTGGGACACTCAGATCTTGCTACCTCTCAAGAGCTCGACAATCCTCTCGTCATGTAGATAACATGCCTCTTTTTATTGTACATACAAAATAGCTCATTTCACACCTAATATTCAATTTGTCAGATTTTTGCCCACTCATTTAACTCGCCTACATCCCTTTGCAGCCACCTTTTGCCATCTTCACAACTAAATTTCCTATCTATGTTTGTGTCATCAGGAAAGTTGGCAACCAGACCTTCTGTGTCTTCATCATTCAAGTCATATTTATAAATTGCCATCTCTTCCTATGAGGTAAAAGGTTTCAAGGTTCAAGGTCAGTTTATTGTCACATGTGCCAGTTTAGGTACCGTGAAATTTGAGTAGCTCCAGAGAGGTGATGCATCACTCCTGGACAGGTTTTGTCAGACTCGCTTCAATGGCTAGAACAACAATAATGTATCTTCACTAACACCTACAGTCTCTGGTGACCCAATTATCTCATTCTCCAAGGCCACATCAGAAGAATCTTGTGATGTTGGCATCGGAAAGCATCTGGCCTGATGGTGAACTTGACCGTGTTCTCTTAACCTCTCAGTACTCACATAGAAACCTCACCAATGCCTCTACAACCTCATAGATTTCAGGAGATTTGGCATGTCATTGAAAAACTCTATCAAACCTCTACATGTCTATATTGGAGAGCAGACGGACTGGTTGCACCACCTCCTGGTTCAGTAACTCAAGAATGAGGGAGGCTGCAGAAAGTGGTGGACATTGCCCAGTCCAAGACTCATACTGATTTCCCCACCATCAAAGAGATCTATAGAAAGTTCTGCTAATATTATCAAAGGCTTACACTACCCCTGGCAACACTCTCATTGTTACCATCAGGAAGAATGTACATGAGCATGTGAACTGTTACCTCCAGGTTCAAGAGGTTCTTCCCACTAACCATCTAGCTTTTGAACCATCCATAACTCTCGAACCACAACCCTCGAAACACAACCCTCGAAACACAACCCTCGAAACACAACCCTACCTCAGCATCAAACCATTTCCAACTTTGCACAACTATGATTGCTCTACGTATTTTTATTTATGCTCTATCACAGCCTGGGTACTTAGAGTAAATGATAATTTATTGTGTATTTATTTTTGTTATTGTTACATCAAAGGTACTTGCAAAGCTGCAGCAAATACGAATATAATTGTTCCGGTTCATATCCAGTACACATAACAAATAAACATTCTTCTTTGAGTCATAGTGACACAGCGTGGAAACAAGCCCTGTAGCCCAACTTACCCACACCGTCCAACATGTCCGTGCTACATTAGTACCATCTACCTGCGTTTGGTCCATATTCTTCCAAACCTGTCCTATCCATGTACCTACCTAAATGTTTCTTAAATGTTGGGATAGTCCCAGCCTCACTACCTCCTCTGGGAGCTTGTTCCATACACCTACTCTGTGTGAAACAGTTACCCCTCAGATTCCTATCAAATAGTTTCCCATTCACCTTAAACCTATACGCTCTGTACCTCAATTCACCTACTCTGGGCAAGAGACTACATCTACCCATCCTCTTTCTCTCATGGTTTTATACCCCTCTATAAGATCACCCATCATCCTCCTGCGCTCCAAGGAATAAAGTCCTAACCTACACAACCTCTCCCTATAGCTCAGACCCTCAAGTCCTGGAAACATCCTCGTAAATATTCTCTGTAGCATTTCCAGCTTGAAAACATCTTTCCTATAACATGGTGCTCAGAACTGTAGACAATACTCTAAATTTAACATAATATTCTAAATGTTATTGTTAAATGTAACACCCTTCCATTATGTACTTTGGCATACCTCTCATTACCAGATGTATTGACCTTTGTAAGAGATACCAAGTCATACTGCCTCTGCCTTTTCTTTCGACATGAAAACTCCATTGCACAGGAAAGAAACCCCTGGGGTTCTGTACAGGATGTCCCTTCAGCCATTGTCATCACAAACAATAATAGTACGATTCAATGAGAACTTACCAGTTTGAAGTTTGATCTTTGTTTTATGAGGAGTTATGATGAGGGACTACGTGAAGAACCCCGTCCAGCCGCACGTGCGTCAATCTTCAAAGCAGTGGTGTCAAATCACAGGTAATAGTGACTGATGTATAATAGTAAGATAACTGAAGACTAGAACTACCAGATGACATTTATGAGGGTTGGGAGCGGAGGGCACGTAGACCCTCATCGTAACTCTTCATAAAATAAAGATCAAACTTCAAACTGGTAAGTTCTTGTTTAACCTTACTATTTTACTTCGGAGTCACGTGAGTGACTACATGAAGATTTCAAAGCTCTGTGATTTCATGCAGCAGATTCAAATCCGGCCTCTCACTGCATTGATTTACTCAACATGATTAAATAATCAATAAAGCATCAATCATAATATTGCTTAAAATAATTAACGGTTTATTTTTCACAAATAAAACAATAGCAACGCCTCTATTCCAGGGGGAAACTATGTAACTGAACTTCAAACAGAATCAGCAAATATCCCCAGCCTTGCAATTGGCTTATGGTAAAATCTCTGGAACGTCAGTTCACTGGACCATCCTGTGGCCGCGAGGATATAGTCTATAGGCACGTCCATCGCCCTGGCCGCTGAAGTTGATGCTGCCCTAGTGGAATAAGATTTAAATTTATCAGTATCAATCCCAGCGCTCACCAGAACCTGCTTTAGCCACCTTCAAATTGTTTGCACCGACACCTTACTGTGCCCTTTTTTGTGGCTAATAAACAATGCTGACTCTGTTCCTCTTAGGGTTCTGGTAGCCTCAATGTAATGGGACAAATGTGACACTACACACAGGCGGGAATCCTTGGGGTATGCCGAAAAGACAATCTTACATCCTGTCACCCCCATTCTACTCTGCTTGAACAGATCATAAACATAACAAGTGATGGCATCTGCCGATACCTCCATCCTGTCTAGCTACAGCTTCTGTAATGTCTGCATACGTTGGGCTGATACTAACGCCACAAGCATGACTACCTTCATGGTTAGTTTGGCTAGGGATAGGACTGTGACAGGAGTTCACTGGCGAAGGAGCATAAGAACCTTCGCCAGTGAATTGGCGGATTAGAGGAGGATTAGAATTTAAAAACTCCCTTCTTAAATCTAGAGACTAATGGATGTGTACCTACTGAATGTAATTCTGACACCATGGATAAATAAGAAGACAGAGCACTTCTGGCTGTATTGATCGCACTATAGCTTAAGTTTTGATCAAAATAGAGAGTGGACAAGAACTCCAGCACGTCTGGGATGCCTGCAGTTTTATATGAGATATTCTGCCATAAGCAGAACACCTCCCACTTTCTTATCGAGGAGATGTATTGCTTCTGGGTACTATCCCTCCAGGCCGACATGAGAACATCCACGGTGCGATCAGACAGTCCTCTCCCCAGGTATGGCCTTCTTAGAATCTGCATATTAACAGATCAATACGATCATGTAAAGGATGTTGATCTCCAGTTACCGGGTTCACCAGTAGGTTTTTATGTTTGGGAACAATCATATGAGGCTAAACAGCCATCTGCAACACAAGAGGGAACTATGACTGAGTAGGCCAGTCTGGCACTACCAATACTCCTGAAGTGGAGACTTGCTTGATTTTTGCAGGCATCGACTGATGAGACACATGGAGGAAACAAACTTTGCCTACTCTTCTTTCAGCCTCAGTCTGCTCTGTAATCTGTTTTATGTATGGATTTGTTCTTTATATTTAAATGGGCTAAAATGTAAAATTATTAATTTGTAGAATGCCCATAACTTGAGTCACGAAAAAAACATTACTTGTGTTGCAGGTTTCCCCAAAATATAGTCATTTGTAGATTGCACTTACAGTATGTCCTTTAGTGACCTCCAAGAAACCTAATACCAGGAGCTTCTGGCAGTAGTCCTGACAGGTCTCTATCACCCGATCTTATGTCTCCTGTGGACACTGGTCTTTGCCAGCCTGTCTAAGTCACCTCTGATCTTTTGAAGGCATCTTTCACCCCTACCATCTCCCCCTTGCCTCTATCCATCATTTCAACACCCATTCATTTGGGAGAAACATTCCCTGTAACGAGAAGAGCTGGTTGGGAAGTTTACAGCTGCTGTGCTACATACTAAAAGCTGTGAGAACATTTGACACCTACTGGGGAATGCTGAGCTGAAACCTGCAAAGGGACATTACAATCAAAGCCACCAGCACATGTGGTTAACCTATTTTCACCGTCTCCAGGTTGGCAGGCATACTACGAGTTATGACATTACCAGAACCTATCTGCAGGAGATAAATAAGGGTCCTGGGTTGAAATGTCACCTATTCCTTTTCTCCAGAGATGCTGCCTGACCAACTGAGCTACTCCAGCCTTTTGTGTCTATCTTCGGAGGTAAATAAAACTGTCTTCCACCATGATGTGTGAGGAGATGAGTACATTGTCTCCACCAAGTTTACAAGGCTGCATTTCCATAGCTTGAAAGGGTTCAAGGACTAGAGGGTGTGAGCTATACTGAGAGGTTAAGTAAGCTGGGTCTCTATTTCATGGAGCGTAGGAGGATGAATGGAGATCTTATAGAGGTATGTAAAATCATGAGAAGAATAGATTGGGTAGATGCACAGTCTTTTACCCAGAGTAGGAGAATCGAGGACCAGAAGACATAGGTTCAAGGTGAAGGGGAAAAGATTTAATAGGAATCCGAGGAATAACCTTTTCACACAGAGGGTGGTGGGTGTATGGAACAAGCTGCTAGAGGAGGTAGTTGAGGCTGGGACTATCCCATCGTTTAAGAAACAGTTGGACAGGTACATGGATAGGACAGGTTTGGAGGGTCATGGACCAAGCGCAGGCAAGTGGGACTAGGGTAGTTGGGACTGATGGCCGGTGTGGGTGAGTTGGGCCGAAGGGCCTGTTTCCACTCTATATCACTATGACTCTTTGACTATGACACTATGAATAGCACTCAAGATAACCAGCTAGATCAAAGGAAAAACTGTGCATGAAGTTCCCAGACATTATCTGGAGGCAGTGGTCTGAAGAAGGGTCTCGGCCTGAAACGTCATCCATTCCTTCTCTCCAGAGATGCTGCCTGTCCCACTGAGTTACTCCAGCTTTTTGTGTCTATCTTCGGTTTAATACACATGTTGATCACTTTGGGAGACTGATGTGTCATCCAGATTAGCTCTGGTGTGATAATGAAATCCAATGTACTTTGATAAAATTGTAAGTGTCTTCTCTCTAAACATGTATAAGTAAATTAGGTTTGGTGCCATTGGGGAAAATATGTGGATTATTTCTATAATGTGAACAGGTTCTCTTTCCCCTGACGATAAAAGATTAATCGGATAAATGTGTTTCTCTTTTACTCAATGTGTGAGTAATTCTTTACTCCACAACAATGCCAATATGAATTGCAGTGCTGTGTTACACAGGGAAACCAGCAATGCTCTGCCAAACTTGCAACTGAAGATCATGATCTTAATGGACCTTTTACAAACAGCATTGTAATGAACCCAGTTGCTGTTTTAATGCCAAAAAAAAGGCGTGGAGCAAATTCTAAGCCTGTAAATTTGCAGACAGTAGGAAGCATATGCAGGTAATGTTTAATTGCAGCCAGTCCTATCAAATGGAAAAGCGTAAATCATGTTAAGACACCACACTAAAACACATATGAAACCTTGTGTTTACCAGCAGGAAGGACCCCAGTTGCATTATTTAAATGGATCAATTATTTACTTTAGTTTGTTACAAAATTGCAGTTATTTATGTAGGGGGTTAAACCTTGGCTGTTTCAAGAAAAAAATATTTTCTAGAGCCTTCAAACTTATATGTGACAGTGATAGGCATGTCATCTGGAGTCATTCACATCAGGGAGATAAATAAGAGTGTTTGTGCTGGAGGAGATAATAGAGCAGGAAAGTGAAATGATGGAGGTCGCAAAAACAAGAACAATAATTTTGAAAGATGTTGCTTAATCAGGAACCAGCGTAGATCAACAAGCACAGAAATGATGAATGGAACAGTGCAACTTTAGATACAGTCCACCCCTGCCTTGTGGGGATTTGGCCACATTGTGATTTTCCGCAATGCAAACTCGCATCATCTGTGCATGTGTCAGGAAACACAAGGAACAATAATTTTAGTGTTTTTTTTACACAATTACACAAGAGCAAATTTAATTCTGCACAGCTTTATTTGTGGGTAGCAATTTATGAATTCTGAATGGACAAATGTCCGTAACCATAATAACCATAACGGGAGGGGTGGCCTGTATAGACAGCTGAGTTTTTAATGAAAGAATGAAACAAAATTGAATATTTTATACAGGTATCTCCATGAAGAGTGTGAATGCTGATGACAGTGTAGAAATGAAAGAAAATGTACAGGATTTAGAAGTTGATAAAGTATGGAAATGGGTTAATAGGATGGTGCCTGGTTTGGTGTGTATTATCTACAAGGAAGGCTTGGACAAACTTGGATTGTTTTCATCGGTGTCAGGGATTTAGGGGTGACCAGATAGAAGTATATAAAAAATATGAGACATAGATATTGGGTGAACCTTTTTCCCAGGACGGAAATGGCAAAGAAGAGGACATAGGGTTAAGGTCAGTAGGGAGAAATTTACTGATGTGTGGGGTAATGTTTTTACATGGAATGTGCTGAGTGCCTGGAACACACCAGGGGTGATGGTTTAGGCAGATACAGTAGTACAATTTAAGAAGGTTTTAGACAGACACATGGATATGCTGGGAATGGAGGGATATGGATTACATGCAGGCAGTGAAGATTAATTTAATTTAGCATCATGTTTGGCACAGATGTTGTCGAAAAGCCTGTCCCTGTCCTGTTCTATATTCTATAGATAAACCACTTTCTCAAAGTATCATATTTAGTTCAGATGGTATACATCTGCGATTGCTGAGGGAAGTCAGAATAGAATTGCAGTATATCTATTATCTTTCTATCCTCCTTCCCGATCGGACTGATGTTCGAGAGCTGGAGGATTGAAAATGTTACTTGACCACCCAAGAAAGAGGAGATGATTATACCTGATAATTACCTGTTGATTAATCTTGGGAGATAATTTCTACAGGATCAGATAGTCAGAAAGCTGCACAAGTACTTAATTATTCTGGATGGTCAGTGAGTTTTGTGTGCTGATGGAATTCAGTGGCTAAGACAATCGAAGCTCACTGAATAATATAGTGAAATATGCACAATTAATCAAACTCTTCAGCCACAATATTTATGTAGCCGAGCAAGATGATTATCAGGTCAAAGATGATTCCCCCAAGATACTGGTGATGGGCAAACTCAGTGATGGTAATGCTGTTGTATGTCAAAGGTTGCTATACTTATGGGTCTGATTCAGACTGATCAGTCTGGAGAAGGGTCTCGACCCGAAACGTCACCCACCCCTTCTCTCCAGAGATGCTGCCTGTCCCGCTGAGTTACTCCAGCATTTCTGCGTCTCTCTTCAGTGTGAACCATCATCTGCAGCTCCTTCCTCCAAGATCTTTGCTGGCGACTGCGCTGTGAGTCTGAAGAAGGGTCTCGACCCGAAACGTCGCCTATCTCCTTCGCTCCTTAGATGCTGCTGCACCCGCTGAGTTTCTCCAGCTTTTTGTGTAACCCTCGATTCTCCAGCATCTGCAGTTCCTTCTTTAACACAATGCGCTGTGAGTCCTCCGGGCCCAGAGGGGGAAGCAGCGAGTTGTCGGCGCGGCTGTTCTTGTCCGCACGGGAGAGCGGGAAAGCGGCCGGGAACCGGTTACCCCGGGCAACGGGGCGGGAGCGGCCTGTGCCGAGCCGCGACCATGAGGTGAAGGCAGGAGCCGGGACCCCAGCGCACGATGGCCGATGACCTGTTCTGTCAGAGCGCCGCCGTCCTCGTCAAGTGCAAGGACTGTGAAGACAGGTGAGGAGCGGCCGGCGGCCCGACTCCCCCAGCGCCCACTCACTCACTCACTATGGTGGCGGGCAGGTTGCATGTATGTGCAGGGCACTACCGAGGCTCCCTCCCCTGTCTTTCCACCCGCACCTACAACCCACGCCCCCCCCCATCATCCCTACCCCCCTCCCCATCTATTTCCACCTTCTCCCCAGTCCCCACTTACCCTCTAGACCCTATCCCTCTCTATCCTCCCCCGTCTGCCCTCCCTATCCTCCCCCGTCTGCCCTCACTATCCTTCCCCCTCTACACCTTCTCTACCTCTGCACCCACGGTGCTGATAAACCGTTTACTCCTTTATCCACAAAACACCCGCTACATTATGCTGCACAAATCCTGCCCCATTAACCCCAGGGCATTGTTTACTTGATGTGGACTCTACAGAATGTTTTCCCTTAAATGTGAAGATGTGCTCGATCACGGCATGGGCCGTAGAATCCGTGTATACTCCATGGTGCTGGCTATCAACAAACCGCTGAATAGAAACAAGACACTTTTGGTATTTTTTGGGAGGGGGAAGCTTTAGTTAGGCTGCCTGAGAGTTTAGTGAAAGGACTTTGTTGCGCCACCGCCCTTTGTTTACGGCAGATTTTAAGTACGAAAAATCAGTTATGTCAGTGATCTGTGAACCGTGTTTCTGTGTCAACTATATGTTCAATCCCCTCTCTGGTGATTTCAGTACAAACATCAAGATTAAAACTCTGGTGTAGTGTTGGAATTGTGTCACTGGCTAAAATGCATTTTGTGGTCCCATGTCGATTGAAGAGTGGGGAATCCCGCCCCCCGGAAGACGGGTCCTGACCCGTCACATATCCACGTTCTCCAGGGATGGTGCTTGACCTGAACCTGAACATAAGCTGGGGTACACAAAAGGCTGGAGAAACTCAGCGGGTGCAGCAGCATCTAAGGAGCGAAGGAGATAGGCGACGTTTCGGGTCGAGACCCTTCTTCAGACCGAACATAAGCTTTTCACTGAACCTCGGTACACGTGACAATAAACTAAACTGAACTGACCTGCTGAGTTACTCCTGCATTTTGTACCTTTCCTTGGTAAACCAGGATCTGCAGTTCTTGCTTTTATGTTGTAATGACTACGTTGATTTTTTTTGTCAATAGGAGGTTGCTGAACACAAATTATTTGTCACATTTCCTGTGTTCTAATAATGATTAACTTAGATTTGTTTTCATTTGCCTTAACATTGTGGTTCCTAAGTGCCTTACATATGTGTTCTTTTGTGATTGATTTATTTTTACCTTTCAATATAAATTGCATTGACATGTTATTGAGTTTTTTTGTGGCCTGACTAGAAAACCTCTGACACCTGTACAGCATGGATTGCTGTTTTGTGTTGTTTAATATTACTATATTGTGGTAGTGCAGGTGTAAGGAAGTCTAATTGCAATTGCACAGGACCTTGGTGAGACTGCACCTGGAGTATTGTGTGCTGTTTTGATATCCTTAACTTTCTTTGACAGTGCACAGTAAAAATTTACTAGACTTATTCCAGAGATGGCAGGTTCTAGATATTGAGGAGACTGGGACTATATTCTATGGATGAATGGGAGGAGTTATCTTTGAAACATTTATCATTAAAGGTTTTTCCTTGGATGAGAGGCCCAAGAACAGGATGGGCTTTACCTGGTAAAGACTCAGTTATTGCGTTAATTCAAAACAGATCATTGGATTTCAAGAGCTGAAAGAATTCGAGAGTTATGGAGATAGCCGTGGAAAATGGAGTTGGAAAAATAGTCATGATTTTATTGAATAGTGAAGCATGCTTGAAGGCCTGATTGGGCATCTTGTCCTATTTCTTACGTTATTGTTGGATTTTCTCATCTGCTAAAAAATTTTGTTGGACTGAAGTATGACACTGGAATATTAAAGTGCCAACAAATCAGAAATTAACTTTTGATAGATTAATACTGCTTTGAATAATATTGCCATTATGGGTGAAGTTTGAGGTAGAATTAGAAAGGGGTTACAGAGCATAGATTCAACTTAAAAACTGTCATGCAGCATCAGTCGAGGCAAACGGCATTTCAGTTTGAAATGCTTGCACATGTGTACACGCGCACACATCTCTGTTCCCTGCATCCTCTTAATTTAAAAAAATAATCTTCTATCAAACGTGTTAAAAGCCTGGTCAAAATGAAAATCTGAAATAACAGAGATTTATGGAAATACTTAGCAAAACAGGCAAAACTTGGGGACTAGCAGACCAGATGATTCTGTATTCTTTCAACGGATTCAGATTGACCTGCTGAGTATTTCCAACATTTTCTATCCGGCTGCCAAAAACTGGTTGTTTCCTTGATTTATATGTTTGTTGCTGTGTTCTTCCTACCTAAAAATTACAATAGTTAAACAAAGTAAACATTAATTGTAAAAGTCTTTGTGATATTTCCAGTAAGCAGCTATCCAAATGGAACTTTGTCATTTGTTAATTTGATTTGTATCTGTCAATAGATATTGACCAATCTGTCAACTGGAAACAACCAGTTTTTGACAATTGTGTATTAAGAGTTTCCTTTTCCAAAGAGCATTAAAAATCAACACATTCACCAGTGATAGTTTGAAATCTTAGACGACATTTTACTGATGCCAGTTTATATTTCCAGGTTTTCTTATGAATGGGAATTCAAATTCTCGTAATGTTACAGTGAGATTTTCACATATCTATTTATGTTATTTAATGTGTTCATTGGTCGGATCAATTTTCATAAAAACAAGAGAAATAGAAGTAAGAGGAAGTCTGCTTGCTTCAATCAATGACATCATGGCAGATTTTGTACCACTGTTACTTTATTACTCCAATCACAAATTAGGATAGTAATGCAGCAAGCAGAGCCATTGCTTCTCAGTGCCAGAGGCAGCTTTGATCCTCACTTTGGAATTTGCACATTCAGTTTCTTCCCACATCCCAAAGACATGCGGCTTTTTAGGTTAATAAGCGAGTTCGATATTCCGACTGCCCATGCTCAAGTCAAAGGTCACTATGCGAATCATTGCTGGAAAGCAGTGGAGCAGTGAACCTTAATTTCTTCTGTTTTTTCCAGCTTTGATTCTTCTAGGTAGGAAAATACTGCTTTCAAATAGTTGTATTTATTGTTCCTTTGTTAAAAGTTAAGATTATGTTATTGTTTTTATTGCTTTATGCTTTGGTGAGTGAGCGAGATCGTGCTCGTCCGTAGTCGGGGTTGGGCCCGGGACTATTAAGTTTCTGCTCGGCCGTCCCTGTCCCCGTGTCCTCCCGGGTGTCCCGCCGTCCCTGTCCGGGGGCGGCCGGAGGTGTCGACGCGGGGAGGAGGTTGAGTTGCTGCAGCGCTTTGTGTGTATGGCTGGTGCTCAGCTTTCGCCGGCGCCGGGAGGGGTTGGCCGCTGGCGGTCCCCAGCCCGTGGGGGAGTGGGGTTGGGCTGGAGTTGGTGCTTCTTCTCCGTGGGCTGAAAGGCCGGTTTCCATGTGTATCTCTAAACTAAACTTGATTCCCTTTAATGTTCAAGAATCTTTTTTTTTCTGGAATGTAATTAGTAACAGTTATTGATAATTTTGATGATTCACTTTCCTCTGATTCTTCAAATCTCAATATTTCCAACCATTTCCACTGAAACTGTACTGTCTTTATCTAGATAGAACGAAAAATCTACCCTGCCAGGCACCAAAGGCATTTGTTAATTATTTATTGTAATATTTTGAAACACTTTCTATGAAAGAAGATGGATTAGATTATTTGTACAGAAAATGCTATAGGTGTTTTCTGGAGATCTTCATTGTCATGGTTGCTTCTGTTAAGAAAATTTCGTAACCTGATGTAAGATCAGGTTCAGATGATGTTGAGGATGATCAACATTTGTTTTCAGTCGCATCAAGTCTGAAGAAGTGTTCCAACCCAAAATGTCACCTATTCTCCAGTGATGTTGACTGACCCGCTGAGTTACTCCAGCATTTTGTGTTTATCTTCAGAGAATGTTGACCCGCAATATTCTTGGTCGGGACTGGGGTATGTGGGAAAACTTGTTAATTTAGTCCCAATGTTGCAAAGAAATTCCTCAGTTTGAATGGTGTGCAACTAGTTGAAGCTAAAGAATTTATGATCCACAAATCGTTAGATTTAACCTTTTAAGCCCACAACATCTCCAGAGGGCTCATAGGTGATACCTGGTATCCCAGTTACACCCCCCTCAATTCAATACCCTCCTGTATTCATCTTGCAGCCCAATTGTTGTCTCTCCTTTTGATCCAAATCCAATTGCAGTTTTTTTCCGTAGAATTTGATAATGATTTGATTGCTTGTTGGAGGCAGCAACCCCTCACCCCCATTTTCTTTAATAGCCTGGTCATAGATGTAGCAACAAATCCCCTGCATCCCACTTCGACAGGAAAAATCTTGGTCTTCCAGCCATTCTGGGAAGCTTCAGTTGCCAGTTCAGAGTACTTGGTTTTTTTCCTCTTATAAGCTTCTTCAACACCATCTTCCCATGGAACTGTCAATTCCACAGCATATGCCAACTTGGCAGTTGTGGACCACAGGACCATTGTGTAACCACAATGTCTGGGGGAAACACAAGCCTTTTTTCTAAGTCCACTTCCAATTTCCAATCCCGAGCAGGCTGCAGAATGCTTTCATCCATTGATGTTATCTGGTGCTCTAGAGGTTGGCCTGCTGGTACAAATGTTGTGAAGTGGACATTTCCTGCCGATGTTGGTGGGGAAGCATTTGTGATCGTTTGCCTCTGTTCAAGGATTGATGACAACTGTCTGGGAACTTGGTCATGCCGCCAAGTGTAACGCCCTTGGCCGAGGCTCATAGTGCATCCTGTTAAAATGTGCCTTAGTGATCCAGGTGCTTGGCAAAGGGAGCAAGTGGGGTCTTCTCCGATCCACTGCTTCAGGTTCTGCGGTGATGGTAGAACATCATAAGTGGCTCTGATGACAAAACTTAGCCGAGATCCTTCCATTTGCCAGATTTCACGCCAGCTGAGTTTCCTCTTTTCCAAGCTCACCCATTGTTCCATTAGAACAAATGATCACGAGTTAGAAAGCTACAGTCAATTACAGTATGCACTTAAATTGGTGCTTTTTCTTTGGAAGAATATAATTCAGAGCAGGAACCCCTCATGTCAGTCGGTTCCTTTCAGTAGGATTATGGTTTTACTAATACTAATACCGATTTTCCGGCACCTTTGGTTCCTGAGCCTTTCTGGATTATCCATTTTGCAGGACCAATAGAGGTCATAGCCTTGGAGGGGAGGGGTGGGGAGATACTAGCATGCAAAGTTGAATGCGGTTGTCGGCCATGGGAAAGTATCTGCTTCTGGCTCTGGCTGAGCTGGAGTTCCTGAGCCTTGGCCACAGGAGGCAAAATCGACCCGCCGATTGGAACGGAGGTCCCAATGAAGTCGAGATTGGCCGCCTCACCCGGCCTATGCACCAAAACTTCGGGGGGGGGGGACTTCTGGGAGAGGGGGCGAAGAGGTATTTTGTCTGGTTTAAGAGGCGGAGGGGCAAGACCAGCAGTTGCCAGAAAATTGGTGGTAGAACTGTATTTTAAATTCCCTTTTCCTACATAACATTTATTGACTCCCAGTGCTGCAGCATCTAATCATTCCCAATGGAACTTAGCAGCCTCAGGACTGACTTGACTTGATTTTTCTCATTCCAAAACTTTTTCTTTTGTACTCCAACATACTTCTTGTGAATGAATTCCAGAAATTCACTATTTCATGAAGAAATTTCTCCTCATAATCCTATGTAGTTGACCTCTTAACGTGGGTCAATGATCTGTTATCTAAGAAAAAAACTCAACATTTGCATTGTGAATTCTTTCAAGAAGTTTGCATGTTCCAAAAGTTTGCAGGCTCTAATTTTTATTGTTCCCAATTGCTAGAAGATTTCCTTCACTCTGGCATTCTTTAGCACTTGCATTTGCATATTAACATTGTCTTTCTCACATATATAGGACACCAAATGGGTACATCTACATTTATACTAATTACTTAAAAAAAAATATTAATCTTTACCATTCTTCCAAGCAAGATGATTAAGATCCCATTTCCTACATTATGCACCATCTCCAACCTGTTATCCACTTAATATTACTGTAGCCAGCTGCCTGGCACCCTCCTCACAACTTGCTTTGTTATCTCACTTCGATGCATTACGTTCAATCGTATAGATTATTGCTAAATTGTTTACATTGGCAACCTCTATTTCTAATACTATGCAGTTCCTAAAAAAATAGATACTAACATTTTGTTTGTTTGCGTGTGTGTTCTGGAAACTCCGCCAAAATGGTACACAATAGCGCTACAATTTTTGGCCCACCTTACTCACCATTGTCCTGGAATGTGCAGTACCAAGTTTCGTTCAGATTGATGTTATATTTTACGTTATTAACATTTAAAATTTAAAATCTTAAAACAGCGCCCCCAAATGCCGGCCGCGTCTGCGCAATTGGGGGAGGCCCATCAGCCCCGGTATCCGCGCTACAGTGGGTTGGGGGCGGGGAGAGGCCGCACCTGGGACCTGGGCACTGGGTCTGGGAGCGGCGGCGCTGCTGCTCCGGGCCAGAGGGGAGTGGGACAAGGACTAGGCCTCAGTCTTCGCCTCTCCCTCTGCCTCCAGGCTGCTCAGCCCGTGTCCCCCCACAGCCCCCGCCTTGTACAACTTCATCGCCGACGTGGTGGACAAAACGGGGTGGTTTACATCAAGATCCTGGGGAGGTCAGGAGGGAGAGTGTGGGGATTGAGATAGAGGAGGGGGTAGGAAGGGAGAGAGAGGGGAGAAGGGGGGATATAGGGAGAGGGGGGTGGTGGAGGTAGGGAGTGGGGGATAGAGGGAGAGGAGGGCAGTGGGGGAGGTGAGGAGGAAGTGTAGGAGGGGTGGGATAGGGTGAGGTGAGGAGCGGGAGAGGAGGGGGATAGAGGGAGGGGGGAGAGCTTATGGAGTGAGTGACTGAGGATGGGGCCCAACTGGTCCGCACGGTCTAGTTACTACTATTTTGGGTGCTAAAATAGCACTCATTCGTATGAATGGTAATCACCTTTTGTGTGGTGTTTATCAAATCCCTACTGAAGATTCGAATTCATGGACTGCCCCTTTTCTACCCTGTGAATTACTGTCTCAAGAAAACTTATTTGTCAAAGAAAATGTGTTGTGTATTCCTTTCAATAAAATGTGTTGACCATTGCTAATCATATAGTGAGTCTTTTCGCTAAATGAATTTGCTCTATTTGTAAATCACTTTTTAAAATCTCTCATTGAACAACAGGATTGCAACATTGAAGCATTGATTTAATTTTCTTGATTGCAGAGTTTTATGGAAAATCTCTCATTTTGCCATCTTTCTAGCATCTCCTTTTAACTGTTTATATCGAGGCCATAAGTCCAGGGGATTTGTTAGCGTTTGAATTTCTTGATTTAGTTTGCTGTGTTTCTTAAAATGATTTTAGATTCTTTTATTAATTTCTTGCTTTCGCACAATTTTCAGTACATTCTTTGCATTTGGTATTGTGATTTTTTTTTAAATGTTTCTGCTGTTTCATTGTTATATTTATAATTTTTCTACATTATTCTTTCTGTAAGCAATTAACTTTTGCTTTATTTTGTATTTGTGTCAAAGCACTCGCATTTTAAATCTGTTTTTATGATTTTGTTTCATTCTGTTTCGTCCCTCATTGTCTGCTTCTTGACTATTGCTGATTAAAAATCCTTTTGCTATTGTTTGACAATGTGATATTAATCGGATCTACCTTTCTCTGATCAACCACGGTTGCGCCACGTACAGTAATGCTAAGGAAACGTGCTTGATAGAGTTTTTAAAATGTTTGCCATTATTTTTCAATCATTTAAAATATAATTTTACATTTCATGCACAGCTAAATTTACTTATTAAAGGCACTTATATGTCAAACTTATGATATGATATGAGAAATGAAAGAAGATGACCAAACCTGGTCAGAGACAACATTAAAGTATGTATGCATCAGTGTGTTCAAGATACCGTGCCTGTGCTCTGTAGCTCAGAAGTCAGGAGCATTCTGGGGGTTAGATGCTGTTGCTTTTAACCTTGCTCTATCTCATGGTTGCACATTTGAGTGAAGAAATGGGGTGGAAGATTGCAACCTTCACATGGTCCGCCCTGTTTCGATGAATGCACAATCAAATAAGATCAAATAGAACAAGTTGTCCTACAACTTTAGGCTGTGCACGCCATATGCAAGAAGAAGAAGTGAAGAAATGTCCACAGTGTTCTGAATTGCACTTTTTATTTGGCCTCCCTGGCTTTATAATATCCATATCTGACACAGTGCCCCCATTCATTTTAATGAGATTACCAACCTTTTATTAAAAGGAGTATTAGTTTGTTTTTATTTCCCTCTGGATATTGTCTTGAATTAACAAAAGCTTGCTCTGTTTAAATGCATTTTTACATGTCTGACAATCAGAAAAACAGTAAAAACGCTGATTTTGATGATTCTGGGGTTGAAGCTATGGGTGCATTGTCTCGAGGTTTCTTGTTTCTCATGGGACAATGGAGGAATGGTTGCTTCGGTTGTTGACAGCATAGCCACAAATCTCGTTCTTCAGAGAACGGGGTTTCCCCTCCCCCACTATAGATGAGGCTCGCACCAGGGTCTCCTCCATACCCCGCAACACTGCCCTCTCTCCCCATTGCCCCACTCACAACAAGGGCAGAGTCCCCCTGGTCCTCACCTTTCACCCCACCAGCCAGCGCATACAACAGATAGTCCTCCGCCAGTTTCGCCACCTCCAGCGTGACCCCTCCACTCGCCACATCTTCCCATCTCCCCCCCTGTCTGCCTTCCGCAAAGACCGCTCCCTCTGCAACTCCCTAGTCAATTCTTCCCTTCCCTCCCGCTTCACCCCTTCCCTGGGCACTTTCCCTTGCAACCGCAAGAGATACTACACTTGTCCGTTCACCTCCCCCATCCACTCCTTTCAGGGACCCAAGCAGTCCTTCCAAGTCCGACAGAGGTTCACCTGCACCTCCTCCAACCTCATCTACTGCATCCGTTTCTCCAGAAGCCAGCTGATCTACATCGGTGAGACCAAGCGGAGGCTGGGCGATCGTTTTCGCCGAACACCTCCGCTCGGTCCGCAATAACCAACCCGATCTCCCAGTGACTCAGCACTTCAACTCCCCCTCCCATTCCGTATCCGACCTCTCGGTCCTGGGCCTCCTCCATGGCCAGAGTGAGCAACACCGCAAGTTGGAGGAACAGCACCTCATATTCCGCTTGGGGAGTCTGCATCCTCTGGGCTTAAACATTGAATTTTCTCAATTCTGTTAACCCAGACTGCCTCCTCCCCCTCCCCACCTCTCCCTCAGCCCTCGGGGCCCTGACATTCCTTCTCCATCTCTCCCCCCCCAAGTCGCACTAGCTTCTCATTTTCACACTACAAACAGCTTACAATGGCCTGTTTCCTTTATCATCAATACTTTTTTGCATATCTTTCATTCATTGTTCTTTATCTCTCCACATCACTGTCTATATCTCTCGTTTCCCTGACCAGTCTGAAGAAGGGTCTCGACCCGAAACGTTGCCTATCTCCTTCGCTCCTTAGATGCTGCTGCACCCGCTGAGTTTCTCCAGCTTTTTGTGTAACCCTCGATTCTCCAGCATCTGCAGTTCCTTCTTTAACACAATGTTTAATGTATTATGTGTCTTATACACATTACGTATCAGAGCCAACAATCCTAGTGGTTATGCACTTCGAAACTCTGGCAATTTATAATTGCTACCTGGTCACCTCCGCATCCTTTGATTTATTTTCCAGTTCTTTCCAAAGGTTAAGGGAGGTTAAGGAAATGTAGCGGCTTGCTTTTTGAATTATTTTGGCAACAAGGATCGCTGCATTCTTTTGCTAGGTTTTAACGACTTGATTATATGTTCAAGTGGAATGTCAAAATCTTTTTTTAAATTTATTTTTAGGTTATTTTTGAAGCTGAGGAATAGTTTGCTATTTTAGGCTCCCTAATATTGCTCAATGTCTACTGCATCTTCTACGGATCTGCTTAGAAAGCATACTGAATCTCATCTAGGAATTTACTTTTTTATATGCAAGTGATTGTAGCTCCCCCTCCTAAACATCCCCATAATTGATATTGGATTAACAGTTGAAATGCTTTATTTTAAATTGTTTAGTTTAGAGATACAGCGCGAAAACATGCCCTTCGGCCCACCGAGTCCGCACCGACCAGCGATCACAGCACATTAACACTATCTTACACACACAAGGTACAATTAACACTTATACCAAGCCAATTAACCTAGAAACCTGTACGTATTTGGAGTGTGGGAGAAAATCAAAGATCTCAGAGAAAACCCACGCAGTCACGGGGAAAATGTACAAACGCCATACAGAAAGCCCCCATAGTCGAGATCGAACCTGGGTCTCTAGCGCTACAAGTGCTGTAAGGTAGCAACTTTACCACAGCGCCTCCGTGTGTGAACAACACTTTTAACATACTAAAACTATTTAATTACATCTTTACATTTTGCTAGACAATTAGATAGATCACATCTATTTCAAAATCCAACACAAATGTTTTGCATGATCATCCACATGTACAAATGCGCCTGTGATTCCATTCATTTTTCTATGAAAACTGAAACCCATTGTGCTTTCTACTTCAAACAGTTCTTTAATCTGAGCCATTACTGGGATAGATAAAACTGACTTCATTGGTTGCGATCTTTAACCATGTGAGGAGAAATTGAACAAAAATCTACTTGGATGTAATTGATACAGTTCTGTTGTTAATTTCCTAATAGCATTGATATCATATTCTCAGGTAGTTTATCTGAAGAAGGGTCTTCAGTCAAAATGTCATATTCCCATTATCTTCCTGACCTGTTACGTTGTATTTTGTTAGAATTTGTGCAAAAAATCTTCAGCTTTTCATGCTTAGTAGCAATTTTGATCAGAATATGACAGCTACAAGAATATGAAGTGAAGCGGGAAATTATGTTTCTCCTCCCTGCATTGTTTTTTCTGAAGGTTTCATTTTTACATTAACAAAAAAACTTTTTTTTAGGTAAGCACATTTTTTTAAATTGGAGCTCTCTTAATCGTGATCTAGAAATATAAGTTCCTTGGGTTGACCGCAGGCTTGTTTGGTTTTGGTAGCGCAATGATGGTGGCTTTCAGCCATATCTTCGGAATGGACTGACCAATGAGGCCAGACGAGTAGAACTCGGGGAGCCAGACCTGGCATTTAGGACCGCAGTGTTTCAGGGGGATGTTATCAGGACCCAGGGCTTTTCCGCATTTCAATTGAGAGATGACAGAAGAGAGTTCTGCAGAGGAAAAGGGTGCTGACAGGAGCCCATCAGCGCCTGAAGTTCTCCAAAGATTAGTGGTTTCCAGTTTGACAGAACGAGTATGATTCATGTCCGCGTCTTTGAAGTGGCCGTTGGCCATGAGCTGGTGGGTGATGGTCGTGTCAGGGCAATGCTTTGGACGGGTACTTCGACCAGTGAGGCGATTGAAGGTCTTCCAAGCCACCCTACCGAAGGGAGTGTGGAAGTCGATTCCTTGGACTGTTTCTTCCCACTGCTCTTTATGCTTCTTGTCGAGGCAGTTTGTTAGTTCCGTAGCCTTGGAGGCAGCCTCTTCGCCAGGTTCAGCGTACAGGAATGCATCATAGCATGCTTCACACTCTTCGTCCCATGTGGGGATGTACTGACGATGATAGTACAAGGAATGGAACTCTTCGCTGTCCTGATGAGGAGTTTGCAGAAGGCTGAATAGGCTTTGTCCAGATTGGTGGAGGTGGGGGTGGAAAGGCTGTCGATCCAGAAGTCCACCAGACTTGTGAACTGGTCCCTGCATGGCCTTGCGGAAATTCCACCTCTTTGCAGGTTTGGTTGGGACCGGCTCGATGGGGTTGACCGGGATAATCAGAGATGGACGATGTTATGATTTTGGGAGGTGATCCAGGATGATACGGTGTGGTGATGGTCTATTCAGGTTTACAAAATCCAATCAGGGTTGGTAGAGGTGTTCCACCTGCCAGAGAGGAAGCTGTCCGGTTGTTTTAGGGGTTGAACGGCAGTAGCTGAGGCCCAGTCTTCTAGTGCAGTGCCATCTGAGTTATTTGAACTGTAGCCCCAGGTGGTGCTGTGGCAGTTAAAGTCTACGGTGTACATGCAGGGCGAACCAAACGCGGGGATGGAGTTGTATACATTGATGACCGTGACACCTTTGACTTGGGTTGCTGCCCATTCCACGTCGGAGTCAGGAGGGGATGACCCAAGGAACTAACGGCCCATCTCACTCCTCTGTGTCCCGTACAAGCTCCTTGAACGGCTTCTCCTGGCCCGGCTCGATCCAATCGTCGACCCCCTACTACCCGCTGAACAAGCCGGATTTCGTCATGGACGCTGCACTACCCACCAAATAGTCAAGCTGACCAATGACATCGAAGACAGTTTCGAAAAGGGTCATAAGGTGGGTGTCACACTGATGGACCTCACTGCCGCCTACTATACAGTGTGGCACCAGGGCCTGATCTTGAAGCTCCTCCGCACCATTCCTGACCGCCATCTAGTGCGGTTCCTTGACAACATCCTTGCCAACTGCAGTTTTGTACTCAAGACCAGCCACGGACAATCTTGCCGACTGCAACGCCTAAGAAACGGAGTCCCTCGGTACTGGTCCCCATGCTCTTCAATCTCAATATCAGCGATCTGCCATGCACGACCTCGCGCCAGTATGAATACGCAGATGACCTGGCCCTACTGCATTCGGACATGAGTTCGCAAACGTGGAGGATGTGCTCTCAGCGGATATGGAACGTCGCGGGCTACCTTAAGACCTGGAGACTAAAACTGAGTGTGGCAAAAACCATCACCATCACCTGAACAACAAGGAAGCTTAATGCCAACTAACCGTCACCCTCAATGTGGACCATTTTAAACTGAGAGTGGCTAGATTTATAATTTCCAGTGGCAGCCATGGGCTTAAATGTTCTTGAGGCATCTCATTTGATGCATCAAGCAGCTTCTGGGAAAGTCGATTAAATCCTTGACCAAGCTGCCAGAGGAGGTAGTTGAGGAGGGTGTGTAGGAAAGAACTGCAGTTGCTGGTTTACATCAAAGATAGACACAAAATGCTAGTGTAAATCAGTGGGACAGGCAGCCTCTCTGGAGATAGGGAATGGGTGACATTTCAGGTTGAGAGTCTTAAGATGGGTCTCGACCCGCAACGTCACAGGTTTAATCTCATGGTGTAGCGTCTTTTACAACCCGCGACTAATAGCTGCATTCATTGTCGTGTCCAGACAGCACCATCTCGATAAGCCTTCGCTATATCAAGTGAGCTCAAAGTCAGAGCAATTTGATTGCAATATTGTGGGGTTTTTTTTTGGGTGACTGAGCGCTCAGAACTAAATGCTCTCGTATCTTTGCTCTGAACCCGAGTACCAAGGTGTAAGCGACTGAAGGAGCGCATCCCTCGGGGAAGCCCCCACTCTCTCTTTCCCCCCCCCCCCCCCCCCGGGCCGCATTGTCGGGGGCTGTGGGTCGGCAGCGCCCATACACGGGGCCGGGTGGAGCAGGGCCGTGGCCCCGGGCAACGTCAGCTGCAGCAGATTTGGAAACGGTCTGCTCCCCCCGCCCACCCAGAGTCACTGATCGCGCTGCACAGACACCCCGACCTCTTCCTATTTCCCCCCCCCCCCCCCCCCCCCCCCGATTACCCTCCCCTCCCCCCTCCTCCGCCGCGTGGATAGACGGCCCGGGGTCGCGAGTGTGGAACCTGTCCGGATGCTGGGCCAGAAGAAGGGCCTGCTGTGCTGGCAGGCATAGCAAATGCTTACCTGCAGTTCATCGCGTGTGTACTCCAGTTGGCGTTGCGAGGCAACAGTACGCGTCGCGGGTCATGACCTCAACTGCGTGCAACCTCCAGATAGATAGATAGATAGATAGATAGATAGCTAGATAGATGTATTGACTCAGAAATAGATGACAAGTAGGACTTTAGCAAACCATCTACGCTGTAACTTTATCAATACACATTTTGATTGCCCATAAAATTGAGTTTTATATGATTGTATTTTACCAACCTCTGATATAGATGGTATACATGCAAATTCTATAAAGCACACGTAACACGTTTCATCCAAAAATCTTTGCAAGTTTCTTTGAACTTTATGGCAAGATGAAATAATTTAGAACAACACATTGGAATGTGCTTACTGCATTAAAATGGCTATGATAAGTGCTGCTTTTGAGTGGGGATCTTGTGCTTGTGCAGTTACTAATTTTCATGGAGACAAGGGTGACAGAAAAATAGTTTGACAAGGTGATACAATGAACATTACAATTCTTGTGAAGCAGTGAAACATTGTTATTAACTTGCAGGAAATCCTAGTCGCCAATAGACAGATATAGGACATTGAAGACTGAATGAGAAAGCATGAGTTTTCAGTAATATTCTGTGTATGTGCAAAATGAGAAATTGAAAATTGATCAGGATTTGTACAAACAAATGAGAGCAATCAGATTGTGAAAAATATGGTAGATTGAGGTAGTTCTGCTTTAATGTTATAGATATGTAGATCTTTTCTTCGGACCTTTCCGCCCAAGCCAGCCAGTAACTTCCAAACAGTTCTCAAGTTCTTGATATAAATTGTATTATAACTAATTCGGCCCATGTAATTCAAAAAATCTTCCCTGATTATATGACATTATAGATATAGGCAGAATGTTATGACTTTCTGGTTGGGAGAGGTTGAATAAAAAATAAAAATAAATGGAAATTAATTTGAAATATGTGAGAATAAATAAATATAATTAAGATATTATGGAATATGTTAAAACAAAATAAAAACATTTTGTGGCCATAATGGAAAGACCTGCCTGGAATGGCATTAATGGAGTAGTAAAATAACTCTACTTTGTGCTTTGGAGTTCAGGATTATATTACAGCTAAAAGGTCACAAAGTGCTGGAATAACTCAGGAAGAACTCAAGAATAACACTAGAGAACATGGGTAGGTGATGTTTTGGGTCGTGACTCGTCAGAATCGAAAGTCTAAAGAGGGTCTTGCCTGAAATGTCATCTATCCATGTTCTCCAGAGATGCAGCCTGACCTGTTGAGTTACTCCAGCACTTTGTGTCCTTTTGTGTATTAAACAGCATCTGCAGTTCCTTTCACGACTTAAAACAAATTCAATTTTGTTTTAATTTCAGTTTTTCTGCGAGAGTCAAAATGATAATGCCATGAGATTGTAGGATTTTGTGTCAATGACAAGCTCATTTCAACCATGAATTTCGCAAATACACATGCTATGCAGTAAATTCAAAATTATTTTAATTCTGCAAAATTAGGAACTAGTGCCGTTAAAATTATTATTTAATTTGGGTAGTTAATATCTGTCAATACTGTCAATTTGAACCACTTGTGCATTTTAACTTCATTGGAAATTATGTATATATTTTTTTAAATCCTTGACACAGTATCTCACAATCTCCCGGCACTATTATTTAAACTCCTGTTGAAACAAAATTAAGATTTGCTTGTCTAAAATTACTTAAAACAAATCTATTTTCTTTTGTGTTAAGATTTTAAATTGTGAAAACTATAGAGAATCTCTTGATGTGGAATTTGTTTAAATGGACTATTGATCACAGGATGCAGCCTTGACCCTTCAACTGTGGTACATCCTGAACTGCCTAATGAATACTTTTATTAATTGTTTCCTGTTCTGTGGTTTATACGATCACATGTTAAATTATTCACTGTTGAATGTTTTGATTTGTGTGGTCTTGAATTGGGAGACTTGACCTACTACACTCTGATTTAATTTTTCACTTGGAATGCTTGTTTAGCTTCAGTCAGGATTAATACATTTAAATACGTTTTGCTGAGATTAAACGTACCTAATACCCCACGCAGCAATGGGACAATACAAGAACATCTGATTTGTGAGTGATTGTTGGCAATTTATTCCAAAATCTATCTTTATATTAAGGTTGTGATAACCACGAGTTCCAACATTTTACTAAGGCATGCCAAAGAGGTATAAGTATGTTCCTCCTGTTGGTTGGTATCCTTCATATCCTTCATACATATCCTTCATTCTCCACCAAAATAGTCTTGTGACCCTTTTACCAACATGGCTATGAATTGTTCTGCCAATATGAGCATTAAAAAGTATTTCAAAAACAATTTATGTCGCATCATTGAGGATATAATAATTGCAAGTCTCCTTTTGTTGCTGTAAATGAGAAGTTTGCTTAGATATTTTAATCCATGGTTATTTCAGGCTACTTTAATTTTCTTTGTAGAGATTAGCTTTGCTTTTTGTAGAGATTGGCTTTGTCTGCTATGTTGAAGACCTTTATTGATAAATCAAGAAATGTTTTCTTTTACATTGATATTTCTTTTACATTACATATTTGATATCAATATCCTGTTTTGTGCTTTGATTAAGGAGTTAAAAATTAGTGACCCAACAAATCTACTTTTGAAGTGCATGGTCATGCATTTTAAGCGATTGAACAAAAGCACAGTTTTAAGGATTAAATTGCCAAGATTCTGGGGGAGAAGTACAAGTATCTTGTGCATTATAGTTTGGATCTCCTCAATGAAATGAGGATATTATTGATCAACAACCTAAGGGGACATGGAAACATTTTAATGACATAATAATGAGGATGCAGAAATTATTTAAGAAATTAAAGCGAGATTGCGGGAGGAATTAATTCTCAAAAGGAAAGTGAAGGAAATCTTTGAATGAATAAAGGAACACAACAATATCTGACCATCAATATGGAACACTTAAAAAGGTGCCCAGTAAAGATAATTATTTCCCATATTGCTCATATTCGTCTGCGCGCAACAATAATTATTTTAAATCATGTTTTATTTTTCTCTTCTTTCCTGATTGTTCTCTCCCTTCTCTCTTGCTCTATTTCTTTGCATTTCACTTTTCCTGGTTACATTTTTCATATTTGATCTCTGCCACACCTGCATTTTAAATTTTCAACATTGTCAGTGTCTTGGTGGTTGGCTTTATTCTCACTGACACCTTCATTTTTCCTTTTCTGAGTTTTATTAACTTTTAGAGCGTTTCCCAAGACACAGGTGGAATAGTGCATAAACCCACAAAAAGGTAACACTAGTAAATGTTATTCACGAACAGAAGAGCTGAAACTGGAATTGAAATCTAAGCCTATCAAGCTCAAAGTAGGTGTATGGGAGAATTGAGAAGAAGCTCAAGGGAGTAAGACTTGGTTTCTGTTCATCAATATGTTTAAAATGGGAGCAATTAAAGAGGACTACTGTTATAAAAAATGGGCACTTGCACTGCTTAAACTAGGCAATCATATTTTGGCTCGTGTTGTACAGGATTTAAGATTGAGGGATCTGTGGCAAGATTATTGTTCTCATTGTAGAAGTTCTGCATATAACTTTATAACATTCTTCTGTATGAGTGATCTTACCAAGTTACATACATTTAAAGTGGAAACAATTTGCTGACACATAATGTTGACAGTTTGTATAATTACAAGTCATTTTTTTATTACTTAACTGGTATTAATCTGATTGCCTTTTATTACAGGAGAGAAAATGTTCGACTGACAGTAGGATGGCAATGCAGTTCCAATGCAGTTCACAAGAAGGTACAGCAAACTAATAATTTTTGCCCTTAAATTCCCTTTTAACCCAAATTTTGTCTTCACTGCCATTTTGCTTTGATGTCCAATTTGCCTTTATCAGCCATTATATAGCAACTTTTAATATAGAAAACATTCCAATGTGTACAAATTGGCATAAATGTATTATGAAAAGCATGATCAGAGAAAACTGTTTTAAAGTCAGGGATGAGGAGATGGTGGGGTGGGTTATGAATTAATGCAAGAAAAGAATTTCAAGCCTTGTGGTCTGGGTGACTGAGATTACTTTGTATTACTCACCCTGCTGGAGAAGGCATCGGGATAAAAAATGTAAAAAGTCAAGTCAGCAGAACTAAATACTTATTATGGAAGGGAAGAGTGGGAAAGGTATGGTGAACAGTAGATTTTTATCACAAGGAGTGACATTGCAGTGCAGATAGGGGATTACTGCAATGCTATTAATGTATTTAAGTATTTTAATTAATTAATATTAGAGATTGAAACAGGATGGCGGTGTAGGTGCCAATATATTTATAGTGGCTGTGAAAACATCCTCGCTGTACTGCTAAAGGATAATCAGGTCTAGCTATCTTTTTAGCCAAGCTACTCCGATGCAGCTCTGAAACTGGAGTCTACCTGAGGTTCTAAATGGGTAATTTCTTTATCATCCACAAAATACACATTTTAACCAGGCCATCAACTTGTTCTGAAGAAGGGTCCTGACCCAAAACTTCACCTGTCTATTTTCTCCAGAGATACTGCCTGACCAGCTGAGTTACTCCAGCATTTTGTGTCCATCTTTAGTATAAACCAGCATCTGCAGTTCCTTTTTATTGCATCTACTTGTTCTGTGAGCTCCCTTACTATCATAAAAGAAATAAAATATCTTGTTGGTAATTAATTCAAGTGATTCCAACAACTGGTAATCTTTTAAACAAAAGCAAACCGGTTAATCATATCTACTCAGCTTTTAAAGATAACCATTGCCTGATTAATTTTTGGGAGGTGCTGGGGTTAGGGGAACTGATAAGCAGCTACAGACTGCCTTAAAGCAGTGTTTCAGGCATGGTTTAATAAGTTTTATTCCACTTAATTATTAATGTCCAGCTCCGCAATAACATTGTAAAAACTGCAGATGCTAAAAATCTCAAAGAAAACCAGAAGCACTCAACCTCATGCAAGATCAGCTGCGCAGACTCTTTATTGGAACCGGGAAAATAAGCTGGTCTAAAGGTGCAGAGAGGGAAAGGTGGAGTAAACATGGGATATTTGATTGTGTGCAGGCCAAAGTTGTCAAGTTAATTACAAGGAAAAAACAGTCGAGATATAGAGACAAACTTAAGCAAAGATAGTCACATAAATGGAGGGGAGGGGGCAGGTGTAGGGTGATTTACCAGAAACTGTTAAACTCTAAGGTTCAGTCCTGATGGTTGCAATGTGCATTGACAGCAGATGTGTTTTTGTTCTTCAACTTGTGCTAGGCATAATTGAAGCAATATAGAAGGTTGAAGACAGGTCAGTGCATTTGAGATGGAGACGTGGCAAACTTTGTTGCTCATTCAAAGGTTGTTGCTGCATTTGTCACAGTTACAGGTCCTTCCCAGTATATGGCACGATTCAGTTTCTGAGAACTGTTTATAACCCAAACAATTTGCAAGTCCGAAATGCAGCTACAAACCGAGTTCCGATACGTCGGAAGATGTTGGGGAAAATCCCTCCCGCCAGTATCCCAATCACTCATTTGTGTGTACGGATTAAATCTCGATCAAGCTTTAATAAGCTTTCATAAGATGGAGAGGTTCTGTGCATGGAAAGGTATTGTGAGAAGTGGTTAGTGAAGAAGGAAGAGTGAAATGGTTTCCAGGAGAATGATCCATTTGGAATGCATTAGCTTGCAGGGTAAAGTCTTATATCATGTTTATCTGCTTTGAACATAAATTAAAAAAAAATAATTTAAATACCTTTCCTTAGGATTTAACCGTCCGTTTGACTGATGACACAGATCCCTTCTTCTTGTATAACCTTACAATTAGTGAAGATGATTTTCAAAGGTGGGTGTATTAGAACACTGTTATTTGATGTTTTTATATTATGGGTTGCCTTGTTTGCGATAAAAAAAGTCATACATTTAACCCAAAATTGCAGTTTCTCCAAGTTTTGCTGTGTGTGTGTGTGTGTGTGTGTGTGTGTGTGTGTGTGTGTGTGTGTTGCTTGTAATTGTTTATCCACTATTCTGAAGTTTTAACAAGGAAATAATCAAGATGTAGCAAAAATCTATTATCAATGAAGGAATTGTAGTATTTGTTCCAATTATTTTAATGATTTATGATTATGATGGAATAATAGAGGTATTAAAGTGGCAGTTGCAAATGCACATATCGTATATATCAGCTGAAATGCCATGTGAAGAAGCCAACTGAGGAGGAGAAATGGATAATAAGCAGTTCTGATTATCCAGTGGCCACTGCATGAACCTGGCATTGCCTGTTTGATTCATATATGCCCAAATATTTTTGAAAAGATTCCTTAAATTCTTTGTAATGAAGATTGTGTACCATGTCACTTGCAGATACTCAGATTCGTGTGCAAACCTTATTTATGGTATAATGCCACAGGTTTTGCTGCTGTTAAGCTGGAGCAGTACAGTATCTTTAAATGTTGTGCAGTTAGTTAACATTGCATGTTCAGTGTTTACTTTCTGTTTTTAATATGAGCAGTCAGTTATACTTACACTCATACATTCTTTGTTATTCACACAATTTAATGTTAATTACTGTTCAGTTGAGATTTCTTTTGTTGATTCAGAAATACCTAGAATACTTTGTTGGGCATCAAATGTAAACTGTAATTGGTGTTCTCTTTTGAAATTGAAAGCCACTACTGATCCATGGCTAATCAATGTACGGATGCCTTTAGAGGTTTCATACATTTCAAGTTAATATTTATGATTTGTAAAATGTTAATAATATGACTGACACTGGCATAATATTTATATAATAGGTGCAATTGTAGGGTTTCTTTATGAGCTATTGTGTGAAAGAACTTAATGTTAAAGGTATGGTGATATAAGTAATAAGGGTTTAATTGATTGTTTTTACTATTATTAGTATTTGTTTTTTTAGTTGTCCATGTTTTAGAACAAGATACGAGTATGGTATTTGGTACCTCGCACAAGATCGCCATTTTATAAGAACATGGCTGATTTTGTATTAATCTTGCTTTGCTTGATTCCTTTCATGCACCAAACCCCCAGTTGCCCACAGTGCTGATTTGTTATAGCATTTTGTGCCAGAAGGCCAAATTGTTGGCCTGTAGTTTATTTTTATTTTTTTCCTCCACAAGTAGTGTGATGTTTGCTACTTTCTGATTTCTGGGAACCATTCCAGAATCGGTGAGATTTTGAAAGATGACAGCCAGTATATCCAATATCACCATAGGCACTCCTTTTAAAATCTTTGAATGCTCATTTTTAATACAATTTATTGCCTTCCAATTCTTTTAATTTTTCCAATTGTTTTTTATTCCGCTGATGTAACTTTCAGTGAATTCATTCTAGACTTGTTGTATTGCTCTATTTCCAGGAAGTTGTTTTGCATCCTCAATGAAGCCATACAATAATAGTTTAAGTGGAAGATCAAAACTGCAAGGTCTTGCGAAATGGGGAAAAGCCAGCCTGTTTCCTCACAGCAAGGTTCTGGGTGGAGCCATTGCCTTCCACGCTGTAATGGGATATTGTGGGCGTGGGTGGGTGCAAATAAAGCCCTGCTCACAAGAGGTAGACATTAATAGTCAGCTTAGTCACACCCTCCACATAACCATGCTGT
Organism: Raja brachyura; assembly: GCA_963514005.1. The sequence continues at coordinate 66,011,846 of OY740783.1, forward strand.
CAACGGCTGAATGGTTCTGACACTCAAGAGTAAATAAATAGATAAAGCTGTGAAAACTAGAGAGGGTTAGATAACTAACGTTCGAAGAAATCAAAAGTGCCTAAAATTATAATTAATGCATTGCATCTCGTTGAAATTAATAAAGAAGCACTTGATCTTCAGGTAAATTCCTCATCGTAAGTCTCGACAATTGCATGCACACTTATTGAACTCCCATCAGAGAATCTTATGGTAACGTAGTCAGTTGTCCTTTGGTGTAATGCTCACAGTAACTTTCAAATGAACATGAAGCTTACTATTGGTTAAACGGAAAACTGCTAGCAGATGAGAATCAAAATATCTCTCTGTTGAAAATCTGAAATCGGAACAGAAACTGGTGGAAACACTCAGCAGGTCAGGCAGCATCTGTGAAACAAAGTTAATATTTTACATCTGAGAGAAGGGTCTTGAAGCTGTTAGCAAACTGTTGATTTCACTAAATAGCTATTGTTTAAGGTAAGGAGGTGTACCATTTGAAGAAAAACATGCAGGCAGTCTTTAATAACTCATCTGAAAAACAGCACTAACAATTCTCTAGTGCGTTGGCTGAAATCTAGGCTGTTTTTCTTCCAGTGCATAACATCGTTGGAGATCTAGTTTTCATTTGAACAATTAAACACTGCCTGCATGCTTCCCTCCATGTGGCATGCCAACCTAATTTTGAAATGTATCACTGCAGCTTTATTGTTACTAAGTCTTAATCCTGAGATTCCCTTCCCACTAGCATCCTTCATCAAAAGAATCACAGCAGTTCATGAAGGTTGGTTACGACTTTCTAAAAGACAATAAGAGCTTGCCTTGTCTCCAGTGTGCGCAGATTAAAATATAAACGTAAAATAACAGGTGATGCAGATGGGTGTGTTAAGATTTTATTAAAGAACAGAGGACATCCCTAGTGTTATAGCCAGATTTTGTCCCTGGTACGGAATAACCAAAATCATATGGTATTGTCATTAACACATTCCTATTTGTAGGAACTGCATTTTGATTGACTGCATTTCAGATATTTTGTTGGCCTTTAACGTTTTTGGGGTCATCCTGTAAGGTAATATGCGATGTGTTTTATAAAGACAGCTTTTATAAGTGACACCAATATATTTGCTTAAAATGTTGAGGGGGAAAACCTCTCTACTCGGTGATTAGACTGTAGTATTCAAAACTGCATTAAGTAATTGAGACATATGGCAGAAACTCTCAAGTTAATGAGAATTGGGGGGGGGGGGGATGACCTGTCATGCTGATGGTTAAGATTACACAAGGTGAAAAGACAGTCCTTTGGAGCCCAGTTTTGGGCCATTTAGATTGCTTTTGTGCTTTAAATACTACACCATGTTATGTTAATATACCAATTTCATTTTACAGTTTAAAGAATCAGCAAGGGCTGCTTGTAGAATTTTCTGCGTTTCCTCAGCGGTTCATTGAGCTTTTGGACCAATGTATCCAGGAACAAAGCAAAGATGTTCCAAGGTGAGTTTGTATTTGACTACTATTAAGTTTAGCATAAGTGAGTATTTTGTTTTGAAATCTTTCCAAGGATTAAGTGTCTTCTGGACAGACAGTCTAGTAAAATAGTGAAGCCTGTACAACCTTCAAATCAATAGAGATTCATTGTTTTGAGTAACTGTCTTTTCTGATGGAACTAACAAACGTGGATAGTGCACATTGATCTACTGCAGTTATTTAATTCATCCTAATGTCTCTAGTCTAGATTTACACCTCTGTGGTTCGTGTTTAAGTTATTCATTACATTGTAGGATCTTTATTCAGTTTTAGTTGGAGTGAGGTGGACAAGGAGTGTGTGGTGGAACAGAGTTTTATTGGATGTTTTTTCAGATGTGTGCCATTCATTTTTCTCCCTATGTACTTGGAAGGATACAAGGATACAAATGAAAACAAAAAAAGGACAAAGTGCTAGAGTAACTTAGCTGGTCATGCAGCATCTCTGGAGAACATGGATTGGTGACATTTCAAATGAGGACACTTCTTTTCCAACCCTTTAAAGTCACTATCCAAGGCAGAGATGCTGCCTGACCTGCTGAGTCACTCCAGCACTTTATCTTTCTTTGTAAACCAGCAGGTGGTTCCTTGTTTCTTCAAATGACCAGCGTTGATTTTAAGTATAGGCTCCCTTTCTATTTTGCTCGGCATCATCTCCAAACATCAGCTAGCATCTATAGTTAGAATATACAAGGACATTAGAGCATGGAATTTCTAAACTGCACTGGATTTTGATGAAAGTTGATAAGGTGACTTTGTCGGTTTGAAATCCTCAGAACAGATCATTGTAGGAGATTTAATTGGGATAGTTTAATCAAGAAATATCTTCAGCGTTGTGGATGCTGCAAGCAATCGAAAGCTAAATGTGCAGAAATGCAAGTTAAATTAAGTGTTCATATTTTATGCAAGTGAAGTCAAAGCCATCTTTTTAGCCTTCCACGAACAGACAGGTAATTCAGCTATAACACATGCTTTCATGCGTGGTGCAAATTGGATATAGCATGATTGAATTAGGGAACACCATTTGTATTTTGTGGGTCACATTTGTTATCCTGCAATGTTGATCAGATATCATTGTCTCGTAAGAACACAACCAAGACCACTTTAGAAAGTTACTTGGGAAATTGACAACAATCGTTCCACCTTTTTCCCCATTGACACAATTGTCTTTACAATTTTATTTTATGTAACTTGAGATTTCTTATGGGCCTGTCCCACTTACGCGACTCTTTAGGCAACTGTCAGAGACTAGTTTTATTGAAATTCACCTAAAACAGCAAAAAAGTGGGACAGGCCCATTAGGAACACAACTATCGAGTTACAGCAGAACTACCTGTATGGGCTTTCTGATATGTGTAGGAAGGAACTGCAGATGCTGGTTTAAACTGAAGATAGACACAAAAAGCTGGAGTAACTCAGCGGGATAAGCTGCATCTCTGGAGAGAAGGAATAGGTGACATTTCTGGTCGAGACCCTTCTTCAGACTAATTAGGGAAAAGATAAATGAGAGATTTGATGTAGAGGGATAGAAAACAATGAATGAAAGATACTTTTTTGCATTTCTTTCATTCATTGTTCTTTATCTCTCTACATCTCATATTCCCCTCATTCCCTAACTAGTCTGAAGAAGGGTCTCAACCTGAAACATCATCCATTCCCTCTCTCCAGAGATGTTGTCTGTCCTGCTGAGTTACTCCAGCTTTTTGAATCTCCCAACTCAGTGAATGGCAGGGCTCTGGAAAGTGTTGTAGAGCAGATGGATGTAGGAATGCAGGTACACAGTTCCTTGAAAGTGGCATTGTGACTCGATTAGTTGCTAATTTCCCTTGTGTTTTCATGGCTACATTTCACCAATACTTAGCTTGCACAGACGATTGTTTAGACATTGAGTAAAGAAACATTCTAAAGAAATGTTTGTTATTACGGTTTTAACTTTCTTCCATCTGTTTCCCCTCTTCCCCCAATAGGTTTATGCTTCAGTTAATAACTCAGTCTCCAGCATTGGATCACATGCCTGCAAGCTTAAATATAATAGAAACTAATCCATTCAAACACCTCACACACCTCTCCTTAAAGCTGCTTCCAGGAAATGACAATGAGATCAAGAAATATTTAGCAGTCTGCCTTCAAAATGTGAAGGTTAGTTTTTACAATGATTTATGAGAACATTACTATTCTCAAATTTATACTGGTTATTTGCTGCAAGAATGGATCTTTTCAAAAAATTGGTACAATAATCTGACGATGCAGATTTGTTATTTAATTTCTCTGCCTTTGTAGATAATGGCTCATTTTAAGTGACAGACTTACCATAGGTGAAAAAGCCTGAACTTGATCAGTGGTTGTTGCCATTGTATTTTTCACTCTGCTTTACTGCTGAGATTGGATGGAGATTGCCTGGTTCCATGGTACTGTGAAATTTGATCTCCAAACTTAAAGACTGAGTTATTCTTGAATGGGATAGCAAGTGCATAGGAAGTTTTATATCTGTATCAATTTTTTTTGTCACTGCTGATGCTTTGCAGAAATTCATGATTCATGAATATGAAATGCCTGTTATTAGTGTCACGTACTTTTCTATCATGAATATACTACTTGCATCATATTACCTGAAAAATATTTTGAAGAGCTTTGCTTCTGGCATCATTATTGAAGAGAACAAATATAATAATTTTCAATCTATATTTTCATATTTTACAAACCCATTCCAATTATTTAGCAAGAGAAGTATCCTGCTGAAAAAATACTAAAGATCTGCATGCAAGATTGCTCAATTCGGGTGTCTATTTTTTATCTATAGCTTAACGTGAAATATAACTTTTTATCGAGCTTTAAGTGATATTTAAAGTATGAGGCTGTGAATAATGACATTATCTTGATACCTTGCAATGAAGAAATTACTTTAAATAGACAGAATACAGCTAATTTAAATGTTTCCTTTCAGATGGAAAATAGTTCACTGCAAGAAAGATTACGTAGAACTGAGGAAGATTTAACAAAAAGATTAAGCATTACTCAACAGGTTTGTAATTAGAAAATCTTTCATTGTGTTTGCATCATGGCAGCAAGAATTTAAACATGATGGTACATCACTGAGCATCAGAAATTATATGTTTATTTAATGTATTCCTAGCCCTATTTGAATTGTTTGACCTGAGGGTTGAAAACTATGTCTTTATGTGCTTTAATATTCAGTCTGCCACAAGATTACATTTTTGGCTCCTCAGTTGTCATGAAGTTCATAAAAATAAGTAAAGATCTGTTCTGTATATTCACACCATTAATACTCTACCCTTTTGCCTCTTGTATTAAAAGCATTTCTCAATTCCTGTCAATTTTTGCCCCAGATGAGTTACAGCATCTGATGATTCATCATTGCCAACAGTAAAAATGTGATTAAATTTTCATCAGCTCATGTGTCTTTAAAAGACATACATAAATCGTAACTGGGTAATACCACTTCCTGTTTAATTTTTATGTTTAGACCTTAGCAGAAAAGAGTAAGGAACTGGACAGATTACGTAATGAATGGACAACACATACCAACTTTATAACAAACAAACACAGTCAAGAAGTTACTACGGAAAGGGAGAAAGCTTTACAGGTGAGGAGATGCATGAATTAATTATTGGAGAACAAAGGCGTGAATATAATGAACAACACAAAGTCTTGGATGGATGTTTGGTTAAGAAGAAAATTCAATGCATACTCAAAACGGTTTATGCTGGCCAAAATACTGCCGAATGAATGACTATGAATTGCTAGCGCTTAGTAAGTAACGTGCTTCCATAAAAAGAATGGGTGAATCTCAGCTTCACTGTTTGTTTTCCTAGAATTTTTTTCTGCAGGCATCAACAGATTAATGGTCTTTCAGATTTGAAAATGATTGTATGTAATCATAATGTTTTCTTGAAAGATGATAGCTGTACGTTAATAGTTATGGAGGTGTTCATATGATATTCTAAGCAAAACATTTTCCCTTGCATTTTGTTTGTATACGATTGCAGTTAGACTAAATTTGAATCTGATGCAAACAAATGCTATACAAATCGCTTTTTAAAATCCTAAGATGCTTCCATGTTCGAATGCTTATAACCATATAACAATTACAGCACGGAAACAGGCCATCTCGGTCCTTCTAGTCCGTGCCGAACACTTACTCTCACCTAGTCCCATCTACCTGCACTCAGACCATAACCCTCCATTCCTTTCCCGTCCATATACCTATCCAATTTATTTTTAAAGGAGGAGGTAGGAGGTAATATTTTATATTCACAAGGCTTCTACAAGCTAATAGTTATTTTTGATTAGAATTAGGATCAAGGAGTATCAGTACAAAGCTACGGGTGATCAATTGGTAAGGAGCAGCCATAATTGTGTGCAGTTTTGGTCTCCAAATTTGAGGAAGGACATTCTTGCTATTGCAGGAGCGCAGCGTAGGTTCACAAGGTTAATTCCCGGGATGACGAGACTCATATGCTGAGAGAATGGAGCGGCTGGGCTTGTATACTCTGGAGGTTAGAAGGATGAGAGGATCTTATTGAAACATATAAGATTATTAAGGGTTTGGACATGCTAGAGGCAGAAAACATGTTCCCGATGTTGAGGGAGTCCAGAACCAGGGGCCACAGTTTAAGAATAAGGGGTAAGCCATTTAGAACGGAGATGAGGAAACACTTTTTCACACAGAGAGTTGTGAGTCTGTGAAATTCTCTGCCTCTAGGGCGGTGGAGGCCAGTTCTGTGGATATTTTCAAGAGATAGCTAGATATGGCTCTTAAAGATAGCGGAGTCAGGGGATATGGGGAGAAGGCAGGAACAGGGTACTGATTGTGGATGATCCACCATGATCACATTGAATGGCGGTGCTGGCTCGAAGGTAATGTGTTTGAGCCTAGAAATTTGGCCTACCCCTGCACCTATTGTCTATTGTCTATAATTTGGTTATGGCAAGTCTCTGGAATAACTTAATAGAGAGGGAATAGACTGTTACTGTTACATGAACCTTCAGCTGATTAAGTTCTCTTTATCATTTCTTCATTCAATCCTACCTCTATATAATTACTGGTATGTGTTTTTTTTCCTTCAGGATGTATTTGGATTGTGTGTTAGTAAAAGTAGTAATGACATTATTCTCTCTGACCTTTAGTCCTCTATTGTCCTTTATTTGCTTTATTATCCAAATTTCTAGGCTCAAACACATTACCAGCAACAATGGGAACAGCAAAAAAAAGAAACCGAGGCAGCACATAGTCAAACAGTACAGCATCTTGAAAGAAGGATAGCTGAAATAGAAACCATCAACAAGGATCTTATTGAAAGGAAATACAAATCGGAATCTGCAATCCGAGAGACGAAATCCAAATTATGCGTCATGGAAGAGGTTGGCCAAGCTTTTTTCAATTCTTTTAAGTCCTAAAACTAAAAGTTTTTAATCACATCTTAAAAAAATTAAATTGCTTAAAACAAGTTGCCAACCAAAACCATTTAGTTCTGAACTAACGTACATCGTCTATAAAGCTGCTTTGTAACAAATATTAATGAAAAAAAAATCAGATTTGATCCTAGTCTAAATTGTATTAAATGTTACATTTTCATATAGATTTCTGTTTAAAATAAGAACTTCATTTTGTGTCTTTTCTGCGGTATTTAGGAATGTCAAAGATCCAAACAGGAAATAATTTCACTGAGGCGAGAAAACACCACACTGGATGCAGAGTGCCACGAAAAGGAGAAACTACTAAATCAGCTACGAACAAGAACTGCAGTCCTGGAACAGGAAGTCAAGGATAAGGAGCAAGTAGTTACAAGAACAACAGAAGTCTTTGAAAGTGTTCAGGAGCACAAGGTATTATTAAAAAAATCTCATATTTACATTTGTTTAATCATGCAAAATTGCATAATTCAACTGTAGTGAAACATATTGCCTGACATGCGGTTCGTTTGGATCCTGTATTACCTTTTGATGCTTGTGCAGAAATTACCTAAAGATAAAATATTCAAAAAACTGCTTAAATGCCTTATGGGATTGCTCATCTGCAATGTACGGCTTGTACACCAAAGATCAGAAATATTTTGAAGTTGACCTGCTTAACCTGACAATTGAAGATTTTCACTGCACTTTGTGGATGTGATGAACAAATTTGATTTATTATGTAAGGAATGAACATGAATTATTTCAATATTTGCACAATGCGTTGTAATTGTGCTTCTCCAGTGACCTGGTTAAAAGAGATTGTAAGCGAATGCCATACATTCCTGTCATTTCCAAGCTTGGATATTAACTTCTAATGAAATTGTACAATCACAGTTGGAATACCAGTTGAATCCCATTGTTGGCCACAGTATCCACAGGAATAGGAACATTAGGTTTCTACTTTTCATCAAATTTCAGTATTTTCAAGTGGAAAATTGGTACATGTATATAGGCAAGAAGAAGTTGAGATTGCTTGGTGTTACTTCCTGTAGTTAAAAGTTATTCACTGACCTGATCTACTGGTGAAAAGTTGACATTGGATGAGTTGTCAGAGGATTCCCATTGTGGGCTGATTCACCTGCAGAATTGTTCCAACCCTGTAGAAATTGAATAAGAGGAATATACTAAACATAATGGACAATAGAGCAAAACATGCTCCAGATATCCCCTCATTTTTGTATCTTGTCATCAGCTAATTGAAGAAATCTTGAACTTAACTTTAAGAACGTGCCTATACAGATGAAAATGTTGTATTTTTCATTTTAATTGACAATTTTAGCAAAAGCAAATAGGCTTGAAATGACCTTAATTTTACCTTAAACTCAAAATGCCAAAGATCAGCTACACATTATGTCAACTGCTCTGTTAGTTTCAGCAGTAACAGATTTTAATTGCAGAATAGAACTGCGTATTGGAGAGAATTTAGCCCAATGATTGTGTCAACTCTTTCAAAGAACAGTTTACTTTATTCCAGCTCCCCCTGTTTATATTTTGTTTGGTTTTATATTTCTGAACAGTTGTGGCCAAGTACCTTCATAATCCATAATCTATTCTGGAATCTGGGGATAAATATCTAGTTTTCATTATGAGATGGATGTTGGCATGTCAGTCTAAATGTTGATACCGCTTTTGTATTATGCTGATTTTAAAATTGAACCTTTTTTAATGTTGTGTGCTAGTGGTGGCGCCATCGAGTGTGGCTGCCTAGCCTACAGCTGTCTAGGTTTTCATTCTTTTTGTTATTTTGAGTCTGTTTTAAAGTTTGTCTTTGGAGGTCTTTTAGGCTTTTTTATGTGGGGGGAGGCGGTGGAAGGGGGAAAGTGTTTTCTTAGTCACTTCCTCGTCGAGTATGCGACTATTCTCCGAGCTACATCTTCGCCCCCCTCCCTCCACCACCTGGATTGGCGCAGCCTTTCTTGCCGGAGACCGGCCAGAGCCTCAGCTTCAGCAACGGCGGCACAGCACTAGATTGCACCGCGGAGCAAGCGATGCCTTACCGGGGTCGCCGTGTTGGAGCTCCGGAATGCTGGGACTGCTGACGGAACACCGTGGAGCTGTGGTCTGCGGCGCTGACTTTCCAGCCGTGCTGAATTGAACATCGCGGAGCCCTGGGATCTCTCGCCGAGGTCGCCAGCGTTGAATCTCCACCCAGTTCGGCCTGTGGACTTCGGAAGCCGTGGTCTCCAGTAGGAAGCGGCCGATTTGGAGGTTCCGGACCGCTGAGAGTGTTCTTCCGTTCGAGGGTCTGAAACATCGGGCCCATAGCGGCAACAGCGGAGGCCTCAATAGGCCCGGACCACGGGTGAACAGAGGAAGAGGACTGAACTTTGGTGCCTTCCCTCAAAGTGGGAAACGTTGATTCCACTGTGGGCGGATGTTATTTATGTTTTAGTTAAATTCTAAAGTGTTGTGTTTATCTTATTTGTGTGCTGCATGGTAACTCAAATTTCACTGCACCAATTGGTGTTTGTGACAATAAATGTCCTTTTGTCCTTTGTCCTTTTGTATTTTTAGCTCTGCATTTTTATTGTAGTACTATGTTATTAAAATGTTTGTATGAGTTTTGAAAAGGCTTGCAGAAGCTTGCAGAACTTTGAGAAATTGCATTGCTACAGAATTTGATTCTTTCATTTTCAGAAAAATCTAGAAGAGAGCATGGAGCAAAAGCAACTGCAAATGGGAAAGCTGGAAGCTACAGTGAAATCTCTTTCAGAAGAATTATTAAAGGTAATTATATGTTTTATGCTGACTTGTTAATACTTTTTTCACCACCACTACACTATGGATGTGGTGCTTTCCATTTACAAAATACACTGCAGTTATTTGTCATGGCACCTCTAACATCACCTCCCAAACCTGCGACTTCTTTCACCAAGTTGCAAGGCCAGTAGACACAGAAGCATATCATTCTCATTCTCTTAACAAGGAAATATTGCTTTTCCTTCATTTTTGTCGTATGTAAATCCTAGAGATCCCTATCAAGTAGTGATGTGAGAATAACTTTGAGAAGGACTACATGGACTTTCCCACTATAACTGCAATTATAAATGGGGGTATCTAAATAAAGGTTGCACCCAAAACGTCACCTATCCATGTTCTCCAGAGATGCTGCCTGACCCGCTGAGTTACTCCACTTTGAGCACTTTGTGTCTTTTTCTGTATCTAAATGACCTTATTTAAAAAAAACTCTGGCAGGAATCAGTGTTTAAAACCCCATTGATATGTACATAACCATATATTTACATAACCCACTGTACATAACCAAAGCAAAGGTAAAATGAAATAATTGAAATAACACTGAAAAAACATTGACAGATGTTTGATATCAGATACATCTCACATTTGATGTTAAAAAATATTATGTAGCTGTGACAAGATAATGCTCCAGTTACTCAGCAGGTCAGGCAGCTTCTCTGGAGAACATGATAGGCAACTTTTCGGGTGGGGGCCTTTCTTCAGATTTCAGACTTTTTTTGTAAATGAGCATCTGCAGTTCCTTGTATATATATTTGAAGTAGCTCGACAGTAAAACTTGGAATTCACCTGGTTCACTGGAAAATGTTGATGTACTCGTATGTAATATGTAAAAAAATTAAGCATTAATTATGGTAACGTATGGAAAACCCTCTACAATGGCAATCCCAAAGTGTCAGGATTGATGGTTTATCAGCGTTTACTTCAAGAATGTTTCCTCCTCCTCGCACTATGACCCCCACCCTAGAATTAGCTCTCTCCTTATCTGTGCAAAGCTCCAGAAATCTAATATCACTCAAAGCGACTACTGACAACTGAGGTGGAACCAGAAAACAAAATCCTTTGTAAATGCCCTTAACTTGAACAACGCATCACTGTGGTCCTAGATAGCTACTTTATATGGGTGGACTGATACCTCTATACTATAAGGAACTGGCAAACCAATTTCAATGTCTAATTTCCTGTAAATCCTTTAATTTCCTTGGTATCCAGAAATCTATTGCTACTGAGTCTCTACAGAACTCTGGGGTAACGGTTTTGAATTACAATTAACATTAATCTTAAGTATAGTAGGTGCTTAAGCAGTTAACAAATGAAAAGATAGACTTGTTGACTATTTTAGGAGCAACTTGTATAATGACCTAAACTGGACTCTTTTGTTCTTTGGTGCTTTGCATAATTACAAGTTTGACACAAAGATAATAGATAATGTGGATTATGTTTTTGTTATAGGCCAATGAAATCATCAAAAAGCTGCAGGGAGACATGAAAAAACTGATGGAAAAAATTAAACTGAAAAATACAGTTACAATGCAACAAGAAAAACTTTTAGGAGAAAAGACACAAATGCTCCAGAAGGAACAGCAAGAACTGGCAGAAGTGCAGCAGGCCCTGAGACACAAGGAGGAGGAGGTAATAAATCTCAGTTCATTGCAATTCCCAAAGATATTTCAATGTTGATGAATGGTTTTGAGAAAATGGGAGAATTTATTTTAGGATACGTTTGATTTTTACATGCAGTGCTTTTACAACTTTATTTTTTAGGTTCATAAGTTGCAGGAGAAGTTTGATGCCACAGTCGAAAAACTAGAAGAAAGCAAACAGCTTCTAAAGACAAATGAAAATGGTTAGTTTTTTTGAGAAGGAATATATTTTGCATGTTAATACATAATGCAGTGTGCTACATAGGGATGTTATTGGGTAGACTTAATACCAAACCACACAAAATTCAGGAGAGCTAACATTAGTTTAGTCAAAGGGAATTAAAAGGCAAAGATAGCTTTGTTTTAAATAAGTGCAACAATGAGACCTAGGCTACACTCCATTCACAATTTCACTCAACAGAAATGCTGACTGGGGGAGTTATATAGTTGGGTTGGTGAATGTCAGGGAATGGTGAGAGTTGGTATTTATTTATATTTCCTTCGGTACATGAAGAAGCTTTTGCTACTAAAGGATGAAGCAGGACAAAATGATTAAACTGACAAGGCCAACTAAATAGTCTAGATGTAGGCTCACATGCAGCTGTGATGTTGCAGGGAGACTATTTCAAAGATGACTGACAGCCAGTACCGGTAGATTTTCCGCATTGGAAATTCTCAGGGTCGCTGCTTTGAATCTAGTTGCACCAACAATTAATGAGTAGCGGAGCAATTAGTGTACAATGCCATAATGCAATCTATACATCAAGCATTCGTTTTTTTTAAAACGATTAATGGAAGCCACAGTGATGAGATGATGAGTTAAGGGCCTGTCCCACTGTACGAGGTAATTCAAGAGTTCTCCCGAGGTTTCTCCGATTCGAACTCGGAAAATGACGGTAATAGCCGTTCATAGGTACTCGGGGCTTTCGTGGCCATTTTTCACAGTGCTGAAAAAACTTCACGAGTTACCGCGTTTCCCGAGTGCCTGCCGTTAGCATTACGAATCGCTACGGGACATCCACGAGCTCCAACGTAACCGCTACGTACATTCTACATACTTACCACAAGTTTCATTTTTTTTAAACTCGCGAGAGCTCTTGAATTACCTCGTACAGTGGGACAGGCCCTTAACTGATATGAACTGGATTCATTGTACTAGTTTCAACAGTAGGTAGTAAAGTTTCAGTAATAAATTGAAGTTGTTTAGGGTTTGATTGTATTTTCACAGCTTCAACTATTTTTGGGATGGGGTAAAGGAGAAAATACCTTAACCATTTGAAATATTTTAATGAGTGTTTAATTTTCACAGTAATATCTTGGTTGAATAAACAACTGAATGAGAATAAACTAGCAGCTCTGCAAGAAACTCCTCCGTCATCAATATCGAGTGGCAATCTGTCCAGGCTTGGGGGTGTGCAAAACAGTCTGGTAAGTGAAGCAAAATAATTTTTCAGATCTAGGCATTGCTAGCTCAGCTGGTGTTTATTGCTGATTCTTAATTGGCTGTGAGAAGGTGCTGGTGAGCCCTGACATTACTTAATTAGTACAAGTAAATGTATACAACTTTTAAACTAGTCTGTACTTTCAAACAAATAGGAAAAGGATGGGTATAATGGACTCAATCATTCTTAATTGCTGGTTAAAATATTAGGCTTTAAAAAAAAAAAACATTCTGGTTTTATATTTCCAAATATCAAGGCAGCATCATTTTGGTTCAGTGAAAGCATTGTTACCTCTGAGTTTGCAACTTTTCCATTAGTACAATTTGAAAGATGGCTCACATTTCTAACACACACCCAATGACTTAATTGGTTTCTTAAGGTTAGTTTAGTCCACTCATGATAAGAGCAGGGTTAGGATTGGTAACTGGCATCCAAACAAAGCAAAGCTTTCCAGACCCCCTCTGTGGATATCAAAGTCAGCACTCCAAATAACATTTTTCCACAACCTTACTGCAGGCCAGGCACGTACCGTGAGTAATTACTGAGGGTAGGCAGTCAGTCGGCTTTAAAAAAAAAACTTAAACCGCACATGCGCAGATTGTTCTCTCCGTAAAAATAAAAAATAAAAATAAAGACAGTAACAATTCAATTTGCCCAAGGCTTCCAAGTCTCCTTTCTTCTGAATCACTGAATGGGTGGGGGGAGAAGGGTAATGGCAGGTGGAGAGATGGTGGGAAAAACGGGAGCACAGGGAAAAGTTGACCATTTGTTCAAGGGACCAATTGGGGGGACAGTTCCTTTCCAGCGTGTGGAGAGTCTGTGCCAGGGGTAAAGTTGCGGGGAGGGCACGAGTGTTGAGAAGGAGGGGGTCGGGGATAATGCCAGTAACTCACCATTGCTGCGGCGCTCCGGGGGCGGGTCCACCGCATTGTAGCCGGGGATAGAAGCAGCTCGGGTAGCTGCGAGCGGCCGCCGGGACCCGACAGAAGATCTGGCCGCCACTTCAGCGCCTTCTGCCGGCCCGCTCACCTCTGACAGTGCTCTCCGTCTGAATACCTCTCACCTGCTGCTCGCCGAATTCACTCATGTCAGCCGCTTCCCACAAATCCTTAAATTCTCACAGCCGAGTAACCTCAATCGCGCTGTCGGAATTTAAGGATTTGCGGGAAGCGGCTGACATGAGTGATGCCAGTGAGCAGCAGGATAGAGGTTTTTAGATGGAGTGCTGCCAGAGATGAGCGGGGGCCGGGAGAAGGCGCGGAGGTGGCGGCCGGTTCCGCTGTCCGGCCCGGCGGTCGCTCACAGCCACCCAAGCTACTTTTCCCCCCCGGCCTCAATGCAGTGGCATTGCATGCCTCCGTGCAAGGAGCGTCACAAGTGGCATGATCCCGACCCCCCTCCTCCACAGCACTACTGCCCTCCCTGCAACTTTACCCCAGGCCAGACTCCCCAAACGCTGTGAAAGGAACTGCACAGACCTTCCAGTGTTGCAAGCGCTGTAGAAGAAAAGGAATGGAGAATTATGCTTACCTAAGAGATCGATCTCTTAGATAGGCATAACTCTCCCATGCCTTTACTATTTATATTTAGTAATTACCATTTTATAATTTTAGTCGGTTTAGGCAGTGCTTGCTGCAGGCATGTAATGGTTTGACGGCAATGTAATGGTATAATAGCATGTAAACCTAACTGCAGGCATGTAATGTGATGGCCGAAGCAAAGAAGTGGAAGCCAAATAACCGAATGGTAACAAAGCCGAAACGCCAAGTAACCGAAAGGATGAGACGCCTAAAAGCAAACTAACCGAAAGGGCGCTCTGCCGAAATGCCACCTACCCGAAAGGCTGCGTCGTCTACAAGCCAACGAACCGAATGCCGCTCAACAGAAAAGTCAAATAACGGACATGACGTTGTCTGGGGGCAGCATCTGTCAGCGATTGGTCCAGACCCCCACGTCCATCGCATCACTGGCCGATGGAGACGGGAGGGTGGGGGTCATTTTCCCACACAAGCCATAGGTGACTGGGCACCCTGAACCCTCCGCCTTGTCTCCCCCATGCGTCCGTACTGTGACGGGCTGTAGGTCGGATGGAGCGGAGGTGTGGGACAGGCTGGTCCCTGCGCCAACCCAGAACTATTTATACATGTAACGTTGTTGTTTTTAAATCAATGTAACTCTTTTTTGATTTTTAATGCCGAGTTAAAACTCCGTCCTGTGGGAAGGGCTTGCCGCAGCTGGTTTCATAGTGCCTTAATTGTTGGCAGGTGCTGTCCTTTCACGTGGACCTCTGTCAGTGCCAGTTTTCTTCACTTCCATAGCCGCTCTGCATAAGTGTAGTCAGACGTGAATCCGTTCTATGATCTTTGGCAGATTTAAAAACAAAAATGTTACATGTATAAATAGTTCTTACAATGCGGCTGCACGGGGGGAGACGAGGCGGAGGGTGGCCGTGGGAGAGTGGGAGCTGTCCCGAGGGATGCGCACCTTCGGCCGCTTACAACTTGGTGCTCGGGTTCAGAGTGCCCAGTCACCTATGGCTTGGGGGGGGAAATGACCCCCACCCTCCAGTCTCCACCGGCCAGTGATGTGATGGACGTGGGGGTCTGAACCAATCACTGACCAGCTCTACCCCCCATCAACAACATGTCAGTTATTTGACTTTTCTGTTGAGCGGCATTCGGTTCGTTGGCTTGTAGGCGACGGAGCCTTTCGGGTAGGTGGCGTTTCGACAGAGCGGCCATTCGGTGAGTTTGCTTTTAGGTGACGCAGTCTTTCGGTTAGTTGGCTTTTAGATGTCCCGCCCATTCAGCTAGTTTGCTTTTAGGCGTCCCACCCTTTCAGTTAGTTGGCATTTCGGCTGTGTACGCTTTCGGTTATTTGGCTTCCACTTCTTTGCTTCGGCTTCTCGTCCTTCGACGCCACGTCTGGATACCTCAGGTCCATAGAATGAGTACAATCAGGATACACACCAAATAGGCAGAATGTACCATACGGTTTACCAAGCTTTCCATGTATGTACCAGGTACCAAGTATGGTTAATTGAAAACCAAACTGTCTCTAAATATACTGCTCAAACAATAGTTTTGTAATACAAATGGATTTTTACATTTAATGATGAATTTTCTCAATGGTCTTTGAATGCTAATATTTTTCTGTTGGTTTTCCTTTTGCAGCAAACTTTGCACCCACCTTTCTCTGTCTTGAGGCCACAGACTGTCACTTCTGTTTCGCCTTCAGATAATTACTCTAAGAGCTTTGGTTCTATACGAATGAATACTCCACTCCTCAGGCCTGGTGTGTCAAGACATGGTCTTCAGGCATGCTTGATTTAATTTTTTTCCTTACTATTTGTACTTTTCTATGATTTCAATATTTTGGAATTCATTAAGTTTTTAAAACGTCAATGAAGGTGAATTTTGTTGCAAGGTCATGCTTTTTGGAAGTTACCCTGAGCAATTCTCAATACACACATTTTAAAATGTAGATGTGAGTAATTTTGATCTGAATATTGAAATTTGTTAGATCCTGGTGTGCTGGATTTCTGCTTTTATTATAATTTGCAGCTATTAGTTAATTGGAAGCAAGATTATGACAAGAGCATCTTGCGTTACTTTTCCAGGTGCACTTCAGCCCTCTGCAGCTAAATCCTAGTACCATCCCTGTATCAGAACCCACGTCAGCCCCTTCATCTTCAACACCAACAGGAACAAGTCTCTCTTCCAAATGGTATGTGAAGACAAGAGCAGGAAAAGAGTAGGAAATGAAAGGAGAGAAAAAGTAGAACGTTATGGTCTTTGTTTCATCATTCATCTCTAAGGTTTTTTTTTAATTAATTATTCAAAAAGATGTTGTTTTACCACCTTTAGGCTGGTCCAGAAATTGGCATTGAGACTTTGACTTTCAATGACGTTGAAACTGGATTTTCAACAAATGTAGCTTCCTGATATCTTTCAATCTAATCATCTGACTAGGACAATTGCTTGATAGCAACATATTTGGCTGACCTCCATTTGTCCTCTAAGATCTTGTGAAGTACAAAGTTTAGTCTGATCTAAGTAATATGGAAGAGTACCTGCAGCTGAACTTTGAAATACAAATGCTGAAGCCAATATGCTGTAGCCAAAAATATTGGCGCAGACTATTGGCAATGAACTTTTCTTCCATGAATTTTGCAATCCAGCAGATTTGATATTTATAAAGACTGGGAATACACTTAATTATTGCACATTATTGGAAGATCCATGTATAGCCTTTGCATAAAAGGTTTGGTTAAATGACAGGTAACCAGTAAATACACAATCAAGATTCAAACGTTATATTTGAATATATGGTTTGCCTTTGTACCGCCATTCAAATTTAAGGCTACATTAAGTTAACCTTGGCCTTGGAGCTTAGATTGCGAGTGATGGTGATTTCTCAGGTATCATATCATTATCCAGTGATTAATACTGTTAGGTGTCATATATGTGGTGTCAGATGACAATAGATTGAACAACTCTGATCAAAAAGCCTATCTGTTAACCATGTCTTGGCTCATCCATGAAAGGAAACTAAACATACTTCTTGCAGCACATTGTATTTTCAAAAAAGAGCAGGACTTATTTATCATAAAGTGTTTGTCCAAATGTTGATAGATAAAAAGAGAAAAATATAATGCTTTAGTTACCCACTGCATTCCATAATCCTTTTTTAAAATCCGGTAGATCTTATCAGAGATCATCTTGCTAAGGTTTTAATTTCCTTGCAGGCTACAATAGAATTTTTGGCAAGAACTGTGTTTGTGAACAAACCTCAGCTACAAAATGTATTCAAAGTCTTGTGTTCTGGATGACTGAATACATTTGAAGTAATTATACAGACTAGTCTGTAGAATGCTTTTTAACGGATGAGATTATAGATATTTTGACAGTGGCTTCGAACTTGGTAGGTTCATTGTTACCTTCACTGGAGCATATCTTTTTGTTGGACGAAAACATAGCAGGCTGAATGGCATTGGCATTGTATACAGAGGATCCATTTTAATGTGCACTCCAATTCCGTCCAATCTTTAAAATGAAATGTGTATGTTTAATGATAAATTAAAAAAATGTCTAAATGCTTATCTATTGTCTATCTGTCTAGTTTGAACTATTCCAATTCATAGTTTACTTAAAAATACTTGTTTATTGCAGCGAACCAATTGGTTTAGACCAGAAATACTTACAGAAGAGGGAATGTGGTAAACCGGGTTTTTCTCGAGGAGGACCGTTGCAAAAGCCATCATATCCAATTGGCACAGGTAGAAAAATGGTTGGAAATTAAAAAGAAACAATTGCTACAGCTTCTAAATCTGTGCATTTCAAATTCTTTTCAATTCCAAAGGCTGGTGATGTTTGTATGTAAAACTATCAATTATTTAAAACCAGTTGGGTTTTTTTGGTCGAAAAAGAATACTGAATATGAGAATTAAATTTTGTTTATAACAAGTCCATGAGCTGCTTTCTTATGATAATTTACCAAACTGAATAACTAAAATATAAATGTACATTGTAATATTCCTCCAGTTTGTAAACTAATCAAGCCAACACATTCCTACAATCTTGCACTAAGCCAAAAATACAGGGAAGCTGTCCCCTTCAAAGATGTGGGTAGGGACATCTATTCATATAGATTTCTGTTTAAAATGTTCATTATCCACACAATGCCCTTAGCACATGCAACTGTTGATCATGGTTCTGCATGTAGAGCAACTTTGTAGGATCTTTAATTTTCCTTCCTTGTAAGGCATAAACATGTGCGAGATTGGTTAAATGGAGTATCATGCTTTCTTGTAATTGTGCCCCAAAGTTGGAAAGGTCAATGCTTTCCAGGAACCAGGAAAGGTTCCCATCCGATCTATAAATAATCTGCGTAGTCTACTGTTGGATCAGAATCAAGATGAAATAAAATGTTAAAACGTGCTTTTTCCCCTCCATGAGATATCTACATGGTAACCCATCCATCCAAGCATTAAATGTAAAACCATTCCTCGTGTGCAAATCCGTAGTGTCAACGTATCTAGTCTGCGTGATCCTAGTATCCCAGTCAATCTCTGATCTTTGATGCATCACGCTTCCCCCAGATCTTGGCTTCCGTTTCCTACTTCACCTTTTATTTTTTGCACCAGAACATTTTGACATCTTAATTTGGTTTCCCGTGAATCTAAGCAGATGAGCAAGTGATAGTATAAGCTGCTAGAGTTAAAAGAAATCCAGGAAATTGTACAGGTAGCATATTGGGTCAGGTAGCACATTGGCACAATAGAAGGCACACGGGTAGGACCTACACGGTAAATGGTAGGCCCTGGGGAGGGTTGTAGAGCAGAGGGATCCAGGAGTGCAGGTGCATGGTTCTTTGAAGGTACAGTCGCAGCTAGATAAGGTGGTCAAAAAGGCTTTTGGCACATTGGCCATCAGTCAAAGTATTGAGTATAGAAGTTGGGAGGTCATGTTGCAGTTGTATAAGACATTGGCGAGACCAAATTTAGAGTATTGTGTTCAGTTCTTGGCACCATGTTATTGTCAAGATATTGTCAAGCTTGAAAGGGTTCAGAAAAGATTTACGAGGATGTTGTAAGGACTAGAGTCTCAGGACTGAGTAGGGAGAGGTTGAGTAGGCTGGGTCTCTCTTCCTTGGAGCGCAGGAGGATGAAGGGTGATCTTATAGACGGGTATAAAATCATGAGAGGAATATATGGGTAACTTTTTCACACAAAAGGTGATGGGTGTATGGAACAAGCAGCCAGAGGAGGTAGTTGAGGCTGGGACTATCGCAACATTTAGTCCCAGCCTCCAGTGCCCTCCATAATGTTTGGGACAAAGACCCATCATTTGCCTCTGTACTCCACAATTTGAGATTTGTAATAGAAAAAAAATCACATGTGGGTAAAGTTAACATTAACAGATTTTAATAAAAGCCATTTTTATACACTTTGGTTTCACTATGTAGAAATTACAGCTGTGATAATACATAGTCCCCCCATTTCAGGGCACCATAATGTTTGGGATACGGCTTCACAGGTCTTTGTAATTGCTCAGGTGTTTTTAATTACCTCCTTAATGCAGGTATAAGAGAGCTCTCAGCACCTAGTCTTTCCATCACATTTGGAAACTTTTATTGCTGTTTATCAACACGAGGACTAAATTTGTGCCAATGAAAGTCATTATGAAGCCATTATGAGACTGAGAAACAAGATTAAAACTGTTAGACATCAGTCGACCAACATTAGAAAGAAAGAGCACGAGTGAGCTTGCTAATCGCAAAGGGACTGGCAGGCCAAGGAAGACCTCCACAGCTGATGACAGAAGAATTCTCTCTATAATAAAGAAAAATCCCCAAACACCTGTCTGACAGATCAGAAACGCTCTTCAGGAGTCAGATGTGGATTTGTCAATGACCACTGTCCGCAGAAGATTTCAGAAACAGAAATACAGAGGCTACACTGCAAGATGCAAACCGCATGGTTAGCCGCAAAATAGATGGCTACGTTACAGTTTGCCGAGAAGTACTAAAAAGAGCAACCAAATTTCTGGAAAAAGGTCTTGTGGACAGATGAGACGAAGATTAACTTATATCAGTGATGGCAAGTGCATTGGCCGGCAGTTCATTCTACAGCAAGACAATGATCCCAAACATACTGCTAAAGCAAGAAAGGAGTTTTCCAAAGCTAAAATATGGTCAATGAATGGCCAAGACAATCGCCCGATTGGAACCCAATAAGCGAGTTCGGTATTCTGATAAACGCAAGGAATCATGCGATTTGTCAAAGGTCATTTGAGGGAACAAAGCGAACTCAGCACTGTATAAACTGTGTATAAATTGTTAACTATTCTACCAATTAATTAATCTAGAATTCTGTCAACTCAATAGCTTCCTTTCTTCTGCTGTTCACACATTTCCTTGTTTCCAAGTTCTAGTTCAGTTCATTTATCTGCAATTATGAGATATTCAAAAAGTTAAAACATTTATTATTTTCATTTAATCCTTAATGTGTGTGCTACTGGAATAAGAAAATATTACGTGTTTGAAACATTTTCTTATCTTTATTCATAATTTATGTGTAAAAATATATTTAATCCGAGGCAGGCAGCGACTGTATCAGTGTGATGTTGGCTGATGCTTTACCTACTGTTCAAGGACAAGCTTTTCCAGTAAGCAAAACTCCTACGCATGCCTGGAAACCCCGCATGCATGGACTTTATTAAGTCTTTAAAGGCACATTACACATATCATAACATCCCCTCTTTTCCAAAACAGCAAAAATACAGCTGTACAATGTATATATCTGTCCAAGTGAGAAAAGAATACGTTTTCTAAAGTAAAATTTCCTTTCCTTCTCATTATCTTATTTTCATAAACTTGTTTTATCATACTTGCAACCCCATACAGACATAACAATTGATAAGAACTAAATCAATGTGTCACATAGTCTCCAAAATACTTATGCGGCCTCACAGCTCGACCTGAGCGAGTTCTCACTGTTTAATTTATGTCAATGTCTTTGTTTTTGTCAGTTCGCTCAGTAGCTGCTTTCTTATCAGTAGGCGTTGGCTGCTGTTTCAACGCCTATGTCGCGTTAGTTGTGGTCGATGTAGTAGATTCACCCTGGTCTTTGATGGTCTGGCCATGCTTCGCGTGTTGACGTGCGACTAGCTCGTCTGGTGGATTTTCACAGGTCTTGTGGAGATGTACACGATTGCGACGGTATATGCCAGATGGGCTCTGAACCACATATGAACGCTCGTCAAGCTGGCGAGAAACTATGGTTTTCTCCCAACTCTTCTTTCCTTGTAAGAGAGCTTGCATTCGCACTGTGTCGCCCTCATGAAGTGTGGAAAGGTCTTTAGCTGACTTATTGTAATTGTCAGCTTGCTGCTGAACGCGCTGCTTCATGCGTTCATGCTCGTGCACAACACCGGGTTCAAGTAGTCTCGCTGGCGTCGGCAGAAGTGTATGCATGCGACGATTCATGAGGCGCTGAGCGTGACGTGCTCAGCCCTTGCGAAGGCGTATTATGATGATCCAACATCGCTAGGTAGGGGTCGGATCGTGATTTGCTGCTCTCGTCATGATTCGCTTCGCTGTTTTGGCAGCTGATTCTGCATTCTGTACTGTTCGTTTTGCTATTACTCGGTTTGCTGCACAGGTGCTCAAAATCTCATTCCCTCGCGAACTGGTGAAATGCGACCGATGTGTACTGCGGCCCGTTATCGCTCACAACTTGTGTCGGGCTGTCGTATCTCGCAAAATGAGCTTTCAACTTGCGAATCACGGTTGGACTGCTCCTGTCTCTCAGCCGGTCTACTTCGACAAAGTTGCTATGGTATCCGTGCGGATACACTCGCGTGCACTTAGTGGTACTCCGAGCAGAGAGCAAGCAATCGATCCATCGATTCGGTGTCAGTTATTGCTCTGTTTGCATACACAATGGGACGTCCCTTTTGGAGCAAGGCTGCTCCAAGTCCCTTGTTGTTCCTGTCGCACTGAATCGTCAGCTCCTCTTTGGGATTGTAGTATGCTAAGATCGGTGCTTCAGATACCATCTGTCTGATCTGGGACATCGCTTGGTCCTGCTCAGCAGACCACTCCCATTCTATGTCTGCTCCCGTCAGCTGTCTGATGGGCTCAAGGGTATCAGAAAAGCAGGGTAGAAATGGCTCAAGTAGTTGACAAATCCAACTAACCTCTGCACACCCTGTACATCTGAGGGTGCTAGCATATTGACGACATCTGTGACCTTTTTGGGGTCGGGCTGCAGTCCTGTGCCAGTGATCACATGTCCTAAAAAGGGTATCTCAGTTGCTCTGAAGACAGACTTGTCCTTGTTAAGTTTGATATGTTGCTGTACACATCGCTGAAGCAACTGCTCGAGCTTCGAGTTGTGGTCAATGACCGCGTATTCCATCACTTCTACCATAGATGAGGATGTCATCTGCAACGCAGATCACTCCAGGTAGCCCTTCGAGCACTTGATGTAATCTTCGTTGGAAGATTTCAGACAATACACTTAAACCAAATGGTAATCGGCGCCACTGGTAACGTCCGAAAGGTGTATTGAACGTCTTCAAATTGCGCGATTCGTCGTCAAGTTTCACCTGCCAGAAAGCCGAGCTCATGTCTAACTTACTGAAGATCTTCGCTTGGTCGACATCTGGCAAGATGTCCTCAATAACTGGGAGTGGATAGTGTTCTCGCTTCGGCGCTTTGTTTAGCGGGCCTGGATCGATGCGAACCCGGAGATCACCATTCTTTTTCTATGTGACCATGAGCTGGCTGACCCAACTTGACAGATCGTGAACTGGTGCGATCACGTGACGCTCTACCATACACTCTTGCTCCGGCTTCACCTTCTGCTTTATCGCATGAGGTAAACGTCGTGGCGGTAAGACTGAGTTGCACTTCCTCGTCATTCTGCAGTTGTGCTTCACCAGGCAGCTCTCCTAGTCTACCGTCGAACACCTCTGCATAGCGTTCTTAAGTCTTGCCCGCTGTCTCTTTTACGACCATCGACGTGTGTACACTGTGAAAGCTGTCGTCATTTACAATGATCAAATTCATTCGTGACGCTTTGCTTCCTAGCAGTGGTGTGAAGCCATCACTGACCACGATGGACTCCACAGAATATTTGCGGTTTGTCTTGGGGTTGAGCAGCTTAACCCGGCAAACACCTTCCGCGTCCATTGTAGTCTTATTCCACATCATGAGGTTCTTTTGACATGGGGCTACTGTGTGATCTACCTCGTGTAAATATCTGCGTGGCAGGATGTTCACGCTCGCTCCGCTGTCCACTTGGAAGTTGACCTGCTTCCCATTGACAAGCATCGATGCGTAGACATCATCTCTAGGCCGCACCGTGTTAATTGTGGGCATGATACTATCAATGTACTCAATGCTCGTGTCACCTCCGGCCTGGTCGTCCACTTTGTGCATTTTCTTCTTTCTGCACACTTTGGCAAAGTGGTTGTGACTGCCACATGCCCTATATGTCTCTCCATAGGCTGGACATGCATGCTTTTGCTTCTTGATTGTGCTTGCCTTGGCTTTTCGTAGGCTTAGCCCACTTGCTTTGCTTGTGTGGGTATTGCACAGCCGCACCTCTCTTGCCGCTCTGCTGCCTGATTTTGTAGACTGCAGCAGTAGACCTGCTACGTCCAGTGAAAGCTTGCAGATGTGACTCGGCACTCTTGCAGATGTCGATACATCCATTGAGAGTGAGCTTCCTTTCCTGCAGCAAACGTCTCCTCGTCTGCGAGTCGTTAATGCCCAACACAATCTTGTCACGGAGCAAGCTGTCCGTCATGCACTGGCAGAAATTCCAGGACTTTGCTAGTGTTCTCAGACTCATGAGGAACAATTCAAAGTTCTCATCTGCTTCTTGCTGTCTCTTGTTGAAGAGGTATCGCTCATACGCCTCATTCTTTTCGCCAATGGCGCAGCTCTCAAACGCGCGAATGATATCGGATAGTTCATGGTTCCCCTCGTCGTTGGGGAACACAAAACTGTCGTAAATCTCCAGTGCTGATGGGCCAATTGTATGGAGAGAGAGAATGCCATCTGGTATGCTGGTGTTTGCCTGTCTAGCTGTGCGACCACGCTGTAATTTGCCCACATCTGACGCCATGTTTTCCAACCATCAATCACTCCGCAGTTGACGGTTAATGGGGTTGATGGTCATATACAGCTCACAGGAGGTGGACCGGCAGCGTAGGCTGCTGGTCGCCCGTCTCCTCGTCCGCACTCAACTCTGCTTGCTGCTGAGCGGCCGCCTGCCCCACCCTTCGGGTAGCCATGTTGTTTTCCGGCAGTTTTAATATTTTACGTGCCTTAAATGCTGCTCACTCACCAATCCTACGGCACTTGACAACTTCACTAGTCCTTAGCTGCTAACTGTTCCAGCCGGGAGCTTCAAAATGTGGCAGAAAAATGATTCTTTAAGGCACCACCGCTGCCACCATGTTCAAGGACAAGCTTTTCTAGTAAGTAAAACTCCTATGCATGCCTGGAACCCCCGCAATACTTTATTAAGTCTTTAAAGCCTACAGGTGGTGTAAATGTGCCGTTAAGGCTGTGGTCAGCAACCTACGGCCCATGGGCCGGATCCGACCCGTAACCCAAATTCATCCGGCCCTCAGGTTATTATTTTAGTGATTAGAAGGGCCGAATGGCCTACTCCTGCACCTATTTTCTATGTTTCTAGAATGTTGTTCTTGCCTTCAGTGGGACCTTGCCCAGACGGATTTGACTGGGATGGTTTTACATTGTGAAGTTCAGTGTTAACACCCGCTACTGTGGACACATCTCACTGTGGAGTCTGTCGTGGACGGATTCCACCGCCTATTGGTCAATAATTGGGTCAATCTCCTGAACCAGTGGCCACAGATCTACCGGCATGTGTTCTTTCAGAACTGAACTCACTGTGGAATGAATCCATTAACAGAGCCACTCTGCTGCCGGATTCTAAGTTGTCTCTGCCTTCCCTCTGGAACCCTCCTCGTCCCCATCAGATGCCGAGTTCCCAGAGCCCTTGCTAAACGCAGCTGGTCACGGTTAAGTCTGTGAAACCAGCCCCATCAGAGACTGTGGGCAGGATTAACGAAAGAAAGGACCATTCTGCCTATTGTAGCGGGTGGCTGTTCGTGTGGAATGTGAGAGAGAGTGGAGGAGTGTGGGGCGAGATTTTATTTCCAGCGGCATGTAAATGATGGACCCATAAGGATTGACACTGCAGCGGCAGTAGCGAGAGTCTGTTTCAACAGTTTGTTTATTTTCAGTTGCGTTAAAAAAAGTGCGGTAGTTAGCCATCACCGCACTTACCGCCATTGTCCTACATACTACCATTGATAAAGTTACATTACTGTACCGCAAGGAGTGAACGAATCCAAATATATCACAGAAAACTGTAAAAGTTTATTTACCGAGTTCTTACCAGGCACACCAGTAACTGCAATGAGTGTATTACTGTCATACCAGTGTCTCAAACTAACTGCTATGTTCTGTAGACATAATGTTGCTTAAAGCATTATGTCTACTGAACATGGCAGTTGGTTTGAGACACTGGTATAACAGTTATACGATACGAAGCATAAAGCAATAAAACACCCAAGCATAAAGCAATAAAACCAACAAAATTATCGTAGTTTTATACAAATGAACCATAAATACACCTAGTTAATAGTTTTGAAAGCAGTATCTTCTTACCTGGAAAATACAGATAAAACGCAGGCCTGTATATACGCAGCAGCTCAGCTGGCGAGAATGTTTATCGCCTATGACCTGGGCATGCACAGTTGAAATACCAAATTTGCCTATTGAGCATGCCTTTTATATGCTGAAGAGAAAACTGAATGGGACTAGCCCCCAAAACAAGCATAAGCTAAAGATGGCTGCAATACAGGCCTGGCAGAGCATCACCAGAGAAGACACCCAGCAACTGGTGATGTCCATGAATCGCAGACTTCAAGCAGTCATTGCATGCAAAGGATATGCAACAAAATACTAACCATGACTACTTTCATTTACATGACATTGCTGCAAGCCAAACATTATGGTGCCCTTATATGTATAAACACTGCTGTAATTTCTACATGGTGAAACTAAAATGTATAAAAATGGCCTTTATTAGAATCTGATAATGTGCACTTTTAACCACATGTGATTTTCTATTACAAATCTCAAATTGTGGAGCACAGAGGCAAATAAATAAAGGATGGGTCTTTGTCCCAAACATTATGGAGGGCACTGTAGACAGGTACACAGATAGGACAAGTTATATAGACAATAGGTGCAGGAGTAGGTCATTCGGCCCTTCGGAGCCAGAGGGATATGGACCAAACACAACCAGGTGGGACTAATGTAGCTGGGAGATGTTGGGTGGTGTGGGCAAGTTGAGCTGAAGGGCCTGTTTCCACACTGTATCACTAAATGGGATTGATATGTTGGATGTTTTTCAGGAAGTCTATGACTCATGATCTTCCATTTTTTAATTGTATTTTCTTCTCTATTTCACAACCCAACCCCCAATTTGTTTTGATGTTCATTTAGTGCCAACTCGACCTCTAGGGCCAAAGCAAGGAAATCCACCACCAGCGACATCTGCCTATTTTCCAGGACAACAGCCTAGACTCCCTGCATCATGAAGAGAGCAGCAATAACATCTCAATCTACACAGATCCTGAAAGAAGAAGAATAATGGGAAAGGAACAGGCCGCCTGAACTTATTACTGCAGGTGTTTACACCTGTAAGAAATGATTGGACTGGGCAGTGACAATCAGCATTAACCCAGGTGCTCATTCAAACTGCCAGAATACACTTGCCGTTTTCAAAATATTGACTTTCATTTGTTTTAAAGTGAGGTGAGTGGGGGTGTTCCTCCTGCACAGGAGGCAGTTGTATACCAAAGCATAATTTGCAGACTCGGCAGTGAATGTTTTGCGCCTTATTTGACACTCATTCCTGCAAACTAGATTTTTGAACAATCAAGAATATTAACTGCCTTCCATGTGTAGAAACTAGGGGTGCCTTCTTTGTTTACTCATCCCAAAACACACTTTGCAATATGTCCTGCTATTTAAGAATTAGTACAGATGTAACCACAAAGTTTGGGGTTAAAATTCCCAGTGATTTTCTGGTTTTCCAGTTCGTCCATTATGTTATCAACTTTACCAATATCTTTGGCACAACTCGCCTTTTGTTGGTATAGTTCCCAAACTGCTCCATCCTACAGCGTTCTTTACCTGGAAATACAATTTGGTTCATGTGTATGCTAACTGAAGAAAACCATTTCTTAGATTAATTTGTCACAGACTAGTTGGAGGTGCCATGAGGCACCACAGTGGAACCTTTCCAGAAATTCATTGTATACAGTCAGTATTACAACATCGGAATGGGTTGGCCCTTCAATACACTGCAGGGCGTATAGACCTGTTGATATTTAGCACTGGTGCGGGAATTCAATCAAAACAAAGTTGTCTTGACAGTAGGACAGTAGTCATATATTTGCATCTGACAGTTGCATGCCAAGAACATTTTGATGCAGTTTGCAGAATAAAAATGATCCCTCAGTGTGCCATTAACTGTACCCTATCAAATTGTCTGAAAGTTTGATCAACTGCAGCCTGCCTGTGTAGTTCTGAATGAAATCAGTTTAAGAAGGTAACTAATAGCATCAGGGATTTTAACAAGCATCAAATGTATGGAATCGGCACTATGTTTCCTATGGTGCAGTAACTAGTAATTTATGACAACTTGTACTGAATATCAGTGTACAAATTGTAAAATTTTGTATTTAAAATGGTTGTTTCATACATATTTTGAATGAATAAAATATACATACTTTTGCAAAACCAATCGAGTCGTCAATATTGGTTCATAAGTGATAGGAGCAAAATTAGGCCATTCGGCCCATCGTCTACTCTGCCATTCAATCACAGCGGATCTATCTCTCCATTATCCCTGACACCCGTACTAATCAAGAATCTATCTCACTATTCGGTAAGTTTCAATGAGGTCCCCATCCTTCTAAACTCCAGCGAGTGAAGGCCCAGTGCCATCAAATGTTAGCTCCTATGTTAACCCACTCATTCCTGGAATCATTCTCAATAACCTCCTCTGGACCCTCTCCAGAGCCAGCACAGCCTTCCTCACAATACTCCAAATGCAGCCTGACCAGCGCCTTATAGCACCTCAGCCATACATCCCTTCCTTCAGTAGTATATGATTAAAGCTAAAATAATAAGATGGGAAAGGTGTCATTAAGGCTATTTACAATCATGAATGTGGCAGGAGAGTAATGCATAGGGTTATGTAGCCTTTTGTCATCTATATTGCTCGAATGAAGATGGTGCTGTGGTCAAGGAGAAACGTAACCTATTGCATTCATATTTTCTGACATTTCATCTACAAATGGTCATTTAAGTGTAAACCACCAGCCCAATCGTAGATTGCCCAATATCCAGTTTTGATTATATTGTGATAGTGCTGAGAATCATAATTGATCATTTAACCTTTCCAATGTGGCAAGAAATGTTAATGCTTTCCTCAGTCCATTGTTTCCATGCAGGCCAAAGATTGACTTGCTCCAAGTCCCAGCCCTTGGGATTGTAGGTTTGGTTCCTCAATTAGTCATGTTTAATATAGTGAGGGTTTCACCTCTGCCCTTTGGGCCATCATGTTACACACACCACACTATTGAGCACAAAAATGTTCTCATATCTTCACATTGTTCTACCTGTTCCCTTAAATCTACATTTGCCCTCTGCCAAATGAAATACTTAATTCCAATTCATTGTTTTTGATTAATTTTCTACCACTCAAAGCCCCCCTCAGTTTCCATTATTAAAAAGGAAACAGCGCCTGTCATCATGACCAAATGCATATTTCCAGGTTTGCAAGTAGCAACTAAAGAGAGGAAAAGGGGGTCATAGAGCTGTGCCTAAGAAGGGATAAACATGGAGGCAGTGAAGATTCATCAGACATGATTGCAGGCTTACCAAACAAACAAGAAGGTACATCAACTAGACTTGCAATGCCTAGAATTTACAACAGCGTGTGGAAGTTTCTTTGAAAATTACAGAATTCTTGCATGTTTCCCCAGGGCATGAAGTAGGATGGTGGTCTTAAAATAGAGGGAGATGGAAAATGGTGAATGTTTGAAATGCTTTACCTTGGAGGTGAAGTGAAACAAATCAATTTCAGAACAGTAAGGGATATGGGTAGTGTGCATGAAAATCGTACCAGGTAGATCACCCATGACTTTGATGAATGGCTGAACAAAGCTCAAAAGGCCTTGTAATCTTTAAAAAAAGTGCTAGAGGAACTCTCGGTCAGGCCACACATGTAAGGAACCGACAATGTTTCAGATCAAGACCCTTCTTCAGACTGATTAGGGTAGGAGAGAAAGCTGGAAAAGAGATGGCTCCAGGTAAGCGGAGGAGGAGGGAATGACAGGTTGGAAGTGACAAAAAAACTGGAAGAACAGCATCTCATATACCACTTGGGTAGCTTACAACTCAACTGTTTTATATAGTTCTAACACAACCTTTGATTTTACACATTGTACCTCAGCAAATAAAGATAAGTATACAATTTGCATTAATGTGTAAAAGCAAAGATTGTGTTAGAACTATATAAAACAGCTGGGTTGTAAGCTACCCAAGTGGATTTGATAAAAGAACTTGAGGTTAAGGAGCCATTAGGAGTTAGTGACCATAATATGGTCAGGTTTAATCTACAATTGGAGAGGGAGAAGGGTAGATCAGAGGTGTCAGTGTTACAGTTGAATAAAGGGGACTATGGGGCCATGAGGGAGGAGCTGGCCAAAGTTGACTGGAAAGATACCCCAGCAGGGATGACAGTGCAACAACAATGGCAGGTATTTCCAGGAATAATTCAGAAGGTGCAGGATCAGTTCATTCCTAGGAGGAAGAAAGATTCCAAGGGGAGTAAAGGGCGACCGTGGCTAACGGGTTGTCAGGGACAGTATAAAAATAAAAGAGAAGTACAACGTAACAAAGGTGAGCAGGAAGCAAGAGGATTGGGTAATGTTTAAAGAGCAACAGAAGATAACTAAAAAAACAATACGGGAGAAAAGATGAGGTATGAAGGTAAGCTAGCCAAGAATATAAAGGAGAATAGTAAAAGGTTCTTTAAGTATGTGGAGGGAAAATAATTAGTTAAGACCAAAGTTGGACCTTTGAAGACTGAAAGAGGTGAATTTATTATGGGGAACAAGAAAATCGCAGATGAATTGAACGGGCACTTTGGATCCGTCTTTACTAAAGGGGCTGTCCCACTTGGGCGACCTAAGCTGCGAGTTTAGAAGAGTTTGCCTTGGACTCAAACTCGCAGCATGGTTGACACGAGGTCCTAGGAGGTCGTATGAGGTGGCTGGAGCTCCTTCATGCTTGAGGGAGGTTCCTGCCTACTCGTGGCCTCAGCTAGGACGCGGAAAAATTTTCAGCATATTATAACATTTTCCATGAGTAGAATTTGGTCGGCATAGGTCTTTTTCATCCGTAGTGCAGTGAAGTGGGTCGCTATTTAATTACAGGCACTCGAGGGCAGCCGTTTGATTGGCTCATTGGAGTTTCTTGACCTTGGAAGACCTAGCGGTAGGTGAAATGGCCGCTAACTTTATTAAGTTTTCTTAAAAGTGTCTTCACTCCTTCTTTCCCCTGCTCTCTAAAGGACTTACTGTTACTGTGGAAGCCATTTACCTTCCTCTTCATCGCACAGACAGCGCTCCTCCGCAGTCCCTGGCCCCCACCTTCGCGATGTGTTTGTGTCTGTGTGCGGTCTGTAGATGCAGCTCACAGTTCGGTCGATCCAGCTCGTGGTTTCAACGCGGCCGGTCGATCCAGCTCAAGGCTTTCCAGGCAAGTGCCCTCAAGCTTGAAGGTCGAAGGCACTCTTCTGGACTCGAGGATTAGGTCGCCCAAGTGGGACAGGCCCTTAAGGAGGACACAAACAATCTTCCTGATATAGTAGTGGCCAGAGGATCTGGGGTGACGGAGGAACTGAAAGAAATCCACATTAGGCAGGAAATGGTGTTCGGTAGACTATGGGACTGAAGGCTGGTAAATCCCCAGGGCCTGGTGGTCTGCATCCCGGGGTACTTAAGGAAGTGGATCTAGAAATCGTGGATGCATTGGTGATAATTTTCCAATGTTCTATAGATTCAGGATCAGTTCCTGTGAATTGGAGGGTAGCTAATGTTATCCCACTTTTTAAGAAAGGCGGGAGAAAGAAAACTGTGAATTATAGACCAGTTAGCCTGACATCGGTGGTGGGGATGATGCTGGAGTCAATTATAAAAGATGAAATAGTTGCACATTTGGATAGCAGTAACAGGATCGGTCCGAGTCAGCATGGATTTACAAAGGGGAAATCATGGACTAATCATCTGGAATTTTTTGAGGATGTAACTAGGAAAATGGACAAGGGAGAGCCAGTGGATGTAGTGTACCTGGACTTTCAGAAAGCATTTGATAAGGTCCCACATAGGAGATTAGTGGGCAAAATTAGGGCCTATGGTATTAGGGATAGAGTGCTGACATGGATAGAAAATTGGTTGGCAGACAGGAAACAAAGAGTAGGAATTAATGGGTCCCTTTCAGAATGGCAGGCAGTGACCAGTGGGGTACCACTAGGCTCAGTGCTGGGACCGCAGCTATTTACAATATACATAAATGATTTGGATGAAGGGATTCAAAGTAACATTAGCAAATTTGCAGATGACACAAAGCTGGGTGGCAGTGTGAACTGTGAGGAGGATGCTATGAGAATGCAAGGTGACTTGGACAGGTTGGGGAAGTGGGCAGATGCATGGCAGATGATGTTTAATGTGGATAAAAGTGAGGTTATCCACTTTGGTATCAAAACAGGAAGGCAGATTACTATCTAAATGGTGCCAAGTTTAGGAAAAAGTTAAGTGCAATGGTTTCTGGGGGTCCTTGTACATCAGTCTATGAAAGTAAGCATGCAGGTATCAGGCAATGAAGAGAGCGAATGGCATGTTGGCCTTTATAACAAGAGGAGTTGAGTATATGAGCAAAGAGGTCCTGCTGCAGTTGTACAGAGCCCTAGTGAGACCACACCTGGAGTATTGTGTGCAGTTTTGGTCCTCTAATTTGAGGAAGGACATTCTTGCTATTGAGGGAGTGCAGCGTAGGTGTACAAGGTTAATCCCGGGATGGCAGGATTGTCATATTCTGAGAGGATGGAGAGGCTGGGCTTGTATACTCTGGAATTTAGAAGGATGAGAGGGGATCTTATTGAAACATATAAGATTATTAAGGGTTTGGACAAGCTAGATGCAGGAAACAAGTTCCCGATGTTGGGGGCGTCCAGAACCAGGGGCCACAGTTTAAGAATAAGGGGTAAGCCATTTAGAACTGAGACGAGGAAACACTTTTTCTCACAGAGAGTTGTGGGTCTGTGGAATTCTCTGCCTCAGAGAGCGATGGAGGCTGGTTCTCTGGATACTTTCAAGAGAGAGCTAGATAAGGCTCTTAAAGATAGCGGATTCAGGGGTCCCTCACACACACTAACTCCCATGCACACACACACTAATGTCAGCCGCACACACACTAACCACCCCCACCCCACACACATACACCAAGCCACCCCACACACATACACCAAGCCACCCGCACACAGTAACCCCCCCCCCCCCAACACACTAACTCCCCTCACACACGCACACACCATAATCACACGCTTATCGCATTGTGATGTCATTGGCAGCTTATGTAAATTAGATCCCATTGTGATTGGAGAACTGTGTGATCCCATTGTAGCTTCTAACTGCCAGAATATCCGATCCAATAACTTGTGAAATAAAATATGAAGGAAACTTGACACGAACGACCACGGGACAAAGGTGAGTAAGGTGGGTGGGAGCTGAGATCCCATTGTGATGTCATTGTCGCGTGGCGGGGGGGTGTGAGGGTGGGGGCCACAACACCCATGGAGCACTAACATGGGTGTTGTGGGCCGAAGGGACTGGTTTACAGAGGGCTAGTATGGACATTGTGGGCCAAATGGATTCTTGCAGCTCAGTCACTCAGGCAGCTCAGTCACTCAGGCCTGGCAGGCTGGCAGCTCTGTAACTCGGGCCTGGCATGCTGGCAGCTCAGAAATTGCCAGAAATTCTGCCCAGAACAGGTGACGGACTCTGTGAGAGAGAAGGGGGAGTGGGTGGAAAATTAATTTTAGACATTTTAATCTTTTTTTAAAGATCACAGCAATGCAGGAGGAAAGTTTAGGCTTGCGTGGATCTCTGGAGCGCTAGTATGGGTGTTGTAGGCTGAAGGGACTGGTTTCCAGAGGGCTAGTATGTACATTGTGGACTGAATGGATTCTTCGACACAGTTCACTTACTCATGACTGGTGGGCTGGCAGTTCAGTGACTTACAGCTGGTGGGCTGGCAGTTCACTTACTCATGGCTGGTGGGCTGGCAGTTCACTTACTCACGGCTGGTGGCTGGCAGTTCACTTACTCATGGCTGGTGGGATGGCAGTTCACTTACTCATGGCTGGTGGGCTGGCAGTTCACTTACTCATGGCTGGTGGACTGGCAATCCAGTCACTCACAGCTGGTGTGGTGGCAGTTCACTCAGTTCCCTCCTCCCTTCACCACCCACTCTGCTCCTTGCCATTCCCCTCCCCCCCACGCATTCAGTCAATCTCCTCTCAACCTCCCCCCCCCCCCCCATATGCACTATTCATGGCTCTCCGACAGCGCAGCCATTCTTGCCTATTAGGTTCCCATTGTGATGAAGAACCGCAAGTGGAAAAAACATTTATTAAAGTTTAAAATGTGTAATATAACAACAATTTAAATGTGAAAGATGAGATTTATTAAGTTCAGTTCTTTCTTGTTGTGTTCTGCTGCTCACTGCCTCTTGATGTCTCTTTGCTGTTGATAAAAAAAGAGACAATTTTAATATAGATAGTTTGAGCGGTGAAATTTTAACAAAGAAAATCTGAGAATTTACCACTGAAGTCATAATTCAATGAAGCACGCTTTTAATGACAACATTCTTGGTCGATGTTCCATCCTTCAGGAAAACGTTGACATTTTCCTTCATCTTTCCTTGGCTAAGAGCCACGTATAGTTTTCCATGCTGAAATACCGGTTTGGCGAGGTAGATCAACACCTTCTGCATTGTTTGTCCTTGCGCTTTATGGATCATCATGGCAAAACATGATTGAACGGGAAATTGGGTCCGCGGATGGGGAATGTCTTCACCTTCTGTTAAATTGAGTGCTATCCGAGGAATGAGAACAATGTAATCTTTGAAGGCTCCCATGTTGACTCTTGCAACGATCAGATGATTGTGTAGCTTTTCCACAATCATCCTCGTTCCATTGCATAGCTTTGGCGGTTCCAAGTTTCTCATTAATACAATTGGAGATCCTTTTCTCAACTCCAATGTGTGGTGGTAATCCAGAGATCTCGAGTGAATCGAGGAATTCTGTTGGGAAGTGAGTAGCATGAGTTCCGTCAGTGACAGCATTGAAAGAAAAGTACTCCTTAATGATTCCAGGGAAGCTTCTGATGCATGTAGAATTGATCCTTCTCATTGTATCGTTGTGCGGAACTAAGATACAATTGTTGGAGAATTATTCTGCAGGATTGTCAAATATGGGATAGATGAAATCAATACAATCCTCCAGTGTTTTTGCTGATTGAAATGCCACAAGACATGCTTCTATTTCATCATCTTCATTCTTTAAAATGTCGTCTTCTCCAAATTTCAACAAAAATTGAGAATAGTCGTCTTGTCCCTCTGTCAATCGCATATTTGTCTGCAATTGAAACTTGGTGAAAAGTCTCCACAAGTAGAATTTCTTGATGCAGGCATTTTCAACATCAACAGCATTTCCCCTTTTCACCACAGGAAGGAGTTGTCGAAAATCAGCACAACAAATGATAAGAATGCCACCAAAAGGCTTAGTGTTGCTGCGTACCTCTTGTTCTGTCCACCGCTTCAAAGCTTTCTCTCCTAATCATTGTACATTGATCCCAAACAATGAGTTTCACTTGCCTCATCAAATGTGGTGTCTTATTCTAAATATTGCAGAATGTATCCTCCTGGTCAGACACTGCTCTCTGCTCAGCATTCAGCAGAGGCAGTAAATCAAATGTCATAGCATTTCAAGCAAAGTGCAGGCCAGCCAATCCAATTTCATAGCATTTCAAGCAAAGTGCAGGCCAGCCAATCCAATTTCATAGCATTTCAAGGAGAATGCAGGCCAGCCAATCCAATTTCATATCATTTCAAGCAGACTACAGGCCAACCAATGCAATTTCATAGCATTGCAAGCAGTGCAGGACAGCCAATCCAATTTCATAGCATTTCAAGGAGAGTGCAGTCCAGCCAATTCAATTTCATAGCATTGCAAGCAGAGCACAGGACAGCCAATCCAATTTCATAGCATTGCAAGCAGAGCACAGGCCAGCCAATTCAATTTCATAGCAACTCAAGCAGAGTGCAGGCCAGACAATCCAATTTCATAGCATTGCAAGCAGTGCAGGCCAGCCAATCCAATTTCATAGCAGCTCAAGCAGAGTGCAGGCCAGCCAATCCAATTTCATAGCATTTCAACCTCCAAACAAATAATTTATTGCAAGTACATTGCAGACTTACAGTTCAGTTGATTCACAGCTTAGAATCACAGTAGTTGCCTCTCCCTCGCGATTTTCCAGAGACTGACTCACGTCCAGGCATCCGGGGTTTTATAGTCCTTCCGCCCCCCCCCCCCAACTCCCCTCCCGGAGGTGGCGTTACCTTCATCATGGTGATCTCAAGATTTTTTAAAGACTCCTAACTTTTTTATTTTTCATCGATGGGAAAAATCCTCGGGGCTGCCTCAGCAAAGGAGGACTGTGAGTAAGATGGCCAAAAATCATAGGGTTATAAGGTAGTGTTTTTTCTAAAATCAATATACGGCACGTACAGGAAGTGGTCAAGATGAGACTTTTAGTTATATGTAGATAGATAGATGAGCCTCAAATGATGGAAGTCTACTTTAAGCAATTTCAAATTTAAGTTGTTTGAATCTATGAAAGCCTTCTGTGTTAATTTTTTGAAGTTTTATGTACTGATATAACAATTTACATCATCCTAGTTTGTTTTAACTAACATTTAACTAACTATTGTAGATGAATCATCTAACATTTAGTTTGTGGAATGTTACGTTGGTAAAAGTAGTTTGCTCTCACTGTAGCAACGAATTGCAAACATTTGAATTTATGGCTGCCAGCTTGGCCTTTTCTTGGGTCATGGAGGCAGTTAAAGTATATAAATCAATCTCTTTGTTTGTTAGATGTTAAAACATTTTATCTTTTGCTGTAGTAACGCCAAACAGATTCCAGGGACTGTTTTGGAAAGCATTTACAAAGCGGAGCAGCTTATTTTATACACGCTGATAGCAACTTCTACCAATATATATATATATCAAGTAAACTATCTGATTTCCATCCAGATCCTGCCATTATTCATCCACCACCATTTGAGTTGATGCGCTTCAGTATATGACAAGGTTGCTTCCTGGGATTCATTGTAGGATGCAGATAATTCTTATTACACAAGGATTAATTTGATAAACCTGGGCAGCCCTGCCTACTACAAGCATGGCTTATTTTTAACTATGTGTATATTTACTTCCCTTGGTGAGTAAAACTTCATTTAATCAAAAAGCCTTTAAATGGAATGTTAAATCATGGACCTGTGAAGAGACTGAACAATAATGTTATAACCGTTTAAAAGCACTTCCATTTGATCGCCGATGATTGTAATGGCTTTCTGCCTACTCATTTGTAACTGGTGCTCGAGCATTAAGTGGTTTGCAGGCACTGGTTGTTACTCTTGTTGAAAAAGTTAATACACCTATTTTTAGCAGCTTTGGTCCCAGAACATTGCAAAGAGCGTATGAAGATTTCAGAGTAATCAGTTTACCTTGGTCACTTCCACAAATGGACTCAAGAGACAGCAGATGCTGGAATCGTCAGCAGCTTATTTTTATGCTCCAGCTCAACAGATAGGTTAGAGAGAACTGCTTTAACAGTACAAGTGCAGAGAAGTGGATGCAGCCATTAGCTTAAAGTCAAATTGTATTGTTATTTTCAAACAAAACGACATTCATAAGTTTTGTATTAATAAGACATCAATTTTGTGGAGTAATAGAAACTTAAATCAGTGGAAATCACTCTACTATTGTGTCTGTCAACATTCGTATTGAAGGAAAGTTGCCACCAAATGTTATTGCTGGTTCTGCATTACTAAAGGGCCTGTCCCACTTGGCAATATTTTCGGTGACTGCCGGCATTATTGACTAACGTATCAGGTCACCAAAAAACACGTGGCGTGACGACGTATGACGCGGCGGTGAAACAGCATGATGACATGTGACACGCGGTGTTTTTTTGTCACCGCTGGATTTTGAAATGGTCAAACTCTTTTGGCGACACTGATATGACGCCGGCAAAATCGCCAAGTGGGACAGGCCTTTAAGAGTGACTGAGCGATGCCCTCTGCACTCTTGCTCCTTGGTATTAAGGAAAAGCTGGTAGAGTCATGGCATCTTTTCACATGGGGAACAAAGGTTGACGGGCGAGGAGAGGGCGTTGGCTCACTAGTCGTGTGTAAGAAGGAACTGCAGATGCTGGTTTAAACCAGAGATAGACACAAAAAGCTGGAGTAACACAGCGGGACAGGAAGCATCTCTGGACAGGGCCGGCCTTAGGAGGTGTGGGGCCCAATTGGGAACAATTTTCATAGAAATATAAATAAATAATTATAAATGAGTCATGTGTCGTGCGTAATATGACAGTCAGGCGGCTTTTAAAAAATCTTAAACCGCGCATGCGCAGATTGTTCTCCTCTCCGTAAAAATAAAAATAAAAAAAGAAAGTAACAATTCAATTTGCCCAAGGCTTCCAAATCTCCTTCTTTCTGAATTACTGCCTGGGTGGGGAGGGTGGAGGGTGACGGCAGGTGGAAAGATGGTGGGAAAAACAGGAGCGCACCGGGACAACATGAATCAGTTGTCATCTTATTGAATGGCTATACTAATTCAAGGGACCAATTGGGGGGAGGGTTCCTTTCACAACATGTGGGGAGTCTAGCCAGGGGTAAAGTTGCGGGGAGGGCAGGAGCATTGAGAAGGAGGGGTTCGGGTTCATGCCAGTAACCCACTCACTCACCGCTCCTGCGGCGCTCCAGGCACAGAGCTACCACATTGTGACCGTGGAGGGAAGTAGCTCGCGTGGCTGCGAGCGGTCGCCATCACCGGACAGCGGAACCGACTGCCATCTCAGCGCCTTCTGCTGGCCCGCTCACCTCTGGCAGTGCGCTCCGTCTGAACAGTGAGAGGACCAGCTCAAGAGCAAAGATCATAGAGCAGAGTGGGTCAGCAGGTGATGGATAACATCACAGCGGGCGGTGGAACTTACTCCTGTGTCAGCGCGAACAAGAGATCAATCGAGGCTACTCGCACTGACATATGGAGTAAGCTCCACCGCCCGCTGTCCTGTTATCTTACTTGGATGGCCTGAAATTAAAGCATATAATTAGTTAATTACCTAATTGTAACTAATTGACGCTTTAAGTCCCCCCATGAGAAATTTGATTTAACTCTGAAATTGAGGATAGACAAAAGCTGGAGTAACTCAGCAGGACAGGCAGCACTGCGACTCTGGAGAGAAGACCCTTCTTCAGACTGAACTGAACTCTCGTCAGTGAGAGTACTTGTGATTGTCTAAAGAAGAGTCTCGACCAGAAACGCAACCCTCTCCCCAGAGCCTCTGTAGAACCTGCCAAGTGGTGTTACATATATATTGCAATCAGTGATGGAAATGGGTTTTAGGAACTAGGGATATGCTAATGTCGGTGAGGCTGAGGTTGGGCAGGAAGGGGTGGGGGGGTGGTGTGGGTGGACCTATAAGCCCCCCATGAGAAATTTGATTTAACTCTGAAATTGAAGATAGACAAAAGCTGTAGTAGCTCAGCAGGACACGCAGCGCAGCGACTCTGGAGAGAAGACCCTTCTTCAGACTGAACTGAACTCTCGTAGGTGAGAGTACTTGTGATTGGCTGAATAAGGGTCTCGACCAGAACCGCAACCCTCTCCCCAGAGCCCCTGCCCATCCCGCTGAGCCACCCCAGACAGGGAGTTGAAGGTAGACACAGAGCGGTCCACCTTCAACTTCATAGCCAAACAAAAAACACAGAGTGCTGGAGGAACTCAGCGGGCAAGGCAGCACCCGCGGAGGGAACATATCACTTATCATGAGCTGCCACAGTCCAGGACTCTTCCCCCCCCTCCCCCCCCCCCCCAACAGAAAGGAACCGCAGATGCAACCGTCACTGCAAAACGTCTAAGGAGGAACTGCAGATGCTGAAAAATCGAAGGTAGACGAAAATGCTGGAGAAATTCAATGGGCGAGGCAGCATCTATGGAGTGAAGGAAATAGCCAACGTTTCGGGCGGGGTCTGAAGAAGTGTTTCGACCCGAAACGTTGTCTATTTCCTTCGCTCCATAGATGCTGCCTCACCCGTTGAGTTTCTCCAGCATTTTTGTCTACCGCAAAACGTCAATGATTCCGGGAATGCCGAGGGGGAGAGAGGGGGAGAGAGACAACGTGGGTCAGTAGGGAAATTGAATGACTAAACTGCTGCAGACCAAGAAGCTCAACAATAAGAAGCCCTAAATCATGATGGTCAGTTTTAAGAAATTCTGAATGTGTCATCAATGCATCGATCTACATTCCTCAATAAAGGTAATTGGGTTTTGAACAAGTATTAATGACGCCGAGTGAATTGTATTCAAAGGAACGCAGCATCATTAATACTTGTTCAAAACACAATTGCATTTACTGAGGAATGTGGATCGATGCATTGATGATACATTGTATAACTACTCGTTAACTACTGGCTACTAGCAAGTGCTACAGTAGTAGTTAACAAATCGTTTGTGTCTGATGGCCGTGCAGCGGTTGTTATCCATGTTCATTTTGTAATTGTTTTTTCTTAACAATCTCATGTGCTTTGAATGCCATTCATTACAATATTGTCAGAGGTATGGATAGTATAGAGATTTTTGTAAACCTGCTGGCTTACAATAATATTGACTGATGGACATCTGTGAAGATAGAACCTATTTGTTATCTGGGGACAGCCAGTACAGTTCTTGAGTGAACTGAACTGGCCACATGTAATCTTGGTAAAGTTAAGATGTTGCTCTGTATACAATATGCTAGCTGTTATCAGGCAACTGAATCATTCTACCACAGCCAGAGAGCAGTTCTGAACTACTATCTCATTAGTGACCCTCGGACTATCCTTGATCGGACTTTTTGCTGGCTTTACCTTGCACTAAATGTTATTTCCTTATCATGTATCTATACACTGTAAATGGCTCGATTGTAATCATGTATTGTCTTTCCGCTGACTAGATAGCATGCAACAAAAGCTTTTCACTGTACCTCGGTACACATGACAAAAAAAATAAAATGAACGGAATAAATACTGTGTAGCTTACAAATGCACAGTATCTAACAATCTGCTGGAGGAACTCAGCGGGTTAAGCAGTATCTGTGAGTAGAAAGGGAGAGTCATGGTTTTGGGTTGAACCCTGCTGAGGGTGGATATAGCTGCTATAAAGAGAAGACGGGGAGGGGCGAGAGGCAAGAGGTCACTGGTGGACCAATAAATCACATGGAGCCTGGTGGGGGAGGAGAAAGGGTGAAATTGCTACATTCAAGCAGTAAAAGTATTGCCCAAGGACGCCAGTGTTTGCTCTGTGATGTTCTGTTTGACTGCACATCTTTTGAGAGATACTAGGTGAGGTGAAAGTTCAGAGGAGAATGTAAAGGGATATGGATAAGCTGAGTGAGTGGACAAGAACATGGCAGATGTAATACAACAAAGATAAATCAAGAAGCATACAAATTAGCCAGAAAAAGCAGCCTACCAGAGGACTGGGAGAAATTCAGAGTCCAGCAGAGGAGGACAAAGTGCTTAATTACGAAAGGGAAAATAGATTATGAAAGAAAACTGGCACGGAACATAAAAACGGACTGCAAAGGTTTTAATAGATGTGTGAAGAGAAAAAGATTAGTTAAAACAAATGTAGGTCCCTTGCAGTCAGAAACTGGTGAATTGATCATGGGGAACAAGGACATGGCAGACCAATTGAATAACTACTTTTGTTCTGTCTTCACAGAGGAAGACATAAATAATCTGCCGGAAATAGCAATGATATTGCTGGAGCATATCATTGATAGTAATCTGATGCATCACGTGAGCAAACATAATATTCTTGCCGACAACCAACATGCATTTAGGAGGCATAGATCATGCGAGTCTCAGCTTATCCTGACAACAAATGACCTGGCCAAGCACCTTGACAGTAACGTCATCATGGATTTAGCTGTACTGGACTTTTCTAAAGCATTAGTTTAGAAGTATGGGAGGAAAGTTTACAACATATACACTACTGTTCATTAAATGCCAGACACTCTCTGATACAATTTAACATTTTACATAGATTACATCTCTCAAAGTCCAAATTAAACAGAATTTTCCCAAATGTTTCTGCTATATGTGATAAATGTCAATACCTAGAAGCCAACCTAACGCACTCATTTACCAAATGTATAAAAATTACTAATTTTTGGTCAGAAATTTTTAAGATAATTTCGAAGGTAGTTAATACAAATCTGTATCCAGATTCAAAATTAATCATATTAGGTATATTAGAAACTGATCAATCACTAACACCAAAACAACAATTTTTTATAGATTATAGTTTAATAATTGGTAAAAAATTAATATTAAGATTTTGGAAAGGTCCCACCTCCCCCACTATTAAAATGTGGATTACAGAAATGTCGGAGACACTCAATTTGGAAAGATTAAGACTTGTCCTCTCGGACAGGCTAGACCAGTTTAGAGGAACATGGTCTCCATTTATTGATTATCTAAAGGGACAAATTGGCTCGGTTCGAGGGCCTGACTGAAACCTGAACGGGGAATGGATGAAGAATCATATATAATAGATCACTGATATATCTCCAATGAAGTATAGAATGTTTAAAACTCCACTCACATTATTGATTTTCTATTTTTATTCTTATTTTAATTTCCTTTATTATTTCTTTCTATTGATTTCTCCCTGTATTAAAAATAATAAAAAATATAGAAGTACAAACAAGAATGACTGTAAATTTTAAAAATATTAAGAATGTATGTGATGAATAGTATAGTCTTTTGTTTTTTTTCTCTCACATTTTAAATTGTCTTAATATGTGTTTACTTCTAATAAAAAATATTAACAAAAAAAAAGGAATAAACGAAAAAAATATATATATAAAAATAAAAAAATAAAGGATTTGATGTCATTCCACACCAGAGACTGCTTCGGAAGCTTGACATCTACGGTATTCGTTCCAACACGAAACGATGGATTTCCAGTTTCCTGACAAAATGTCTTCAGCGCATTTGTGTGAACGGAAAGAGCTCCAATTGGCACCCAGTGTTGAGCGGTACACCCCAGGGCACAGTACTTGGCCCACACCTATTTTTTCTTTACATCAATGACATCCATGAAAAAGTCGCAAGTACGACCAGACTATTCGCTGAGGATTGTTTGCTGTACCGTCCAATTAAGTCAGCTGATGATGAAGATGCTCTCCAAAAGGATCTCGATACTATGGTCGAGTGGTCACAACAATGGGGCATGCAGTTCAACCCTTCCAAATGTGAAACCATGCATGTCACCAGAAAGAGGAATCCAGGCGTCACATCTTACAACATACTTGGCGTCACCCTTGAAGAGTTCAAACAAACCAAGTATCTTGGCATGAAATTGCAGAATGATCTACGTTGGAATGGTCAGACTCATCATGTAATAGTGAAAGCAACAGGTGTCCTAAACTTCCTGAGGCGCAACTTCCATCATTGTTCAGCTTCTGTCAAGGAGAAGCTGTATTTCACCCTCATTAGACCTCATCTGGACTACGCAGTTGCAGCTTGGGACCCATACACAGATAAAAACATTTCATCCATCGAACGTGTCCAAAGACAGGCCGCTCGATTTGTTACTAACACCTACGAGAGAGAAGCGAGTGTCACCAAACTTCTGAATTCTCTGCGGGTGGAACCCTCTCCAAGACTGACGTGAAGCTCACCGTTGACCTGTTTTTACAAAATGTTAAATGGTCAACTAGACATAGATCACAAGACCTACACCAACCCCAAACCAATTAGGAGCAGACGAGGGCATTCGATCCAATTTGTGGTCCCAGCCACAAAGACAGATGTGTACGACAATTCGTTCTTTCCACACACTGTTAACGCAAGGAATAATCTCCACCAAGCCACGGTTGCACAGCCAGATGCAACTAAATTTAAAGTGGCACTTTCTTCCCAATAACCCTCTCTGGCTAAACCCCTCCCTTCACCACCTCCAGTTTAAATTCCAGTTGGAATATTTTGGAGGACCAAGTAACCAAGAACCGGGGGTCAAATGAGATGGAGGAACTGAGTGAAATCCAGGTAAGCCGGGAAGTGGTGTTAGGTAAATTGAATGGATTAAAGGCCGATAAATCCCCAGGGCCAGATAGGCTGCATCCAACAGTACTTAAGGAAATAGCCCCAAAAATAGTGGCTGCACTAGTGATCATTTTTCAAAACTCTTTAGATTCTCGAGTAGTACCTGAGGATTGGAGGGTAGTTAATGTAACCCCACTTTTTAAAAAGGGAGGGAGAGAGAAAACGGGGAATTACAGACCAATTAGTCTAACATCAATAGTGGGG
Organism: Raja brachyura; assembly: GCA_963514005.1. The sequence continues at coordinate 66,056,037 of OY740783.1, forward strand.
AAAATGCTAGAGTCAGTTATTAAAGATGGGATAGCAGCACAATTGGAAAGCGGTGAAATCATTGGACAAAGTCAGCATAGATTTATGAAAGGTAAATCATGTCTGACGAATCTTATAGATTTTTTTGAGGATGTAACTAGTAGAGTGGATAAGGGAGAACCTGTGGATGAGTTATATCTGGACTTTCAGAAGGCTTTCGACAAGGTCCCACATAAGAGATTAGCATACAAACTTAAAGCACACGGTATTGGGGGTTCAGTATTGATGTGGATAGAGAACTGGCTGGCAGACAGGAAGCAAAGAGTAGGAGTAAACGGTTCATTTTCAGGATGGCAGGCAGTGACTAGTGGGGTACCGCAAGGCTCAGTGCTGGGACCCCAGCTATTTACAATATATATTAATGATCTGGATGAGGGAATTGAATGCAACATCTCCAAGTTTGCGGATGACACGAAGCTGGGGGGCAGTGTTAGCTGTGAGGAGGATGCTAGGAGGCTGCAAGGTGACCTGGATAGGTTGGGTGAGTGGGCAAATGCATGGCAGATGCAGTATAATGTGGATAAATGTGAGGCTATCCACTTTGGTGGCAAAAACAGGAGGGTAGATTATTATCTGAATGGTGGCCGATTAGGAAAAGGGGAGATGCAACGAGACCTGGGTGTCATGGTACACCTGTCATTGAATGTGGGCATGCAGGTGCAGCAGGCAGTGAAGAAAGCAAATGGTATGTGGCATTCATAGCAAAAGGATTTGAGTACAAGAGCAGAGAGGTTCTACTGCAGTTATACAGGGTCTTGGTGAGGCCACACCTGGAGTATTGCGTACAGTTTTGGTCTCCTAATCTGAGGAAAGACATTCTTGCCATAGAGGGAGTACAGAGAAGGTTCACCAGACTGATTCCTGGGATGTCAGGACTTCCATATGAAGAAAGACTGGATAGACTCGGCTTGTACTCGCTGGAATTTAGGAGATTGAGGGAGGATCTTATAGAGGCTTACAAAATTCTTAAGGGGTTGGACAGGCTAGATGCAGGAAGATTGTTCCCGATGTTGGGGAACTCCAGAACAAGGGGTCACAGTTTAAGGATAAGAGGGAAGTCTTTTAGGACCGAGATGAGAAGATCTTTTTTCACACAGAGTGGTGAGTCTGTGGAATTCTCTGCCACAGAATTGAGGTTGAGGCCAGTTCATTGGCTATATTTAGGAGGGAGCTAGATGTGGCCCTTGTGGCTAAAGGGATCGGGGGTATGGAGAGAAGGCAGGTACAGGATACTGAGTTGGATGATAAGCCCTGATCATATTGAATGGCGGTGCAGGCTCGAAGGGCCGAATGGCCTACTCCTGCACCTATTTTCTATGATTCTATGATTCAATCCACTGCAATTCACCTTTACAGGCCCTACACTCATTCCTGGAACATCTGCATAACAAGCACCCCATCCAAGTCAGATTCTTGTTTATTGCCCCACCTTCAATGCCATACTTCAAATTAAACTACTCTCCAAACTCCTGGTGCTGAAATGGTTATGGTTGAGACCTTCAATTTCCCACGTGTAAATATCACCAACCATGAATCCTATTCCAACCACACTGACCTACAGCCAAGAAAGTACAACAACCCCTTTCTCAATATGCTAAGGGAATTGACCATCACCAATGATGTTTTATAATTGAATGCTCTGCTAAGACCATAAAAATTGCATAAAGTTGCAAACACAGCCCAGTCCATCACATAAACCACCTTCCCTTTAACAATCCTATCTGCACTTCATGCTACCTTGGGAATGCAAAGAATGTAATCAAGGACTAGATTAGTCATTGGTCCCCTTGGCCATCTGCTCTTTTCCCATCTCCCCTCATGCAGAAGATGTAAAAGTTTGAAAGCATTTATCGCCAGTTTCAAGAATAGTTTCTTCCCTTCTGTTTTCAGACTCTTGAATAGATGGCTCATATGCTAAGGATAAATTCCCTATCTTCCAATCTAGTCCATAGCAGCCCTTAGTTTTTTTTCTTTTCTACACTTTCTCTGCAGCTGTAATACTATATATTCTGCACTCTTATGTGCTATCTGATGTTCTGTGCTATGATTTGCCTCTAGATACAGAAACGTTATTGAGGTAGGCATATATAAAAGTCGTTGAACATCAACATCTTGGTGCTCCAAGTAATTAGCAGTGCAAATAATATATTACCTTCTATGAGAGTGTTTGAATACAGAGTAGAGAAGAGCTATTTCAATTTCCTATGGTCTTGACATTGCTATTGCAATTGTCCAGGGCCAACTGTTATATTGTGTACAGTTGCCCCTTAGATGCACTTACCATTTAATGAAGTGTTGTTAAGATTCACTTATTGTTCCAAGAATGGCAGATTTGTCAGGCGAGTAGAGATCGAGTAGTCTTGGACTGCATTCTTCAGAATATAAAAGCTAGAGACAAGACTTTATCAAAGCTAACAAGATTCTTAAAGTGTTTATTACACCAGGTGCAGGAGAAATGTTTCCTCAAACCAAGACTCTAAAGGTAACATTGATGTTTGGGAAACACTTTTTCTTTTCACTTTTCTGACAGTGCAAAAATGACGGATGTTAATAACAAGCAGTAGGATATATTTTTGAGAAGACAGGAAAGATATTTATAAATTACATTGTTGATTTGCTCTATGATATACTTAAATGTTTAGTAAGTAGTAAGAAGCAATAAAATGCTTTTTCAATGCCAGGTTCACAAACATAGTCTTACTGCCTCCTGCTGCTAACTCTACAGGACTGATAAATTATTTTGCAATCAGCAGAGTTCATACTAATTTTCGGAACATACTCCTACCACAGTCCAGGCAATCCGTTCCCCGTTCTCTAGTTAAAGCACCAGAACCCATGGATAACTACTGAGTGAACAGCTTCCACCATGACAGCCACATTGTCAGTTACAGAGAACAGTAGAGCACAGGAGCAGGCCCTTCGGCCCACAATGTTTATGCCGAACATGATACCAAGACCAACTTTTATCTGCCTGCACATAATCCATATCCCTCCATTCCCAGCATATCCATGTGCCTAAATACACTCACGTGCTACTTGCAACGTGGCTAAAGGTCTGGGATTCATGCTGGTTGCACCTCCAATTTTGTTCACAATGATTCAAAGCAAATTCTTTCCTCCAGAGACTTGCTGTTCCTCACATAGAACCATTTTAGAATTCAGTTCACACTCCCCCACCCCCATCAGATTGAGCAAAAGATTTAATTTTTTTTAAATATAAAGATTATTTGATATTATGTTTCTATCTTTATTACTCTCTAATCTTAGCAGTTAAAAAAATTGTGTTGTGAGGATCTTTAATGTAGTTGTTGTTCACTTCCCCAGAGGCCAGAACAAAGCATTCCTGGCATTCATTCTCTTGCTGAGCAGACTAGTCACAGGGTTGTGAGAGGTTTGAAGGAATCGTACTTCAAGGTCAGCAGCAGATACCATTGCTTCACAGCTGATGACAAAATTGGGACTTGTTCCATCCACGACACAAATCAGGAGCATCCACTAGCCTATTCAATTGAGCATCAACAACAATCAATAAGCCCAAAAACAACCAGGACGATGTTGCCCACTGACCAGACCATCAACCATTCTCTCCCTCCACCACAATAACTGCAGTGTATTTCATCTACAAAATTCACTGTGGTTATTCACTCAGACTGTTCTGACAGCATCTCTCAAAGACAGCAAGCACACAGGAACACCACAACCTGCATGCTCCCCTCCAAGATGCACATGTTTCATCCCTGTAATCCATCACCAGTCCTTCACTGTCGCCAAGTCCAAATCCTGGATCTCCGTCCCACAGTACTGCAGGAATACGTCCAGCAACCAGACTGCAGTGGTTAGAGGGCTAGTTCATTACGAACTCCTCAAAGGAAAACAAGATGGGCAATAAAGGCTGGCCTCTCAGTGACACACAGATAACAAAAAAAGAGCAAAAATAAGCCTCAAAGAAATGTATGGCATTTCCTAAAAAGGACATACAAAGTGCTGGATTAACTCAATGGGTCAGACAGCATCCATAGAGGATATGTATAGGTGACTTTTCAAGTCCAGACCCTTCTTCAGACTAGAACTTACAGGATTTCCAGCTACTTGTGTATATTTTCCAGTTTTTATTGACTTTACCAAATATGATTTTACTAAATGTGAACTTGAACTTTAACATGAAGGTATTTGAAGGGAACGTACCACTAACAAAAATGATTTATGAGGATCTTCATCATGAGCTTCCTCATTCTTAACATAAATTTGGACTGGCCTCTGCACATAGACTACCTATAGCATCCAGCTATGAGGCAGTGAGTGAAGAAAACCAAACTGATTGAACTCTTAAAGAGGGCAAAGGTGTAATTCAAAAAAGGAGGGTATATAATTCACATTTAACAGTGCAGAGAAAGTTCAGCCACTTCTTAAATTATCTGTCTGTCTGTCAGTCATCTGGGACCTACGCCAAAAAGGTACACGGTAGCGCTCAAATATTTGCGTCACCTTACTTGCCTTTGTCCCATGGTCGTTCGTATAAAGTTTTGTTCAGATTGATGTTATATTTCACAAGTTATTGATATTTACAAGTTTAAAAAAAACACTTTGAGAAGAATAACTTGACAGATGCTGTGACATTTGATGGGAGATTCTGGCAGTTAGCAGCTATGACGTCACAATGGGATCTCACAGTCCCCCAATCACAATGGGATCTCATTTACATACGCTGCCGTGAACATTCTGCCACCCGACAATTACATCACAAAGGGATCTCAACTGCCAATCAACAGTGTTTGAATAAGCTCTGTAATGAGAGATTTCTTACATTGTTGTGAGGAGAGGTAGGCAGTGTGGGAGGGGAGGAGAAGAAATGTTATTTAAACATTGTGTTTAGTGCGGTAGTGCAAAAAGAGAGAAGCGGAGGGAGTGACTGAGGGTAGGGAAAAGGAGAGGGAGGGAGTGGAGGAGGGGAGGAGGAGAGGGGAGAGAAGAGTGAGGGTAAAGACAAGGGGAAGTGTATGAGCCGCGCCTGCGCAGTTGGGGGTTATGAGAGAGTGGTGGAATATTGCGTTGGGGGAACGGGTTGCGTTGGGGGAATGGGAATGGGAAATGGAATTTAATTTAGATTTCTTGGGAGGAGGTTTTTATTGTGGGGGTGGAATTGGGGAGAGGTTTCATTTACTCAAAGAAATTGCTATTTTCCTAGTGGGGGGAGTTGGGGTCTATAGTGAGTGGTGGAATATTGTGTTGGGGGAACGGGTGAGTGGTGGATTATTGCGTTGGGGGTCGGGGCCCAACGGGTCCCACTTCCGACAGGTGGCGCCGCGATCTGGAAGCCTCACCAGCAGCTGTTCATCCTCTTGACTTTTTTTGCTATTTAGTAAAAGTGTTTTAGTGTGGGGGCGGGGAAGGGGGAAACTGGTTTTCAGTCACTTATCTGGGCGGAATGTGACTTTTCTCCTAGACACATTTTCACCCTCCCTCACGGCCTAACAGCTTGGATTGGTGTGGCCTCTCCCGGAGTCGGGCCCAGAGCTTCAGCAGCGCAGACTTTCTATCGCAGAGCCGGACGATCCCTTGCAAGGGGTCACCAGAAAGGTGTGCTCCGATCGCTGGCCCGCGGACTATAGCATCGTGAAGTCGCGGTCTGCGGAGCTTCTAACCGCGGGTGTGGCGCGGACTTTCCATCGTGGAGTCTGGGATCCCGGAGAAGAGCTCTGACCGCTGGCCTGCAGGCTATAACATTGTGAAGCCGCAGTCTCGGGTAGGAAGTGGCTGATTCGGGACCTCCAAGCCACAGAGTGTCTGTCTGTCCCGATGTCGGAGTGTTGAACATCCCGACGAGAGGACCGGTAGATCTGGCCATCCGTAGTGGTGACTGCGGAGGTTTCATAGCCCCGACCAAGAATGAACAAAGGAGGAGGACTGACGGAAAGTTATTGCCTTCCACCACAGTGAAGAATGTTGATTCCACTGTCGTGGATGTTCATGTTATATTCTATTTACAATCTACAAACAATGGATTCTGCACCCTCTCCTTCCCATTCACCATTTCACACCTACTTAAGGCAAGACTCCAGTATGAAAAGACTGGACCATTTCCCACCCCAACCAACACTTCGCACCCACTCACAGCCTGACCTCAGTCTGCAAAGACTGCGCCTTTCTACACCCACCCCCCTCCAATCACCACTTCACACCCAATCATCCATACCCTCTGTGCTGCACAACATAACTTATCCAATATCAACAATAAAATAGAGGAGGTGGAGAAGCTTTTCAGAGGACAAAAGAGCCGGAAATCTCCAGGACCTGACAATGTTTCCCCCGCTACTCTTAAGCTCTGTGCTAAACAGCAGGCACTGGTCTATACAGACATTTTTAACCAGTCCCTGCAAACATGTACTGTCCCTGCCTGCTTCAAAGTCTCCACTATTGTCCCTGTACCGAAAAAGGCAAGGATTACTTGTCTTAATGACTATAGGCCTGTCGCACTGACCTCTGTAGTCATGAAGACACTCGAAAGGCTTGTGCTGGCCAACCTGAAAAATATCACAAACTCCCTGCTGGACCCCCTGCAGTTTGCATATCGGGCCAATAGATCTGTGGATGATGCAGTCAACTTGGGCCTGCACTTCATCCTACAGCACCTAGACCGCCAGGGGACCTATGCGAGGATCCTGTTTGTTGATTTTAGCTCTGCATTCAACACCATTGTGCCAGAGCTACAACACTCCAAACTTTCCGAGTTGACTGTGCCTGAACCCCTCTGTCAGTGGATCACCAACTTCCTGACAGACAGGAAGCAGCATGTGAGGCTGAGAAAGCACATCTCGGACCCTCAAACACGCAGCATAGGAGCACCGCAAGGCTGTGTACTCTCTCTACTCTCTCTGCACCAACGACTGCACCTCCACAGACACCTCTGTCAAGCTTCTCAAGTTTGCGGACGACACAACCCTGATTGGACTGATCCAGGATGGGGAGGAATCTGCCAACAGACAGGAAGTGTCACAGCTGGCGTCCTGGTGCCGTAGCAGCAACCTAGAGCTCAATGCTCTTAAGATAGTGAAATTGAATGTAGACTTTAGGAGAGCTCCCCCTCCCCCTCCACTCACCATAAACAACATCACAGTCCTGGGAACCATCATCCCCAAGGACCTTAAGTGGGGGGCTACCATCGACTCCACAGTCAAAAAGGCACAACAGAGAATGTACTTCCTGGGGCACCTGAGGAAGCACAATCTGCCACAGGCAATGATGGTCCAATTCTACACGGCCATCGTAGAGTCTGTTCTTACCTTCTCCATCATGGTCTGGTTTGGCTCCGCCACCAAGCATGACACCTGGAGGCTGCAACGAATTGTTCGATCAGTAGAGAAGGTTATTGGCTGCAACCTTCCCCCCATTGATGAACTGTACACTGCAAGGGCCAGGAAGCGAGCGGGCAAGATGATCTCTGACCCCTTTCACCCTGGCCACAAACTCTTTGAATCATTTCCCTCTGGAAGGCGACTCCGGACTGTCAAAACTGTCACAGCCAGACATAAAAACAGTTTTTAATCCATGAGTAGTTGCTCTACCAAACTGTAGGCTCCCTTTGATCTGGTATTTTGTTGGTTCACATGCGTGATCAATGGTGTTTTATCATTAATGTTTTATTATTATTAATGTTTATTGTTTTCATAACTGTCACTGTATGTCATGTTGTTACTTGTGGGTGGTGCACCAAGGCAATTCCTTGTATGTGAATACTTGGCCAATAAATGTACTTACTTAATTTGGTATTGTGCTCTTTTTCATGTTGTAGCTGCATGGCAAGTCAAATTCCACTGTACCGTAACTGGTGCATGTGGCAATAAGTGTGAACTTGAACTTGGGCTAGTATATTTATTACTAAAGCTCTCATCTTGTATGTTTGTTTGTTTGTATGTATGTATGTATGCGTGTTATTGAAACTCCACCAAAATGGAACACAATATAGCGCTACTAAAACTCTCATCTTTTTGTTTGTACCTATATATGTGTTCCCAAAACTCTGCCAAAACGGTACTCGATATACAGCACCGTTATACTCAATTTCTGGCCCATCTTACTCACCATTGTCCTGCGGTGTGCATTAGCAAGTTTTGTTCAGATTGATGTTAAATTTTACAAATACAATACAATACCATTTATTGTCATTTGAACCTCATTGAGGTTCAAACGAAATTTAGTATCTGCAGTCATACAAACACGAAAAGAACCAAGACACAACACAATTGACACAAACATCCATCGCAGTGAAGCTCCTCCTCACTGTGATGGAAGGCAAAGTCTTATCTCTCCCCTGCACTGCCCATTCTTCTCCCAATGTCAGAGTCAAAGCCCCCGGCAGGCGATGGTAAATAAGTCCTGCGGCCATTCAGGCCGTGCCGGGCGATGCAAGGCCCCGCTCCGGGTCTTGATATTGGAGCCCCTGGCGGGTGCTAGCAAATCCCGCGGCCATTAAAGCCACGCCGGGTGATGTAAGGCCCCGCCCCGGGTCATTTTCAATCCCGCATTTCGGGCGGGAGAAGTTGCCGCCGCGTGAGCTCCGAAAAGCGGTCACCCTCCAGGGACCCGCGAGCTCCCAGTGTTACCATCCACCGGCCTGCAGCTGGAGCCTCTGAATCTCCGGGGTCGGGCAGCAGCAGCGCGCCACCACAGCTCCTCCCGTTCCTAACTCGGCCAGCTCCACGATGGTGAGTAGTCTGCATGCTCCACAACTGGAGCCCCAAGTCCGGTTGTAGGCCGCTTCACGGTGCTAGGCCCCAACGACAATGGAGACCTGACAGAGGAAAGGTCGGGTCCTCCGTACAGGGAAAATATTTTAAAAGTTCCCCTCACCCCCCACACATATCCAGCTAAAAAAAACACTACCTACACTCAAACGGAACAAAACATTTTTAAAAGGCAGACGGACTGCAGAGGCCGCTGCGTTGAGAGTCCCACGGCCCACTGGAACACCGGTTATTGACACTTTAAACTTTAATAAAAGTCGCAGTCGCGCTCCCACTTGCTGGCCGCACTTGCGCAGTTGGGGGAGAGTTGCCGTGACTCGCATCACAACGGCGATCTCTGGCATCCATCCGCACGAGCACAGGTGAACTCGGCAGATGCTCTTGCGCAGTGCGGGCCCTTCAGCCTATGGTTGAGTGGTAGAATATTGCGTTGGGGGAGGGGAACCCAATGGGTCTGCGCTTGTTCTAGTATATATTATTACAACTATTCATTCATCTACCCATCCATCTATGCATATGTGCTCCCGGAACTACACCAAAACAGTACACGATAGTGATAATTATTTGCCCCAAAGGGTCCGCACTTGGTCTAGTTTAAGCTATAATTAATAAAGAAAACTACTGGAAATACTCAGTCAGGCAGAATCTGTGGAAGGAGAAACAGATAATGTCTGGGACCCTTCATCAGAAGGTTCCGATGAATGATCGCAGAAACGCTGTCTTTCCACAGATGTTGCCCAACATGCTGAGTGTTTCCAGAAGTTCATTTCATTTCTAACACATGTAATTTTTTATTTTTTTTAAAACAGGAGTCGTTGAAGTAATGCAAAACAACTCTAAAAATAATCCAAGGAGATAGTTCAGCAGTAAATCATAACTCACCAAGTGGCTAATAGCTCATTACAAGAGTCAGGACTCGAGTCAAGAGTATTGTCTAATTGCTTAATGTGCTGACAATGGAACAATTAAATTTTTATTTTCAGCAGCTGTAAAGCCCTATTAACACATTAACACACAATAAATATAATAGTTAACAAGTTAATAAATTAATAATCAGTAATACTAACCAGCTCATTATAGCACAAGAACCAAAACCTATAGTGCAACCAAAACGTCCACAGTAGATTGTAGGTCGGATTGTGATTTGTGTTGTGCAGTGTTCAAGGGTGGGTACTGGGAAGAAATGGTTCTTCAATCTGGAAGTCACAGATTTTAAGGCATCTATAGGTTCTTTCAGCTGGTAAGAGATGAGAGCGTGGATCTTTAATGATAATTGCTACTTTTTTGAGGCAGCACTTCCTATGGATCCCTATGATGGTGGGGATGTCAGTGATGGACCAAGCAATCTCTATCACTTTCTGTAGCCACCTTCATTTTGGTTACTAAACTGGCCATGATGCAACCAGCCAGTGTTCTCTCTACCGTGCACCTGTAGAAGGATGATGGAGTATTTGGCAACATACCGAATCTCAACAATATTCAAAGGATCTAGATGCTTTGATGAGTTTTCTTTGTGATTGCACTGATGTGCTGGGCCCAGGTCAGATCTTTAGAGATTTGCGTGCCCAGGAACTTTAAACTGTTGACACTCTCCAGCACCATCCCACCGATGAAGACAGGTTCTTGGACTTATGGGCCTGTCCAACTTGGGCGACTCTTTAGGCAACTGTCAGGGACTAATTTTAATGGAATTCACCTACGACACTTGGCGACAACCTGCAACAACACCTACGTCAGCAAAAATTATCACCACTGTCGCCGAACATTTTTCAACATGTTGAAAATTTTGTGGCAGTCGCCCCAAAAAATTGCTAAATAGACTAAGTGAGACCCATTGGGGAGGCCTGGTCCCCCAACGCAACCCATTCCCCAACACAATATTCCATCACTCACCCATAGCCCCTAACTGCGCAGGCGGGGGTGGGGGGTCGCAGGGGCGTGTGGGAGGGGGTTGTGTGGGAGGGGTGTGTGTGGGGGGGTGGAGGGAGGGGTGGTTGTGTGTGTGGGGGGTCAGTGTGTGGGCAGGGGTGTGTGTGGACAGCAGGGTGTGTGTGTGTGTGTGTGTGTGTGTGTGTGGGCGGGGGTTGTGTGGGCGGGGGTTGTGTGGGCGGGGGTTGTGTGGGCAGTGGGGTATGTATGTGGGCGGGGGGCTTGTGGGAGGAGGGGTGTGGGTGGGGGAGAGGGGTGTGTGGACGGGGGGGAGAGTGAGCTCAGAGAAAAGACGGGGAGGAGCCATGGGGGAGAGGGGGCATCACGGGGAGGGGGGGAGGAGCCAGCGAGGGGGACCAGGGGGTAGTGGCTGGAATTGGCGGTGCGATGGGGACTCACAGCGGGCGCTGGTCGTACTCTGCCGGGATCAGAGTCTCCGCTTTCCATTGGGCGACATCTCCGACTCCGGACTGGGTTTCCGACTCTTGGCGGGATCGGGTCTCCGACGCTGGGCTGCTTCGGGTCCCTCTGAAAGTCCGGTTGTAAACGTCTGCCGGCCACCCTCAGCTCCAGTAAAGATGCGATGGCGCAGGAAGGGGCGGACCGTCCAGGGGAGTGACAGGGGAAGAGACTGGCAGGACAGATCAATCTGCACACGTCCGGTTTTTAAGATTTTTAAACCTTGCTAACTTTTACGACATTCAACCGGTCGGAACGAAACTTGGCACACTCGCAACACAGGAGAACGGTAAGTGAACTGGCAAACAATCAGTGCGCTATCGCGAACCGCTTTTGCGCAAATAGAAAGACCGCCAAACCAGAAGATAACAAAACAGTTTTAGTTATGTTTAGATAGAAGATATGGATGCATTTACAGAAGTTGGCAATAATCTTTGGAGATATGCCAGACTTCCTTAGGCTTCTGAGAAAGTAATGTTGGTGTACTTTTCGACTAATTCAATCATGCCCTGCCTTCTGCTGCTTTTACAGCTGGATAATGAAAGTAAACATGGTTAAGTAAAGTGTTCAAAAATTTCTTACAATTCAGCTTTTTAACAAGTATCCTTCAGAAAAAGTACAGAAACAAAATATGCGTGAAACACTTGAGCAGCTGTAAATTGTGGGTAATGAGGAGAAGGGAGGAGATAACTAAAACTAACCTCTGCATTATTCTCTAATCACATCTACACAAAGGTTAATCTAATCTATAGTCAGAAAATCTACCTTTTGAACACTATTGGAATCTCCTTTTAGGATGTATTGTTTCAGAAAAACTGCAATGGTTTAAAAAAAATCCCACATTATAATATTTGCATAATTCCCTCCAGAGGGGACCATTAAGAGATCAAGCTTTCACTATTCTTTTCAAGTAATCCTTCAAAAAAAAAAAAGAAATAAAAACAGAAATAATCAGATAATCACCACTAGAGAGAACCAGAGTTAATGTTTCAGATCTTTCCTCCAATTTCAGCATTCTCTGTATTCTTTCAAAATACAATCCAGTTAGGTTCACTTCTTGGCACAACACTGGTCACCACTAGAGGATGCCATTATCATGATGCAGATCAAAATGACTGGCACCTCACTGTAAAGTATAAAGTTGAGAAGAATTTAGAATCAGCAGTTCCTGCTATCTAAATTGAAATTATATCTATATTTCAAAATCTAGAATCACAGTGCTTTAAATATTAGTTCAAAATAAGGCTGATGATTATTTAATCTTCATTTCATTGCCAAATGTCCAAATGTTAAAATATGTTCAGCCATTTTCACACAGGTACAGGCAGAGGGGTGCTCCTGTGCTTCCTTCTTTATGCCACAAACAGATTAACCTTTAACTGCATATTGCAACATCAAGATTTGTTCAACATTTTAAAAAATGTGCATCATACAAATACGTACCAGACCAACAATTTTTTGTGACTTCCATTATTCTGGAGTTCCGCTTTTAACCTAATTATATTCTTTAGAGTTGTATGACACTATGATTATGATAAATGGCGGCACAGTCGCTGCCTTACTGTGCCAGAGACCCGGATTCGATCTTGACCTCCGCTGTTGTCTGAGTGGAGTTTGCACTTTATCCCCGTGACTGTGTGGGTTTCCTCCGGCTGCTCTGGTTTCCTCTCTTTCCAAAGACACGCGGGTTTGTAAGTTAATAAGCGAGTTCGGTATTCTGACTGCGCATGCCCACGTCATAGGTCATTCCATTTCGTCCGTGGTCGGGATCGGGCCCGGGTCTCCGGCACTGCGGGAGCTTTTGAGTTACTGCTGGGCCGTCCCCACCCCCTCCCGGATATCCCATCCCTGTCCGGGGGCGGCCGGAGCGGTGGCAGCCCTGGACTTGCAGTTGGCGCGGGGGGGTGGGGGGTGGGGGGGCGCTGGCTCTGGCTCCCGGGGGGCTCGTTTCCTGGCGCGCCAGGGACCATCGGATGCACCTCTCGCCTTGTCCAGTGGCTATCAGTTGGCCCCTTCGGTGCTGGCGATGGCCGAGCGTCGATCATAGGCGGGGATGCACACGGGGTACTGCGGGCGGGTCAGGCAACATCTCTGGAGAATGGTCTTGACCCAAAATGTCGCCCATTCCTCTCCGGGGATGCTGCCTGTCCCGCTGAGTTGTTGCAGTGTTTTGTTTGTGCCCCTGTAGATGGATGGTGCTCAGCTTTCGCCGTGCTGGGGGGGGGGTTGGCTGGCGGCTGCTGGGTGCGGCGGGGGTGAGGCTGGCGGTCCCCGGCCCATCAGGCAGCGGGTTCCTTGGGAGTTGGAGTGGGGTTGGGGTGGAGTTGTCGCTTCCCCGCGCTGGCTGTGGGTCTGGTGCCGCCCCGGACGTCTCCGGCCGCCCTCCCTGGGTGGGGATGGGACGTTCGGGGGACGGTCCAGTGGCGGTTCGGCAGCGCTTGCGGCACCGGGGACCCGGGATCGTTCCTGGCTGCAGATGAGGCGCGGGTCTTTGTGCGCGCAGCAGACGAGAATGTCTCTCCGCCGGTCCAGTCTCTTCACTCTCCCACTCGCAGCTGCCCCTTCTCCCGTGCTGTTACACCCCGCTCTCCCGCTACCTGGCATCCCCGTTCCTCAGATTAAATAGATTTTTACACATAAAATGACCAAAGGTAAGAATTTATAGTTTATACACCCAGCGCTTCGTTCACTTTTTCTTTATCGCAATTGACCTTTGATAAATCCCATGATTCCTTGCGTTTTTCAGAATACCAAACTCGCTTATTGACCTCTGTAAATTGTCATTAGTGTGTAAGAGAACTAATGTGAATGGGTGAATGCTGGTCTGCGTTGACTTGGTGGCTGATGGGTCCGTTTCCATGCTGTATCTCTAAACAAACTAAATGAATCCCAGATAGAGACAGGAGATTAAAATTGAATGTTCGTGACGCACCACTAAGATCTCACCAACCTGCACATTCCTTGCTCTAACATTTACCATTAGGATCAAGGTAAAACCCAGTTTAACGAATGAGGAAGTTTATACTAGGGGCAAAATTAGAGTTGTACGTTCAAGCCATAAAGAGATATATTGCTTTGGATGTACAGTGATAACAGGAGCAGGTGAAGCAGCACTGGGATAACAAACAGACCAGCCTTGACCTATATTACTGTGAACAACTGCAGTGGACTGAGGCTTCAGCAGTCTGTGGTGGGTCGGAGGAGGGGACAGGGATTGTGATATCAAGATGTGACTTCAGGTGCTGAGGAGGTGAGCACGGTAGCTCTTTTTCACTGGGGGTTGAGCAAGTTACAATTAGAGTATAAAGAGGACAAATAAATTTGGTAACTGAAGGTTTCCAAACCAGAAAAAAAAATGCTTGGATAATTAAAAAAAAATCATTAAGTAAAGCGTGAGTGATGTATTGTAGAGACCAATTAAATGTTAAACAACCAAGCATTTACTGAGTCTGCAACTCAGAGTAAGGAGCAGGAGTCTAAACTTCAGACACCGATACATTAAGAGGGATAAAATGATCTGGACAAGACAGAACATTTTGAAAGCACATGGCAGGTCAGGCAAGATCAAATAAGGAAAAATAATAGTGATTTGATCTTTCATTGAGTACAATTGTGCACCGTCATTAGTCTTTGTCATTAGACTATCTTATAGTCTGAAGAAGGGTTTCGGCCCGAAACGTTGCCTATCCCCTTCTCTCCATAGATGCTGCTGCACCCGCTAAGTTTCTCCAGCATTTTGTGTACCCCCCTTATCATAGTCCTTGCCTATTCTTCCAGAAGTACACTGATGGGTGACATCCTGTGGGGAATTGGTAATTGAGATACTCTTTCCCTCTCCCTGTAGTAGTCAACAGTGCAGATCCTTCACACACACACACTGCTTTCTACTACTGTGCGTAGACCACTCTGTTTGCATGATGGCCTTTACTCCAAGCATTTGCCTCCCTGGCCACCACATTCTGCAGCGCAGAAGGGAATCTCCTGCGAGTAGCTGCGGAGCTGTACAAGAATGGACCCTGCCGCAGCAGCGAACATCCGCCAGTTGGTTGAGAAAAAGGAGAAACCCAGACAAACTAAGAACAAAGGCCTGGCGGGCCGCCCGCGGCCACAGGCCTGGATCGCCGTTCCGTGCAGTGGGAAGCTCGGATGCCGTAAAGACAGGAGTGAGCTGCAGGCGACAACGGACGGGAGGAGTGAGCTGCTGGGAGAGGGACCTGGGTATTGCCTCCAGCACCTTCAAGGTTGACTGCAGGAGGCGCCTTCCAGGACAGAGACGGTCGGGCGAGGTCAACTGTCTGCAGCAGCCTGGAGCTTGCCTGGATCTGGGGCACGCCAGTTACTTACAGCACTGTAAGTGCTTTGGACTGTTCCTTTGTAAACAGCGCTAAAATTTGGCGACTGTGCATTTGAGGGTGGTGCAAAATAATTTCATGGTGCTGTGCATGTGACAATAATGAACCATTGAACATTCATTTCAGACGTGGATGATGTGTATCCACTTTCCTTGTATCCCCTTCTTACGCAAGAAGGTTCAGTCAGCTTCAGAGGAAGTGTCCGCCTCACCAAGTTTCTCAAGCTGCAAGGCCGCTCTGGCAATAGTTGAAATTAATGCTTCCATCCTCCAAGCACTACAAATACAACTTCAATCACCAGTGGACAAAATACAATTATTCTGTCACTGAAGGTTAATAACAGTGTAAATACCAATGAATAAGTCATACTAAGTATTCCCACAAATATCTTAGGCACAGGGTCAAACTAGCTCACATCCCTTGGACAATGCCAGTTTGCTGCCGTTTCCAACAAATTTCCTCCATCTTTCCCCACAAATGCTACATCATCTGATGAGTGTTCCAAGCATTATATGGTGCTGGTCAATCGGTAGAGTATGCAGTAGACCCAATCCTTCTTTCCAGAGATGCTGCCTGTCCCGCTGAGTTACTCCAGCATTTTGTGTCTATCTGCAGTGTAAACCAGCATCTGCAGTTCCTTCCTACACAGTAGAGAACGCACACAGCTTTCATGTAAATTGATAGGCCGCAAAAAACGTGTCTGCTGCCTGTATCATAATTTGTATGCACAGGATGATTGCTCATCGACCATCAAACATTATTTCAGAGATAATTTAGCAGCCTGCATAATAATCGCTGCATATCAGAAGTGCTTACAAGTGAAATACGAGAGGCCTACATAATTATATGTCAAAGGACTGGAAATATGTTACCAGTGGAGAACATTATTATTTTGATATTAACTACATTTTCTGAACTGCATTTTTAAAGATTGACAAGACTTTATAATCTTAAAGGATTTTGATTCATGGAAGCTTTTGCCTTTTGAAAATCAAATAGAAAAATAATACTTTTCGGGTCAGTAAATTGCATTTGATTTGGTATTCAGGCATGAACACTTCAGAGTGTCTAACATTTCAATGCTGGTTATAACTATGTAATGCTTTCAAAACTAATTGCCTTTTAATATCCATCTCTATTTTCTAGGGAAATGATCTTTTTCACATACTTCCCTCATGCTCAATTCATATATCCTGAAATTAATCATTTGCAAATTTATCATCAACTTCTTTATTCTAAGTCTCTGTTCTTGCTTTCAATTTCTAAATTCAGAACCCCTTTCAATCTTTAAACGGGTAAGTACTCAGGACAGAAGGTGAACATGCACCTCCAGTTATTAAATACCTCATAATTTTACATCTAGTACTTTAACAATATTTCCATCTTTTTGACACAAGCTGCATGGTAGCATTGTGAAAGGAACAGAGCGTTGAGGGGGAGAGAAGGGACAAGGAGTAAAAGATCAACACTAGTTAAAAGGGAACCATTACTGTTTAGGTGTCCTGCAAAATAGATAACTGCACATTATTCACAAATCCACATAAACCCCTTTGGCTACACTTTACTCAGTGTCCCCACGCTGTTATGAGGAATGTACCAAGATTCCAACTTTCCCAAAAAAACAACAAAGTTCAATTTTCCATATGTTACAACTTTTTAAACGTGTGCAGCATGTGGTACGAGTCAAATAGAATGCTCGAAGAACTTGGCCCTGCAGGGTCTCAACCCAAAATGCCAGCTGACGTATTTTGTCCCCACAGATACTGCATGACCAGCTGTGTTTTTTCCGGCATTGTTTTTAGTTCTAGATTCCAACATTTGCAGTCTCTTTTGTTTTGTGTCTCTTTAATATGTGACTGGCCGACAGCAAAATGAAATATGCAGGACTTTTATTTTGTAGATTTTAGATCCTGCCAAGTCATTTGTGCAAAAAAAAGACAAATGGAATGTAGAGGCAGCTGGTTTGTTGCAACTGATAATGCAACACACATCGCACAGAATTTACAGGTGCAGAACAAGATTTTTCAATCAGATTAATGGAAACATTATCAAAGATGATTTTAAATGATTCTTCAGAAAGATTATCGGTACTAGGCAAATGCATTCTACCTTAACATTACCTTTATTCTAAGATTTGGTGGATTGATTCAGTTTGTTTATCCTCCTTCTCCACCACCCACCCCCAGCTACTTTTGAGTACCTGGTACTTGTGTTCTGGCTCTTGGTTGGCAGATTTCCTCACTGCCTTCAGTGATCAGTCTCAGTGGCCCACTGCTGTCACATCAAGTATGATCGCATACAACCTTGGAATATTGGTTCTGATGTTACCCACAGATTATACATTCCTTTGATAATTGTCAGGAACAAGATTTTCAGGTAATTTTACACCTTCCTTACCTTGGGGTTCAGTGATAGAAATGGGGGGGGGGGGGGGGGGGTACGCAGGGGGATGGCGTTCCCCTACTTTTCAGTTTCTAGTTTAAGTCCAATTTCTGTACTAGAAGGGAGTCAGAGTTGTTAAATACAGATTCTTTTTTAAACAACCATGGATAATCATTACGAGTTACCGCTGCACCGGCCATGAGACGAAAACGATTTGTTAACTACCACTGTTAGCACTTGTTAACAGCCAGTAGTTAACACGTACTTATACAATGTGTCATCAATACATCGATTCACATTCCTCAGTAAATGTAATTGTGTTTTGACCAAGTATTAATGACGCCGCATTCCTTTGAATGAAATTCACGGGAGAATTTCTTAAAACTCACTGTCATTGAGGGCTCCGGACCACGAGCATGGGCTTCTTCTGGTGTGCAGATAGTCATTCACCCACGTCATTTTATTATTCTCTTGCTCTCCCCCCTCTCTTTCTCCATCCCTCGTTCTCTCCCTCTCTCGCTGTGTCTGTCTTTTGCTCCCTCTCGCACTCTCTACCCATCTCGTCTCTCTCTTGCTCTCTCACTCCCTCTCTCTCACCCTCTCGCCTCGGCATTCCTGGAATCATCTGCCGTTTTGCGGGGACGGCTGCATCTGCGGTTACTTACTGTTGGGGGGGGGGGGGGGGGAGCCCTGGCCCGTGGCGGCTCCTGGTCCGTTCCCTCTGCGGGTGCCGCCTGGCCCGCTGAGTTCCTCCAGAACTCTGTTTTTTGTTTGGCTCTGGAGTTGAAGATGCACACGGGGGGGGCTGGGGTGGCTCAGCAGGACAGGCGGTTGCTCTGGGGAGTGGGTGGCGTTTTGGGTCAAGACCCTTCTTCAGACAATCACAAGTACTCTCACCGACGAGAGTTCAGTTCAGTCTGAAGAAGGGTCTTCTCTCCAGTCGCTGCCTGTCCTGCGGAGTTACTCCAGCTTTATGTCTATCTTCAATTTTAGTGTAAATAAAAAACAGAGTGCTGGAAGAACTCAGCGGGCTTGGTGGCATCTGTGGAGGGAATGGATTAGGAGTTGTTTCAGGCCAGGGTTTATCTTCAATAGGAAGGAACTTCAGATCAAAGATACTAGAGCGGATACTAGTATCTTTGCTGCAGATCAGGAAATGACATTCTTCCGACGTGAATCGAAATTCAAATTTTATAGTTTTCCTATTTGTCAATTTTTTGTGCCTGATTAATTTGGTGGCCAATCAACCGCTGTCTCTATGGGGGTTGCGACCAATCACTGACCAGCTTCCCTTAAAATTCCCGTCCAATCAACAAATCGGTCTTCTCCCGCCCAATCAGCCTCTGTCTCCAGGGGCATTGTGTCCAATCACATAATGCGCTGGTCACTTGGCGGCCAATTAGACAGTGTCCGAGGAGCGTTGTGGCCAATCACCGACCAGCTTCCCTTAAAATTCCCATCCAATCAACAAATCGGTCTCTTCCTGTCCAATCAGCCGCAGCGAGAGAGAGCGAGAGAGAGGGGGGGGAGGGGGAGAGGTGCAAGAAAACAGTTATGACATACAATACGCAATAAACTGTATTACAAATACACAATAAACAAGTTATGCATTCTTGTACTCTTACATGGGTATGACCATACATTAAAAAATCCCCCCTTCCCAACCTCACCTTCACGGACCTTAGTGTACCCCTAGTTACTAAAACCCATTTCAGCACTGTTGGGGTTACTAAAGCACTATTTCCAATTCTCCTGGCTGAGATCAGATAACTCAGCAAAGACCAGGTACTGAAACTTCCCGATTCAAAGGTTTATTACACAATTGATGTTTACTCACCAATCCATCACACGTTTTCCAATCAGAGCTTATGCGTCATCGTTGTAATGGGTTTCAGATCTTCAAACATAACTCATGATATTGTGGTTCCTCTTTCTGCAGTATATTGAGTCAGAGCTGTACAGTACAGAAACACGCCCTATGACCCACCAAGCCCATGCTGTCCTTTGTGCCCATTTTGGCTAACCCTATTTACACGTATTAGGACAGTGCTGGCATCTCAAGTCTTCCAACCCAGGCATCATCCTGGTTAATCTCTGCACTCTCTGGCAGGAATGTGTGTAACAATTCCACAAGTAACTTTATCAGAAATTCCTATTGATTCCTATGATCTTATGAACAGGTTTTTAAAATAAAGCACCCCACAAGTACAAGTTTGCTGAGTATACTTATTTTAATAAATTACTTTGAAGTTTTATATGTACATTATACACAGTTCTGGATGAGGCACAATTGAAGAAAGTGGTAATGTAACTAGCAGGATACGAATACCAGTGTCAATTTTTCTGCAGTTCCCTGCTGTGAGAGTTTCTAGTTCAGAAAAATATATCTTATAATACTTCTTAAAATGCAAAATATTTTTAAGGAATTCTCTTCACAATATTGCATTTGAGCACAACATGTATGAATATAGACCATTGCCTTGTTCCATAAAGTAACCAAAATTAGAGGGATTGCATTTTAAATTCTAAACTAATTTAGAAGTTCTCAATTAGAAATTTAGTTCTAACTCACTATCAGACGAATTTGAAAAATAATGATACTAGAACATTTTTTATTTCTGAAATCAAGGGTCCGAATGGATAATAAGGGAATGATGAGCATTAAGTTGGGAAATTTTACTTGTTAAAAGATAAATATTTTTAAAGAACCAACCGTGATTTAACTAGTGAATTTACAAGTGGTAAATAATACCTTTAAGATAGCCAGAACTGTGTCATTGACATACAATTTTACAACAAATAACATCTCTCTTACTTTAAGTCTGAGATGGCAAGCACAATTACAGACAGTCATAATTTTGCTTTTCCTTTCCACACATTATTCCTAGCCCAATAAATAGAAACAAAAAAGTACATGATTACCTAATTTTAAGGTGTTATATAACCATAAAATAACCTTGCTCAGTGCATTTCTTCATTTAGTATTTGATGGCAAAAATAATCAAGGATCAAAGAAAAATACTTAATGGGCTCACCTAGTTTTTGTACTGGTTTCATTGGAGGAAAGAAAATTCAAAGGCAATTTTGAAAAATATATTTTTTGCAATGAGTATTTCTGAGAGGATATGAAAATAAGATCTTCACTGGCTTACAAGACCATTAAGGGAAATTCATTTGACAAAATTATGAAATGTCTTATTTTATCAATGGTTATCAAATGCCACAGTCAGATATTAATTACAATTTTTAACAAATTAGACTTTTGTGATTATAAAATTAAATTAATGGAACAACTTTATCTGTCAGTTTATTCATATACATTTGTATCAATATTTCTTTGTTGGAAGCGTGCAACTTTCAAACAGAATAAACGCAAGTGTCATAAACATCCTTAAAGAAGTTTTTGTACGTGCTAAGAGAACCTCTCAAACAAAAGTTTAAAACCGAATGTCGTCCAAATAGGCTAGTGCCTTAAAGCACACGTCAGCAAATAAGTGAAAATTAACACTAGCAGGCCTATGAAGCTGCATATAGGCTAAAGCTGAGGTAGCAGATTAACGTGTTTGAGGCTGTGCACAGTTAGCAGCTGAGGCCAAGTGCAAGGAAAGAACAAAGACATCGTTATTCCGCCAAACTGTTCTTCAGTTTTAGTAAAACCCTTTGGACTTTAAATAATAGGCAGCTTTCCAGAAGTACAAAAGGTTTCTCTAAATTCTGCATTATACTTTGTTTTAAATGTTAAATATAAAATTTGTCAAAAAATAGTATGATTAGATATGTATTCATATTGTTCTTTACAAAACTGAAATTATTCTCACAGGTCAAATTGCATTTGTACCTAAAAATAAAAACACTAACATGGATACGTCAAACCATAGCCTTCTCACAAAATAAAACTAATGGGATTTGCAGACTTTAAAATGCTCATTTAACCATCCATAAAAACATTAAAAGAAACTAGCATTTCTTTGACTACAAACAGTTTAATTGCCAGCATATTAACACATATTTATAACTCATTTATTATAACAATAGTTACTGCTTCATCTGCACACGGTAACCAAAATAGTGAGCTTCACGATCCCATAGTTAATTCTGCTGGAATTTGTAAGAAGGCTGAGGGATGTTAGGGCTGCAATTTGAAAGATTGCATTCATCGAAATTTTGCAAAGTTAGCTGAACTTGTGATTTGCATAGCCATCTTCAAAGATCAATATGTACGTTACAATTCAGGTCCCTTCTCTTTGCCTCGGCTCCATTTGGAGAAGAGGGGTTCAACACAAAACAAATGTGGCGTGAAATGAATGCAGTCTTGGGTATGATGGATTTTGTTTTGTTAAGGTGTAACAGTCCATACTACCTGCAGACAAATGTAACAAAACTGAAATCCAACCAGGGAAGAGTTCATTATTAAGGGGTCATAGATTGATCAGATTAACCTGTACAAAATATTTCCATTGATGCACAAGATACAACCCTGAGATATGAATCTGAATGCATTCTCTAATTTATCTGAGCTTTGACTACCAGAATAAACTGGAATTTCCACCATCAGGATGACACTTTGAACAAGTACTTGAAGAACTGGCAGTGCTGTAAACACTTGATCAAGTAGCTTGCAATAAAAATGAGACAAATCTATCCTGGTACATCAACTCTCACGGATCTTAAAGTCCATCTTCAGAATGGCTCCCTTTGGTCTTTGAACGTCCAGAAGATCCACTCGCATTCCACACACCATTCTTTGTTTAGATCTGATATTTTCCTCCAAAGCCAATACAGCACGTCCTTTCATACACTACTGTCCTGCAGCAGTGGCTCATTGTCCTCATCACTGCCAATGGGAGGAGTGGTGGGAATGTTGCCAAGACTACTGCTATGCTTCCTTACATTATTGGCTTTAGCAGACATGCTATGCTCAGGGATAAATAAGGCAACCAAAAATGCTACAAGGACTGTGATGGCTCCAAACAAGAAAGGTGGTCCAGGGATAATGGAATCCTGAATGAACAAAATATTAATCGATGAATGAATGAGTGAAGCAGAAGATCATTAAAAACATCATTAAATGCAGAACTATTGAATAACATTTTAAACAAATCAGGAAAGAGATGAAATCCTAATGGGTTCCAAACAAGGGGGTGTGGGGCAAAAGGAGTGGACATGTGAGCATCGAAGAGGTATCTGGAATAAGACGGGATTGGGAAAGATTGCAAAGCAAGGATGAAATTTAAATAGCTGAACAAGAACTTTAATCAACTAAATTTAGTGGGTGGGGGATGGGGGGGGGTTTGGGAGGTTGCAGAGAGCAAGAATCTATGTATGTCAGCAAAGATGTTGGGAAGATGATACATTATGGGAGATGATACGAGCAAAAATGAGACTTTTGAATACCTGTTTAAAAGGCAAATAAAAAAGGCAGTTAGGGCATTCAAAAGTTAAATTTTGTTAAACAGAAACTTCGTTAATATTAGTGGCAGACACAATGCTCTTCATTATGTTTGGGACAAAGACCCATAATTTATTTATTTGCCTCTGTATTCCACAATTTGAGATTTGTAATAGAAAAAATATCACATGTGGTTAAAGTGCACATTGTCAGATTTTAATACAGGCCATTTTTATACATTTTGGTTTCACCATGTAGTAATTACAGCAGTGTTTATAAATAGTCCCCCAATTTCAGGGCACCATAATGTTTGGGACACAGTAATGTCATGTAAATGAAAGTAGTCATGTTAAGTCAAGTGTTTTATTGTCATATATCCCGGATGGGTCAATGAAATTATTACTTGCTGCAGCACAACAGAATATGTAAACTTAGTACACAACGGGGGAAGAGAAAAAAAAGAAAAAGTTCAATATATAACAAATATAGTGCAATAATAATAGTATTTTGCAGTTCAGAGCTCAGAGCTTATTCGTTGTTGTGTTTAATAGCCTGATGGCTGTAGGGAAGAAGCTGTTCCTGAACCTGGACGTAACCGTTTTCAGGCTCCTGTACCTTCTTCCTGATGGCAATGGTGAGATGAGTGTGTGGCCAGGATGGTGTGGGTCTTTGATGATTTTGGCGACTTTTTTGAGACAGCGACTACAATAGATCGCTTTGGCGGTGGGGAGGTCAAAGTCGGAGATGGACTGGGTGGTCACAACTTTTTGTCGTCTTTTTAGCTCCTGGACATTCAAGTTGCCGAACCAGGCCACGATGCAACCAGTCAGAATACTCTCTGCCGTGCACCTGTAGAAGTTTAGGAGAATCCTCTTCGACATGCCGAATCTCCGCAATCTTCTCAGGAAGTAGAGGCGCCGATGTGCTTTCTTTATAATTGCATCAGTGTGCTGGGTCCAGGAAAAATCTTCGGAAATATGTACGCCCAGGAATTTGAAGTTATTGACCCTCTCCACCATCATCCCAGTGATGTGAACAGGATTGTGGGTCCTCATCCTTCCCCTACTAAAGTCCACAATCAGTTCCTTGGTCTTACTGATGTTGAGAGCCAGGTTGTTGTGCTGGCACCATTTGGTCAGTCGGTTGATTTCACTTCTATACTCTGACTCGTTCCCACCTGTGATTCGTCCAACAACAGCTAGAATTTAGAAAATTGAGGGGGGATCTTATAGAAACTTACAAAATTCTTAAGGGGTTGGACAGGCAAGATGCAGGAAGATTGTTCCCGATGTTCGGGAAGTCCAGAAGAAGGGGTCACAGTTTAAGGATAAAGGGGAAGTCTTTTAGGACCGAGATGAAAGAAACATTTTTCACACAGAGTGGTGAATCTGTGGAATTCCCTGCCACAGAAGGTAGTTGAGGCCAGTTCATTGGCTATATTTAAGAGGGAGTTAGATGTGGCCCTTGTGGCTAAAGGGATCAGGGGGTATGGAGCGAAGGCAGGTACAGGATACTGAGTTGGATGATCAGCCATGATCATATTGAATGGCGGTGCAGGCTTGAAGGGCTGAATGGCCTACTCCTGCACCTAGTTTCTATGTTTCTATGTTTACTACTTAGCAAACTGTAACCTGGCCATCCTATTTTTGCGGCTAACCAATGGTTTGCCTCTGTATTTCTGTTCATGAAGTCTTCTGCAGACAGTAGTCATTGACAAATCCACACCTAACTCCTGAAGTGTTTCTGATCTGTCGGACAGGTGTTTGGGGATTCTTCTTTATTATAGAGAGAATTCTTCTGTCATCAGCTGTGGAGGTCTTCCTTGCCCTGCCAGTACCTTTGTGATTAGTAAGCTCACCAGTGCTCTCTTTCTTCTTAATGATGCTCTAAACAGTTGATTTTGGTAAGCCTACGGTTTTGCTGATGTCTCTAATAGTTTTATTCTTGTTTCTCAGTGTCATGATGGCTTATTTTACTTTTATTGGCACAACTTTGGTCTTCCTGTTGATAAACAGCAATAAATGTTTCCAATGGTGATTGAATAGCTGGAGGAAAGACTAGGTGCTGAGAGCTCTCTTACACCTGCATTGAGTAGGGAATTAGACACACCTGAGCAATTACAAACGCATGTGAAGCCATGTGTCCCAAATATTATGGTGCCCTGAAATGGGGGGGGGGGGGACTATGTATAAACACAGCTGTAATCTCTACATGGTGAAAACCAAAATGTATAAAAATGGCCTTTAATAAAATCTGACGTGATTTTTTAAATTATAAATCTCAAATTGTGGAGTAGAGGCAAATAAATAAATAATGGTCTTTGTCCCAAACATTATGGAGGGCACTGTAGATTGAAGTAAGGGTAGCACAAGGGTAGTGGGAATTGTCTTTGTGACAAGAATAAATATGGAATTAGAAGTTTAGTTCAGAATAAAAAATGATTGTAAACTGCCTGGTTTAACCTGAGACACAGTGGCGGTGAATCGAGATAACATTTTGAATGTGATAGGAGTCAAATTACAATGTAATTGGCCTTTGTACTGTTCAGCAGGATAAATTAAGACTCCCTGCTATGTGGATGCTGAATAAACTGACAGCGTGATTGCCATGAGGAAGCTGGGAGAAACAGCAGAAAGGTAACACATCATGCCTGTAGGATGCTGGTAGACGCTTCCCTATATATCCACATGATGTCACCACTGAGCAACATTACAACAAGAAAGAACCAGGAGTGTCACTGTGGTATTAAAAAGTGTTAAGGGAAAAATGTGAAGCAGAATAACAAAGGACCAATGGAGATACTAGTTTGACTGTGAAAATGTGAGCACCACAGAGGTCGTGGTTTCCTTGCTAATTTTGTTTGAATGTTAATAACAAGTGTTTTACTTGCAGAATAGAACATTAATGAAAGTGTTACTTAGCGGGACAGGCAACATCTCTGGAGAGAAGGAATGAGTGATGTTTCGAGTCGAGACCCTTCTTCAGACTTGTTAGGGATACGGGAAATAAGAGATATAGATGGTGATGTCGAGAGATAAAGAACAATGAATGAAAGATATGCAAAAAAGTAATGATGATAAAGGAAGAAGGCCATTGTTAGCTGTTTGTTGGGTGAAAACGATAATCTAGTGCGACTTGGGTAGGGGAGGGATAGAGAGGGAATGCCGGGGGCAACCTGAAGTGAGAGAAATCAATATTCATACCACTGGGCTGTCTATCCCTCCCCCACCCAAGTCGCACTAGCTTTTCAGATTCACCCTACAAACCAAAGATCCTATAGCAAGCAAGATAGTGCACTCCTGCTAAAACCAATGGGCTGACCCGACTTTGTATATCCCTCTCGCAGTGTAATCAGCGTTGCGGGGGAACAGTTTGTGTGTGTGATATAGTGTTAGATTCATGATTCAGTTATTTTTTGTTAAGGATTAATATGTTAATAAATTATAATTCTGTTAATTTTCCTTTTTAATGTTTTGGATTCAAAGCCCCGGGATTGGGATCGGACTGTGCAGGGGTGGAGGGGGCACTGAGGGCAAAGAGGCGGCGCCCACACGGCAGTGTAAAAGGGGAGACTTTTCCAATCCACGCTTCCCTACTTCTGTCTCCGCTGTGCCTTTTCAAAATTGGTTGTTTATTTTTTCCGCAAAAAGAGAAAGGCGGAGTGAGCGAGAGTGAGGGGCTGAGGCTTGCACTGACCGACCGAGTGAGCGAGCGAGTGTAGCCCAAGGAAAGTCCGCCTGCTCCCCACCCCTTCTGCCCCAACAAATAACCAATGTAGCTTGCAAGATGCTGAGACCTGCGAACGGGAGCAGCTGCACGCTGCGAACTATGTGGAGGATATCTGGATTCAATCGAGTCTCTGCCTTTCGATCTCCAGAGGAACGTTTCTCTGATGAGGGAAATCGATGCTCAATACCAAGGTAAGAACTGGGGTACGAGCCCGACCCCCACCAAACTGCTGCAGCACTGGGGCGGGCCGAACAAAAGAGCCGTTCCAGCACTCAGCTATTTTGACAGAAAGAGGAATAAATGTCCAACAGTGAGCGATGCAGAGGATTAGTGAAGAGCAGACCGGTCCAGAGTTTGCAAGCCAGGCAGCGAGCGTGATGGGGGAAGAAAACGAAGGGCCGTCTGTTCTCAGCTTCGGATCTCATGCCCACTCTCTTCCCCCCCGTTGGTGAGTCTCTTTAATGGGGCAGAGAGAAAATGAGGAGAAGATTTTTCCAAAGATTTTTGGTTTTTACGAGGATGTTTCCGTAACCGGCTTCCGTCTCCGTACTAGTATCTTTGCTCAGCTATGGCAAACAAAGATTGCAGAGACGCAAGCCGGTTACTGAAATGGGTCCGAAGATTACCCATGAAACTACCTTGGGCTATCTTGCTTGCTAAAGGATCTTTGCTACAAACAGCTAACAATGGACTGTTTCCTTTATCATCGTTACTTTTTTTGCATATCTTTTATTCGTTGCTTTATCTCTCTACATCACTGTCTATATTTCTAGTTTCCCTTATTCGTAACCAATCTGAAGAAGGGTCTCGACCCGAAACATCACCCATTCCTTCTCTTCAGAGGTGCTGCTTGTCCTGCTAAGTTACTCCAGCTTTTTTTTTCTAACCGTTTTAAACCAGTTCCTTCTTACACATTAATGAAAATGTTATTTGCTAATGTTAATGGAAAAAAAAACTAGCCTGAAGATAGGAGTATGGGTGTGTGCATGTGGGAGGGATTAGATAGTAAAATGGATATTTTTGGGGTTTCCATAAAAAGCACAAAAAAAAACTAGAGACTAATGTAGAGTAGATACGTCAGTATTGAATATTCGGACTCACGGGCAAAATTAAACAGTCATAGAAATCTTTCTACCATTATGACAATGATCACTGGAAGGCATAGTAAATTATTGCAAGTTTTATGTGCAGAAGAGGTTTAAGAGGAAATGCGGCAAAATAAGGTCAGAGGTTAATTCACATAGCAATTAAAGTTTGGAGAAAATCTATTAAGATATGTGACATTTCTTATTGAAAAGTTATTTATTTCAATGGATAAACCATTGAGAGGATTTGCTTGTGTTTGAAGGTATCTCCAAAGTTATTATTTTGCTTCTCATACGTAATACGTTACTGGACAGTCGCGTTATACATATTTTTGGGACAAAACTCTTCACCATGATTTTTTATTAACTTTCTCAGCGAAGGTTGAATGTTCACATCGAGCAGCAAAATACCAATACAGAGCAATTAATAAAATCTCGGGAACAAAATATTTTCTTGTAACTTGGAAGACAACATATGTCAAGAAATAATGAGTGGGAATCCAAGGTGCTCTGACCTTGAAGAAGAGACACAAGACTGGCTAAATTCTAGGCACAGTGCAGCATTATTAGCTCAAGAGCCTTTATTCTGTCTCTACCAGGAGGAAGTATATTTCCAAATGCCATTAGTTGGTGGGCACATGTATGATGCAGTGTACTTGAAATTTAGAGCGAAAACACAAATTAGATCAATCCCAATAACCAAACACAAAATAACAATAAAACTCAGGATTACTGATACAAATGTGTAACAAAGAAAAGCATTGGAATAAAGGATTAAAAAAAAAATTGATTGCTGAAATTAATTTACCAATGATCTGCAGCATAAATGCATACAGGTCCTCCCCAGTTATGAATGCATCACATGTACAGCTAATATACAAGAGTGTTAGTGAGACTAGCGGGATGGATTTGCTGCCGTTTGCTGGGGTGCAGGCATCTTCTGCTGTGTGGGAACTCAGCTCGCAACAACATCCGAATGGTTGAGTTTAGCACACTGGTTGGTCCGGGTATTTATTTAAATGTATTGCCAAGAGGCTGCACTTCTGACTTAAACTGTTCAGTTTACGAACAATTCTTTGTATCAAAATTGTTGTGACCTGAGGAGGACCTGTGATTAATCAAGGTCAATGTCTGCATTTGGGCCATTCTTGGTCATGTGTGTGACCAAAATTATGTAAAATTGTGGAATACATCTCTTCTAATTCTGAAATCATTTAAGGCATATTGTTTTGTAATGTATATTTGATTCATATTTTTTATCAAGTAATAATTTTATGGTATGCTGGCAATGTTTGTTTAGGGTCAGAGGTCAAATATGACTGGCCACATGCGTGCCCTCACACAAAAACGTTTTCTTCCATAACTGTTTTCTCTTACAAACTGATTTTTAAAAAGCTAGAATGTCATATCTTTCGCTGACATGCATTATAGTTCTGTAGGTAGTTCTGAAAATAGCAATGAATAAGATGAATCTCTTACAAGATTAATGTATTTTTTAATGTATGACTTTATGTCAGGGGGCGGCAACCTTGTTCTGCATCGGGGCCAGGACGCACGTCTGTGAGCAGATGGCGGGCCACATCTATCACGTGTACACATGAATCCCGCCCCTTTGAGGACATACTCACTCGTCCCCGGCCTATTGACAAGCCCGATCCCGACCAAAGATCACAGAGCGGATCTTTGATCACGACAGTGAAGCCCAGACACAGAAGGTGCGCGGCCATGCCGGCGGCTTCGCGCAAGATGCGGTAAAGCCAGAGCTCGGCGCTCCTCGGCTTGGCCATTGCTGCCGCCTTCGCAGGCCTCTTTGCATCACTGTGCCTGGTCGCCGCGGCCTCGGGAGGTACCAGAGATGATGAAAGTCGGCGGGGCTGGATAAATACGGGGGGGGAAAAAAACGCTTGCGGGCCGGATGATTTCGGGTTACGGCCAATAGGTTGCCAACCCTTGTTTATGTGATGACATCCGGTCACGTGTGAAATTTGGTTCATTTTACAAAGAATGGCCCATTTATAGAATTAGATTGGTTAACTTTAGTACAAATACACAACCAGATATTAATTTAGAAATCAACATATTTAAGATTTTACCTCTACTTTGGAATCTTGCACGGTGACAGTTTTGTCAGAGGTTGCATCCAGCTCCACATGGAACAGGTAGAAAATGAACCCATACAGAGCAGGTCCAAGGCCATTGCACAGCCCTCTGATTCCCGTGATCATTCCTTGCACAACACCTTAAAAAAAAAAGTTGGATTATTAATTAACACCATTACTTCAGTAATGAATGAAGTTGTACTTAGATTATACAGTAGTGTTTTTTTAAATAAAAGCATTTGAAGCTGTTCCACAATTGAATAAGATTGTGGGTCATTTTTCTTCGTCAACTCCAGTTTCTAGCAATGTCTAGATTTTGGACAAATTTACTCATCATAACTACTTGATGTGTTTTGTTCGAATTCCAAGATCTTGGCCCTGGACACAAGTAAAATGTTGCCATCATTATCAAGGCCTGGCTCTGGATACCTAAGAAGGAAAGAGACTGCAGAAAGTGGTGAACATTGCCCTATCCATTACAGGTATGAACTCCCTGTTCTACTGGAAAGGCTGACTTGAAAAGGCAGCTAATATCAGACCCACAACACCCATGGTATACCTGTAATGCTGGTAATGGGGGGGGGGGGTGGAACAAGAGCCTGAGAACGTACTTCCAGGTTCAAGAATAGCGTCATCCCACCAACCATTAGGCTCTTGAACCACAATGCACGACCCTAACTCAGCACAGAACTACTATGGACTATTTTTTGGTTGCACTATATACTTCGGCTTGCACTATTATGGTCTGGTTAACTATTAAAATTTATCATTATTTGTGTGTATTTATTGGTTGTAAGTGCCTATGAAATTGCAGTTAGAATTTCATTATTCTATTCCCAGTGTACCTGACAATTAATTTTGATTACCTATGCCGAATGATCTCATATCCAACACCATTGGTTTTTATATCAATGCCAGTTTAATCACCGATTCATTTTTAATATTCAGAACCACCAACAGCTAAACAAACTAATTCTAGACATCTGGGATACAATTAACTGAATACAGGCTGAGGCACATCACTTTTGATCAACATACGAGTTTTTTGATGAAGTATCCTACATTGTTGTGTATGAAAGAACTGCAGATGCTGATTTAAACCGAAGATAGGCATAAAAAGCTAGAGTAACTCAGCAGATCAGGCAGCATCTCTGGAGAAAATAAATAGCTGATGTTTCAGGTTGTATCTCTGGTTTCCATTTCCCCTGCTCTCAGTCTGAAGAAGGGTCTCCACCAGAAACAACACTTAACCCTTTTCTTCAGAAATGCTGTCTGACCCGATGAGTTACTCCAGCATTTTGTGTCTATCCTACAGGGTTAATGAGGATTGAACAAATAGACTTTCAAAAACAAATTGCACATCACAACAGTAGACAAGTACTGGGTAAAAGAAACAGTGGCATCACGCACATTACATAGTGAACAAAGCATCTAAGGCAATATTATTACACCCAACAAAATTGTCTGACAGAAAATCCATTGGTATTTGTTTATTATCTCCAGGGATTGCCCGAGATAGAGAGAATAAATAGAGTTTTATAGCTGCAGAGAAATTGCAGTTACTAAAGAAAATGTAAAGACCACAAGGATTGGAAGATTGTCAATTCATCCACAACACAAGAGGTAATGTTATCAGAGTCTGATAACAGCAGGAAGAAGTGGTTATTGACTCTGATGATATGTGCTTTCAAGCTTTTGTATCTTTTTCCTGACAGGAGAGAGAAGGGAAGGACCAACCCGTGGTCCTTGATTATGTTGGTTGCTGTCACAAGGCAGTGTGAAATATAGATGGTGTTGGTGGGAGGGCTGGGGTTGGAGTGGAGGCTGGTTTGCCTGATGGACTGGGCTGTGTTCTCAATTTCTTCAGGTTTTGGGCACAACTGTTGCCATAACAAGCCAAAATGCACCTGGATGCTTTTTAATAGTGCATCTGCAGAAATTGGTGAGTTATTGAAGATCAAATCAGAGGAGAGCTGAAATGATATGATTTCACACAGGAGTATGCAGTCGTGTACCCCAAGGTATTAATGATCTGGACTTGAACATACAAGGCATAACGTCAAAGTGTGCAGGCATATGCCTCTTAGAAATGCAGAAAGGGCAATGAGGAACAAAGCTACGGCGGTTTGAGTTTAAAAAAAAAACAGATGATATTCAGCGAGATGTGATGCAATGCAGTTTACTGGAAAATAAGGGGAAATAAATGGGAAATAAAATGGTACAAAATGAACATAGGCGAATAAGAAAGAGTGTGACCGGAAGTTAGCCTGCACAAATCATTTAAGGTTATGAATGTTTCTTCTGAGCAAGAACAGGTTAATGTAGAGGTCAATGTATGCACTTCCAAAATGCATTTGATCAGATGCCATAAAATAGGTTTTGGGATCAAGTCTCAAGAAAATGGAATAAATACATTTAAAAGGCATAAGAGCAGAATTTGTCTATTTATTCAGCCCATCGAGTCTATTCCACTGAAACGTCACACAGGAGCTTACAGTGGCTGAATAAGTAAAAGGAGCTGAATAAGCATCAGTAGAAAATTGGATAACAGGAAAAGTAATAGTGAAATGTTAACTTTTGGAATGCAGGAAAATGTACCAGTTGTACTGAGTTTTCCAGACGTTGGTACTGGGGATTTTCTTAACATGAGAGAATGAAATGGAATAGGGTGCACAAGACAATTTCCAACTGACAAAAATTGGAGGACTAACAAGAGATTTCAAGAAGATACAGATAGACTGGTAGAATGGACAGATGGGTGGTAGTTACATTTTAATGCTGAGGAATGAGAAATGTTACATTTGGGTTGGAAACATGAGAGAAAGTAAAATAAACTAGAGTAGAATTCTAAAAGATGTACAAGAACAGAGATTTGAGGGCATCGTATATATTTTATTGAAAGAATCACGGCAACTTGGGAAAGTAGTTGCAAAAGCATAAAAATCCTGTGCTTTACAAATACAGGTACCTCTGCTATAATGTGATTGTTGAGTTCCTAAGAAAACTTGCTATAGAGAAGGGGGAAAAAAAATCGCATTATAAAAACAATTGTGTCAATGGAAAAATGTTTAGGGGCTAGAAAGACCCACATACATAATACCAGTTATTTTCCCACAGAAGTTTCAATTATAAATAAGTATTTAATAGATACAACACGAGGATAGACACAAAAAGCTGGAGTAACTCAGCGGGACAGGCAGCATCTCTGGAGAGAAGGAATGGGTGATGTTTTGGCCTGCACAATACAGAAAAGTGTTCCCAAAGTCATCAGTTGAGATATATCAAATTAATGTTAATAAAAAAGAACAGGTAGCTCTGTTATAACACATATTATGGAAACAGGTCTTTCATCCAACCACATTCATCAATCCATCTTTACCAATCCCATTCACCAGAACTTAGCCCATAGCTTTCCAGGCCTTGCAATGCAAATGCTGGTCAAGATGCTGGTGTTGGAGTCCTTGGTGAATAGAGATGTCTACTCAGTTAGAACTTCACCAACATTCTCTGCCTCCAAACACAAATTTCCTCCTTGACCTGAGCAGTCCTACCTTCTCCTCGATGACCTCGTAATTTAGTGCCTTCCCACAAGGCCCAGACTTATCCTTATTCATAACTATCTTAATATTCATTGAATTTTGATCACGGTTCCCAAAATAATCTTCCAATGGACACCAGCCACCTGGCCTGGCTCGTTTTCCCAACACAGGATTCAAGTCCCTCTTCAAGTAGTAATAATGGATTCAAGTCCCTCTTCAAGTAGTAATAAATACAGACTGTTTCAGGAAACTTGTGGATACACTTAACAAATCTGCATTGTTGAGGCCCTTTGCACTGAAAAAGCTCCAGTCCATATTGGGGAATTCTGAGTATCCGGTTCCTCTTTGTATGCTATAATTTAATTTACCTCCACAACTATCCCTTGCAATGCATTCACGCCCTAACCGTAGATTGCGTTAATCCCCCTCGACTCTGCAGTTCTGGTCGGTCATTACAGGAAAGATGTGGAGCCTTTGAAGGAAATGCTGAAGAGGTTTCCCAGAATGCTGCCTGGATTAGAGGGTCTTGGTTATAAAGGACAGATTGGACAAACTTGCACTGTTTTCCCTGGTGTCTGAGGGGGGGATCTCTCAGAGTGGAAGTGACAAAGAATAGGGGACATAGCTTTAAGGTGATAGCGGCAGGTTTAAAGGACATGTGCGGGTCAAGATTTGTTACACAGAGTGGTAGAACATGCTGCCAGGGTGGTGGTGAAGGCAGATGGGTATAAGGAGAAGCAGGCAATGGAGGGGTATGGATCACCTGCAGGCCTAGGAGATTAGTTTAACAACATCATGATTGCATGAATATTGTGACCAAAAGATTTGTTCCTGTGGTGCATGTTTATGTTCTTAATTGATAGGGCTATGGGATGAAGGTGGAGTGAAACTAGTTGAATTGCTTTTTCTTAAATATTACACTGACTTGATAGGCCAAATGGTTCTCCATATGTTGTAACCATTTTGAATTTGTTGGGATTAAAATTTGACAGGTCATCTATTCAAATCTAAAGTAGAAAAACATATGGAGTAGGATTTCATTTAAAATATAACAAACACGACCAACTCTGTAGTGTGTAGGAAGGAACTGGAGATTCTGGTTTACACCAAAGATAGACACAAAATCTGGAGGAACTTAGCGGGTCAGGGAGCATCTCTGGAGAGAAGAAATGGGTGATGTTTTGGGTCTAGATTAAATGTATAGGAAGGAACAGATTCACTTATCAAAACCCACAGAATGCTATAGATTTTTAGATTATCAAAACGCACAGAATAATGATATTTAAAAAAATGAAATAAACCCATTATCTTGTTAAATCGGATGCATTGAGAAATTCAATATGTGAAGACAAACAGAATAATGACACTCATCTGACACAATGGCTACTATGTATATTTCCAGAGTTACACACTGCGGAGCCCAAGAAATTGGAGAAGAATTCAATGTTTAATGACAGAAGACAAAAATAAAGCCTGAGCCAACACTAAGCAAACCACAAACAATCCACCCATAGATAATTGTTCTTCATCTACAGTATCTTGTTAAGATCATTGCAGGTCTCCGACATTACAATAAGGGAAATGGTTATGATGAAAACTTAGCTATTGTTAGCTTATGATAAAACCCATCTTATTTCGGTATTCTTGTATTTCTCTGTAACAGTATGGCTATTTAGAGCAAAGGTGGGGCTCGTGTTTGCCAAACCCTCTAATCAAAAATAAGTTTATTCGTAACTACTTTAACCAAAATGGGATTCATATATCTTCCCACCCAGAAGGATTACAATGGTGATAGCAAAGTAAACAAATTTGAAGTTATATCATTACTCGAAGATCAGTCGCATTTGCTGCAACAGAATTTGTAAGGGTTCCATTCTGTTTGAAATGTCAAGAGTACATTCTCTTAGTACACTTTGTTTTTTCACCCAAATAATTAAGTAATTTTGTCTCTGTACATAAAAGCACACAAATGCTTGGTCAAACTATCCATCATACTGTGAGAATAATTATCGTAAACCTTTACAAACAAATTAAACCACAAAGCCAAGATCCGTTTACCGCTATTGTTTGTTAGCTTAGAATGCTAATAAAATGGTAACTGTGGAAAACACCACCTGTTATGGATTACATTTGTTAATTGGGTAATTTCTTTAAAAAAAAAACTGTTGACCTCACTCATAAAAGTGAAGCTATGCATGAAGCCTGTGTGTTATTGCTATGGCTTTGGAAAATCCTTGTAAACATCTCAGCAGATACCTAATCTGATACTAATTTTACTTGAATATAAGCCAATTAGGAGATTACGACCTCTGGCGCAGCCATACAATTTGTCTCATTGTATAGCTAGAATTAGGTGGCTTGATCAACCATAATATAGAAGTTCATTGACTCATGATAAACTCAATCATTGTGAATTGCAACTGAGAATAGTAAAGTTATGTGAGGTAATGCACAAGAGCAATGTTAAAGCTGTGTTAAAGCACATTGTGTACGATTTATCCCACACAGGGATTTCAGCATGTGAACCTCTTGTAAATTACAATTCTTCACTTTTTCCACAATTTTGATTTTTATCAATCGATGCCAAGACAACCTTAGATGAGAAAGGTTAACTTAAGTTGTTGGGAAATTAAGAGAGTCCATAATTGAGGTACCACTGAGAACATGACGAGTGGCTAAAGTCCAAGTAGGGATTAAAAGTGCGCTAATGGGCAGATTATGGCAAGCATAGTTCCCAACTATTCACTGTATTTATTGAAATGATGAAAGGAAGCCACAAATCTAGAGACAAAATGTGCAGCAGGGTGTGAGGAATGTGCAATTAAGATTATCAAAGACTTGATGGATCAAATGGCCTGCTCCTGTGGTGTAGAAATATTCAACGATGAGTTTGGTGAAGACACAAAGATCGAAGTACAAAATTGAGAGATGGAAATAATTACGCAAATGACCATAACTACGTAAATAAATTTCAATAATGGCTATCCAATTCAAACGGATACCAGAGTGAACTTTCTGAATAGTGAACAGCTGGATACAGTAAGTCCAATGACTAGGTATGTTATAAAACTTACCTTCAGCGGCGCTGCAGTTCTGCCGCTGGCCATGTGCGCGACTTTGCCGCCTTTGGGGGGGGGGGGGGGGGGGGGGGGAAATGCGGTTTTCCCCTTGCCACCGGAATTATATTTTGTTAGAGTGCGAGCTATTTCTGGAGATTTGTACCGACTGCCGGTAAATTCATTTTTTTAAAATCGCCTATTTCAGCTCTGCAGTAAAATGAAAATTAGCTCCTAATGCCGTGAACGCCGACAACGGGGACCGATTTTACGTAGGGGACAGGTAAGTGAAAGCTGTTTATTTTTTCATATAAACCTGCTTGTTTAGGTGACTTTAATCAATATTTCATGTTGCGAAACGGTGTTTTATTCCCCATATGAACTGGCAGAATTTTTCCTGCCGATATTGGGTTTAAATTCACCGCAACCGCAACGTTCCAATACATCGCGTTCCAGAAAATCCCACTCGCAAGCTGTTTAAATGCCCATTAATTTATGGGCATTAAACACTAAATTCCTTCAATCTGGCCTATAAATTCATAACAATGAGATTTAAAAATCATGTTATATTGTGAATTCTTCTGTGAATGTTATTTGGACACTTAGGCTTTAAAAAAAATGTTGATATTTTCTTAAGAAATGGATAGATGTTTAGATCTAGTAATTGAATTTTGTAATTAGCTACAATTGGGTAACTAACTAATTATATGCTTTAATTTCAGGTCATCCAAGTAAGATTGTTTCATATTAGTTTCAGAATGCTTCAATCTATAATAACTGAAAATTTATTTCAGTTCTCTTAATTTTTAAGAAAGTTATGGGCTTTTGACTGATCTCGATCACAACTTT
This sequence comes from Raja brachyura, assembly GCA_963514005.1. Next base: position 66,093,685 of record OY740783.1, read on the forward strand.
TGTGTTAAGTCAATGGAAAGGCAAATGGGGAACAAGATGCTAATTTCCAAGTATGAAAATGGCCATAACATTTTTAATACTGAAGATATGAAAGTGAATTGGGTGTCAATTCAAACTTCTTTGTATGCTTTATCCGATGAGATAAATTGCAGACTTGATTTTTTTAAATCTCAAAATTTTGTAACATTGCTACAATGACACTTAGAATTTATGTACATTGCAATTACAGAATAAACTGTAACAGAAAATAAAGGTGTAAGCGGGTAGCCCTAAAAAAGACCGATAGTTTCCACAGGTATTTAAAACAAAGAACCTACGGAGTGACCACTGGTCCTATTGAAAGCTAGTCTGGAGAATCAATTATGCAGAAATGCGGAGGGCAGATGAATGAGACAGGTGCTTTATATCATTGCATCACCTGAGGATACAAGCAACATTCCAGAAATCGAGGAGATCAATTGCAAAGGAGGGTTCTCAGGCCAATTCAAATTACCGGGAAAATGGTACAAAGAAGTTTGTAGTGGCTGCGAGCTGATAGATCCAAAGGGATCTGGTGGACTTCACGGTCAGATAACAAATATACATGTTTCTAAAATTCCCTCAATTCTGGTCCGGTTATGAAATTTTAAAGCAGCAAATATAACCCCTTTATTCAGAAAACCGACAGAGATAATAAAAAAAACTACAGACCAGCTTAATGTAGGAAAAATGTTAGAAGCTATTATTTAAGATAAAATAGCAGGGCACTTTTGAAATAAAAAATGAAGATAATCAGGCAAAGTTAACTGTTCTGTGAACAGAAGATAATGTTTGACCAATGTATTGGTGTTCTTGAAGTAATACATACAGCAGATACAAATATCTGCACTTTACTCAGATCTTCAGAGCATTTTGTTAAGGTGCCAAGAAATCCAAACTAGACAACTACGGAACTGATATGCAGAACACTTCTATGATTATCAACAAATAAGAGTTAAGTTTCAAGTTGAACATTGACAATGAATTAATTTTGCCTCTTCAATAGAAAATCGCTTACCTTGCTGATCAGAATCTGCATTAGTTGAAACCAAAGCACTAACTGCTGGAAAAGTAATACTTGACATTGCTGCTACAGCTCCCGCTGCCCACATCATCCTAAAACAGTAAGCAACAATTAGGGAATCACATCAGAATCTTTCTTCATTAAAATTAATGTGTAGGAAGGAACTGCAGATGCTGGTTTAAACTGAAGATAGACACAAAATTCTGAAGTAATTCAGCGGGACAGGCAGCATCTCTGGAGAGAAGGAATGAGTGACGTTTTAGGTCGATTCAATTCAATAAATTTAATTTGCGTAATTAGACCAGAGTAGGACTGTGGCCATTTTCTATACTACAACCTCTTTTAAATTTCAGAAACAGTATAAATTCGAAAAATGTATGATTTTTTTCTGGATATTATGAAAACAAGTGATTCCTGCTTACAAGTAGGCATTCTTCATGCATATTTAGAATATGCTTCTCAAAAGGAGGAATCTGGGGGCTTAGGTATTCAAAATCCAGTTGTTTCTAGCACTACTGGATATGCATGACTGCACTTTACTGAACACATGCCAGCACCTCACTGAAGCATGGCTGCTTACCAGGGCTGAGATCCAAAGCCATACCAAGTCAGCTGCAACATTTGAAATCCTAGACCAAGTAGCACAGTGTTCTTATTACCAATGGACCTCATTAGGATACTAAGAAATACAGTCTGTGGAAACAGAAATCAGGAAAAATATTAATTAATCCACTTGCCTGTAAATAATATGTGTACCTATAAATATGAAGGATGTGAATGACTATAGGCAAAGAAAATACTTGTGGCAAAGCAGCTGGATCAGCAACAAAACAAAATCTAAAGTTGCCAAGGGCCAACTTGTAACAATAAATTTGCCATTTCAGAGAGATATAAAGTACATATAGCAATTTTCACTATAAACAGAAAATCAAAAACATGAATTAAAAAACTAGAACTACTGACTACATCAAATCTTTAGCAGGATTTAATTTAATTGAAACAGAATTACAAACAAAGCAAAATACTGGCGTAATAAAAGTGAATACATTGAAATCAGTGTGGGTTAGATTTCCTCCAACCCAAAACATCATTAAACTAAAACTAGATTGATGGAAAACAAAATTAATGACATTTTTACGGTGCTATTTTATAATTAATCTGCTGTTTTAAAATACATCTTACATGCTGTTCCTAAAACAACATAATATCCTCGTAGGAAACAAGCAAAAAGTAAGTTTAATACGTTAAATGACAGAACTAACTATATTTTGGAAAAGACACAGTAAAGCTGATTTCTAATTGCACATTTACTTTCTCTCCCCCAATTCGTATCCCCATTCTTTAATTCCATTTAGTTCAAAAACCTCTAAAGTTCCATGTAGCTAAATAAACAAGATTTCACATAGCAAGTTTATAAAAGACAGAATATTTAGGTTTAATTTTTCCAAGCAATATTTTCATTAAAATGTTTTAAAATACTACAATGTACAAACATTTTGAATACCCACCTGTGCTATTATAGAGAGGATTCCTACCACAGCTATAAAGGCTGCAAGGTTCCCAGCAGAAAAATCGATAACCTGAGAAAATAATTAAAAGATTTAGTTGTAAATAGTAAGTTAAGAAACTGCCTGTGACCTGCAAAAGAGTAGATAACTCAGCTTCTTAGTAATTGGGATGGTCAACTATTTACTTTTAGATTTAATTGTCAAAGTAGCTGGTGGATTTTCTGTAAGTGGGAAGCAAAATTCGGCTGCTTTTGTTCATGGGAAGCTATTGATCTTTAATAGGGAACACAAAAAATATTCAAATTATCTAATCTTCCCTAGTTAATGCGAGGTGAGTGAGAGGGTTGGGCCAAATAAAGAAAGATGGGATAAAAAACTAATGTTCTCCTGTTTATTACGAAAAATCAAGGGCACAAAAATAGTTACAATTTAAGAAAACCAAATTGTGCTGCCCAGCTTGTATTCCCAATCAACTAATCGGTTGGCATTGAGCTCAAATACAGTGTTAGCTCAATATAATTCAACTCCTTATATTGTGGTTTCATATATAAATTAGGTACAGATTAGTTGTACATATAACAGAGGTGACTTGCAACATCACAGAAAATAGCAAATGGCCGTTTGAGATAAGCATTCTGGAGAAAAGCACATCAGAACTTTTTTTCCCAAGAATAAAGCTTAGCTTAAAAGTTATAAGAGCACCTTTACATAACTACCAGTTGGCCGGGAAAGAGAGATAAGCGTTTTTTAATATCCTTAACTCTCCCAAAACACAATAACCCTGCTGGCCAAATAAATAACACCACTGAGGCTGAACATGAGATCAAGAATTACTACTTGAATGATCTTATACGAACCTGTTTAAGATAAAGGAAAAAGCTAGAGTACTGTCCAGCTTCGGGAAGGTATGAGAGAAACACAGTTATACAGATTAGCAGCACAGTGGTGTCCTTTCCAACCTTTTTCAAGGACTGCAACAGAAAAAAAAACACCTTGTAAATGTAGTCAGCCTTATTAAATCACTTATTCTTATTACGTGTTGAGATAGATCAGAAACAAACAACATTTGACCCAGGATCCTAAAGTTGACTAGCATGACAGATCAAATATAAAGTACAGACTGTGTAGGAACATCAGGATTAAAGAAATAACACCAAAAAAGATGAGACAATATAGATAATTGTTTATATTTGGGGTGACAAGGAGAAAGTGCTGAACATAATAATAATAATAAAAAATATAGAAGTACAAACAAGAATGATTGTAAACTTTAAAAATATTAAGAATGTATGTGATGAATAATATATTCTTTTGTTTTCTTTTCACATTTTAATTTGTCTTAATATGTATTTACTTCTAATAAAAAATATTAACAAAAAAAAAGAAAGTGCTGAACAAACCAGCACCAAGGATGCAAGTTGAGATTGGCCTAAATTAAAACTAAGACAGCAGGCAAATACCTTGGCCATCTCTGACAAACACCACTAATGGAGAATAGCAAACCCAAGGTAGTATGGTGCAAGTTTCCCTACAAATCTATTATTGCTGTCAATATGAGACACCATTATTTAAAAAAAAAATCAAATATAAGAATAAATAAAATTCTAATGGCACATTATCTGACAAAAATATTCAAAAATTAGATAATTAATGATTTAATTGAAGCCACAGTGAAAACTGGATAAAGCAGTAATAACTCCCATTGCAATGAGTGCTACTAATCAACTTTTGTTACTGAGCTTCTCCATTATACAATTCAATAAAATGTCTACTATTTCTTAAAATCCATTACAAATTGAATTAATGTTATAAACACTACAACATTTATCACCTTTGGATGAAGGGCCAAGGTACCTCATGGTCAAAATAGGTCAAAATAGAACATTGACTCCTGTAGCTTTTAGTTTGGCAAGAATACAAATGTAAATGGATAAAACTTTATACACGTATTGGTTAGGTCTCTTATTTTCCATCTAATGGAGTGAGTTGCCATTTGCTCTTACAGCTCCCAGAGCATTGCGATGATCCCATTCCCCCACATTCTTCTGTTAATCAGTTCCCTCTCACATCTGTCAACTTCCCCTGATTCTCCCTACACTCTAGCGTATATATTAGGGGTAATGCACAGAAGCCAATTGATCTACCAACCAGCTCATCTCCGGAGCTTGGAAGCACGTGATAAATCTACATGGTTACAGAGAAATCCTTCAAATTCTACACAGACAATAAAGAAAAGAATCATAAGGAATAAGAGCAGAATTAGGCCATTTGGCCCATCGTCAACTCCGCCCTTCAATCATGGCTGATCTATCTTTCCCTCCTAACCCCATTCTCCTGCCTTCTCCCCATAACCCCCGACACCCGTACTAATCAGACCAGTTTGATTGAACCCGTGTTACTGGAGCTGAGGCAGCGTCTCTTCCCTGCTGCAGCACTGTGCCTACTGCCTAATTGTTGCCTTCCGCAACCAATGTTACAATGTGGTAATTGCAGTTTATATACACATTAATGCATGCTTACAGAGAAAGGGTCTGCTTGCTCCCAGGAGAATGGTGATCCTCGTGAAGCTGGTCGCACCTTTTCCGGAAGAGATTCAGGCACGGCCACTAAGATAAAACATATGTCCAATGCTGCAATCACAGTGGCCACAAGTACCACAAGATTATCTCCATATTTACTAGAAAGATAAGCACCAATGGCTGGACTAATTACCAAGCTTGCTGCAAAAGTTGCTGATACCTAAAGGAGGGAGGAGTGAGAGAAAGAAAAATAACTTACTTAAAAATACCATTCACAATTGTGTTTTTTCCCAAACAATTCTGGCAAAATCCACAAACTAAGCATGGTAAAAGATGCATTATGATGGAATTAATATGCACTTATAAGAGGCTTGTCTGTTTTATAGTGACTGATTTTATTTTCAATTAGCTTCAATAGACAACAAACCAGACACACAATTGTGTCTATCTTCGATTTAAGCCAACATCTGCAGTTCTTTCTTACACATAATTTAACTTGTTGGTTTGATAAGAACCCATCCCATAGTTTGAGCATTGACAAATTTCACTTGCAACATTTGAGCTTCATACTATGTCCTCACAGTTGTCCAGTGAAGGAGCATGAACAACAAAACTAAATGAAATAAAACTTGGGTCATCGTCAATCTCATTACAATCGTCTACACAATGACGTGCCAAGCTGTCATGAGAGTTCTTTAAAAGAAGTGGATGAAAATTAAAAACAGCAATCAATTAGGAATCATTCAGAAATTCCCAGTCAGGAATCTAGAAATTGGCATCAGAAGTGAAAAGGACCAGAATTGGCAAGTTCAATTATTGGCTCTGGTAAATAGAACTCAGCTAAACAAAAACATTGCCGTTCACACAAGATCAGCGTCATTTTAAAGCCTCATAGCAAATAGTGATAAAATAAACACAATTCAGAATAGGCATCGCCAATTCCCGCTAACCGATGACCTTCACGAACCAAGATAAAATCAAGTATAGATCTGTTTCAATTCTTTTTTAATGGAAAACATGTTTTAAAAGACGCTTGACCAATAAACCATAAAGATTGCCCAATTATCTGTCTTAACTGAGGAACAGATATATCACTTTAAATATTATATATTAACTGCTGGCAATTTTGCTGGTAACTATTATTACTGAATCATTGATAACATCTTGTGAATCCATAAACACTTCGAACACTTAGGCCTGACGATGATGCATTTGTGACATTAGAAGGCAGCCTGGAGTTAATATTACTAAAACGCAAATAATGAAGAGGCAATTATTTCACTTTGAAATATGAAGCATTAAACACAACTTTCTCTGTAGCATGGGTACACAAAAGGCTGGAGAAACTCAGTGGGTGCAGCAGCATCTAAGGAGCAAAGGAGATAAGCGACGTTTCGGGTCGGAACCTCGATTCTCCAGCATCTGCAGTTCCTTCTTTAACACTTTCTCTGTAGCATGGCAGTTTATTTTTTAGAATAAACAGCAAACACAGTAAATATTTAAAAGTTTTTTTTCTCTCCCTTCATTTCTCTATTCTGGTATCCACAATTACCCTCGGATCATAGGGATCATAACGGAACAATGAGAAGTTGCAAGTATATATCCGTAGATACGGAAGATAGTGGTAGAAACCTGTATGTAATTTGTAATAAGTCGTGTTTTATCTGTAATTGCTTTGACAAAAACTGAATGAACTGCTATTTAAAGAATGCTTATCAAGTATAACACAAGTTTTATATTCTTCTGTTCGCAGATAGTTTTCAAAGCAAGTTGACAAAACTGAGAAATATTCTTAAAATTCACTGGGATTGGAAATGTGATTTTGGTCAATGTTTATTCAATATTCCAAACAACTATTGGAAATAATTTACTTTTCCCCATTCCCTATTATTCCTCCTGAGACGACGATGATTTGAGCAGAAAACACATTTCACCTCATGGATTTAATAGACTACTATTCCACAATGTTTTGTGCTGAACTACGTGTCCTGTGCAAGGCCATGTGCTGTTCTGCATTTATTGACAAAATGATCTGTTTATTCTGTGGGTAGATGGCTCTAAAATAATGGTAACCTTGTTGTTTTTTTCTCTTTAGAACATCACATCCCGCTGCACATCACTGAATTCCGTCTTGTATGCACGAATCAACAGTTTTCATGATCAGATGTAAACCATCTTGTAGCAAAGGACCAAATCAGATGTGAAAAGAGGAAACCAAACCCAAGGATTAAAATTAACCACTTCAGACTTTTAACATGCGTCGTTTAAAACGAAAGGCAAATATTGAAGAGGATGGTGAAACCAAATTCGATCAAGTTTCATGCTTTCAAAACTGGGAAGATAATACAATTGATTTGACAGAAATTGACATCATGAATATAATATCCTACAACTTGGAACCATCATAAGAGGTTAAATAAAATCAGTTGAATAGATTCTGGAAATAACAGTTGCATATTTATTAATTGAGTGCAGACATGGATGAGTTAATTGGAGGATTAGAAATCTTGGCCCATGAAAATTCTTAACCTATCATTTAAAAAATCTGATTATTAATGGCAGATTCATACAATTTGCCATGTTAACTTTTGGAAAAGGCACGTCTTTTAGATTACCTTGTGTGGGCCAAAGACACATCATTTATTTATTTGCCTCTGTACTCCACAATTTGAGATTTATAATTAAAAAAAAAAATCATATGTGGTTAAAGTACACATTTTAATAAAGGCCATTTTTATACATTTTGGTTTCACCACGCAGAAATTACAATGCATTCAGAAAGTATTCAGACCCCTTCACTTTTTCCACATTTTGTTACATTACAACCTTATTCTAAAATGGATTAAATTCATTTTTATCATCAATCTACACGCAATACCCCATAATTAAAAAAAGTGAAAACAGGTGTTCAAATTTTTGCAAAGTAATTAAAAAGAAATAAGTGAAATATCAGATTTATGTAAGTATTCAGACCCTTCACTCAATACTTTGTTGAGGCACATTTGGCAGCGATTACAGCCATAAGTCTTCTTGGGTAAGACGCTACAAGCTTGCCACACCTGTATTCAAGTAATTTCGCCCATTCTTCTCTGCAGATCCTCTCAAGCTCTCTCAGGTTGGATGGGGAGCGTCGACCCACAGCTATTTTTAGGTCCCTCCATAGATGTTCGATTGGGTTCAAGTCCGGGCTCTGGCTGGGCCACCCAAGGACATTCACAGACTTGTCACGAAGCCACTCCTGCGTTGTGTTGCCTGTCCCGTTGAGTTACTCCAGCTTTTTGTGGCTATCTTCAATAAGTCTAAGAAATTGTTATAGGCACACTTTTTTCTTCCCTGTTCTCCCGCCTGCCCCTATCCCATACATTGGCAGTTGTATGTCTGCTACATATGCAGCTCCACAAAAGCTGTTCCAAATCAGCTCGAGCATTAAATCTGCAGGGGTCTGCTTTAACACAACAGGGGTCTGTTTTTTCATGGTAATGAAAAAGTATGTGCTACCCAATAATAACCCACAGAATCAAGTTTACAGCACGTGATGGTAATTCAATCCATGCCTGCCCAATATGGAATTATTCAAGTTACATAACAGGGGGAATAAAATCAGGGATAGGGCATTCAGCTTTTCTTGCCTGCTCCACCATCAAGACCACAATGATATTTCACCTCAGTACCAGTTTCCTGCACCAAAACATAGTTCTCAATATCTAAACATCAATATGTCTTGATTACGTTCAGCAAATAAACTATTACAGCCCTCTTTGGGGCCAATTCCAAATATCCACTATCCTCTGGGTGAAGAAACTTTTTTTTTAAACAGCTGATTCCACATTTTGTATCTATGATCGCTGTTCTAGACATCCAAGGTGTGGGAAACATCAATTCCAAATCTATGAAATGCATTATGTTTTTTTGCATTTCAAAATAAAATCAGCCCATTCTTCTAAACTCGAGAGCAGAATGTTTCTGTTTACTCTTTCTGCCCGTGACAAGTCCAGCATCTCCGAGACCAATCTGTTGAAACAATGGTGTCTTTCTTCATTATGTTACTTCCACTTGTCTCTTGATCTGCAGCTTTGGAGTTGGTGGTCTCCATCTACACAGATTTACACTTACCAGGGAGCTCAGCCCCTTCAATCTTCAAAGGCAGCAAGAAAAGGCAGCTAATTCTAGATCAGTAATACCCTTCGATCAATAATTTTCCCAACTCACCTTTAATCTCACCATTAATTAACAAGTGTTTCCTCGTTATTAATTTCACTACATGGGAGACCCGGGTCTTTCTTTTTCACATGCTAGGCCTTGCATGACTTTGGACTTTCAAATTCCTTTCATGTTCCAATATTTTGAAGAAAACAGTTTTGGCCTAGTCGGCCTCCTCCTCTAAATACAATTCTCCAGCGCTAGCAGCAATGTTCCCTCTCCCCCTCTGGCTTCATGATACCATTCACACAATGCAGTGAGTAGACAGTGCGCAGTGGCCCAGTGTCCAGGTACTTTCAGACATCTCAATTCCTTGCTGGATTTAACACCATTTTATTGTGTTTCTTTTTTCTTGGTTCCAAATCCATGATCTCACACTTTTCTGGGTTCAATTCCATTTACGTGCACATAATCAGTTTATTCATATCTTCCTGCAACCTAGGTTTTTTTTTCCGTCAACACAACCAAATCCTCCGTTATCTTGTATTACCCACTGATAATTCTGTTTAATTACAAAATAAATGATGTTAATCAACTTGATGGTAATTTATGGTTGTCTCCTTGATGGTCTTGCTAGGTATACAGTGCATTTAGAAAGTATTCAGACCCCTTCACTTTTTCCACATTTTGGTACGTTACAGCCTTATTTTTAAATGGATTAAATTCATTTTTCTTATCATCAATCTACACACAATACCTCAGAATGAAGAAGCAAAAACAGGTGTTTAGACATTTTTGCAAAGTAATTAAAAGGAAATGTGAAATATCACATTTACGTAAGTATTCAGACACTGTTATGACACTCAAAGTTGAGCTTGGGTGCATCCTGTTTCCATTGATTATCCTTGAGATGTTTCTACAACTTGATTGGAGTCCATCAGTGGTAAATTAAATTGATTGGACATGATTTGGAAAGACACACACCTGTCTCTATAAGGTCCTACATTTGACAGTGCATGTCAGAGCAAAAACCAAGCCATGAAGACGAAGGAATTGTCCGTAGACCTCCGAGACAGGACTGTGTCGAGACACAGATCTAGGGAAGGGTATAGAACAATTTTTGCAGCAATGTAGGTCCCAAAGAGCATAGTGGCCTCTATCATTCTTAAATGGAAGAACTTTGGAACCACCAGGACGCTTCATAGAGCTGGCCGCCCGGCCAAACTGAGCAATCGGGGGAGAAAGGTCTTAGTCAGGGAAGTGACCAAGAACCCGATGGTCACTCTGACAGAGCTCCAGGGTTCCTTTGTGGAGATGGGAGAACCTTCCAGAAGGACAACTATATCTGCAGCACTCCACCAATCAGTCCTTTATGGTAGAGTGGCCTGATGGAAGCCACTCCTCAGTAAAAGGCACATGACAGCCCACTTGGAGTTTGCCAAAAGGCACCTAAGGGACTCTCAGACCACGAGAAACAAGATTTTCTGGTCTGATGAAACCAAGATTGAACTCTTTGGCTTGAAGCCAAGCATCACGTCTGGAGGAAACCAGGCACTGCTCATCACCTGGCCAATACCATATCTATGACGAAGCATGGTGGTGGCAGCATCATGCTGCGGGGATGTTTTTCAGCAACAGGAACTGGGGGACTAGTCAGGATCGAGGGAAAGATGTAAGAGATCCTTGATAAAAACCTGCTCAGACTGGGGCGGAAGTTCATCTTCCAACAGGACAACGAACCTAAGCACACAGCCAAGACAATGCAGGCGTGGCTTCGTGACAAGTTTGTGAATGGCCTTGAGTGGCTCAGCCAGAGCCCGTACTTGACCCGATTGAACTTCCCTGGTGGGACCTGAAAATAGCTGTGCAGCGACGCTCCACATCCAAATGCTTGAGAGGATCTGCAGAGAAGAATGGGAAAAATTACCCAAATACAGGTGTGCCAAGCTTGTAGTGTCATACCCAAGAAGACTTGAGGCTGTAATCGCTGCCAAAGGTGCCTCAACAAAGTACTGAGTAACGGGTCTGAACACTTATGCAAATGTGATATTTCAGTTATTTATTTTTAATTGCATTGCAAAAATTTCTAAACACTTGTTTTCACATTTTTATTCTGGGGTATTGTGTGTAGATTGATGATAAAAAAAAGAATGTAATCAATTTTAGAATAAGGCTGTAATGTAACAAAATGTGGAAAAAGTGAAGGATCTCGACCCAAAACGTTACCTATTCCTTTTCTCCAGAGATGCTGCCCGGCCCGCTTAGTTACTCCAGCTTTTTGTGTATATCTTCAGTTTAAACCAGCATCTGCAGTTCCTTCCTACGTAAAATATCACTTCCTGCATATGTGGCAAGATAGCTGTGCAGGCTTGAGATGCAAAGACCATGAAGATATTAAAAAAAAATAGAATTGTACATAACTGGAACTATTCACAATTTATATGCCTCTTTTCAAGAGGAAGGAAAATGCCAGGAATTATAGGCCAGTGAACTTAACATTCTGAGGGATAGGTTATACAGGCATTTGGATGGACAAGGGCTGATTTGGGACAGTCAGCATGGTTTTGTACGTGGGAGGTCGTGTATCACAAATCGATGAGGGCAGAGCTGTAGATGATGTGTACATGGATTTCATGCGAGGCATTCAACAAGGTTCCGCATGGTAGGCTGCTATGGAAGATTAGATCGCATGGGATCCAAGAGAGATAGCTGAATGGAGAGCAAATTGGCACCATGGAAGGAAGCAGAGAGTGATCGTGGAAGGTTGCTTCTCGGACTGGAGGCCTGTGACTCGTGGTGTGCCTCAGGGTTCGGTGCTGGGCCTGTTAATGTTTGTCATCTACATCAATGATTTGGATGAGAAACAAGGCTGTAGAGTCGATACCCAAAACACCTGACTCCGACTCCTTGATTTCTTGTGTATCCGACTCCGACCCCTAGGTATAATAATTCTAAATCTGCTATGATGACATTACACAAGATGGCATTTCATATGAACTACATGAATTGTCAGGCTGCCTTTTAAACCTACGTCCTTAAAGTTTTGACCGCATTTAGAATATTGTGTTCAGTTCTGGGCACCATGTTATAGGAAAGATATTGTAATGCTTGAAAGGGTTCAGAAAAGATTTATGAGGAAGTTGCCAGGTCTAGAGGGTGCGGGCTATAGGGAGAGGTTGAGTAGGCTAGGTCTTTATTCCATGGAGCACAGGAAGACGAGGGGGGATCTTACAGAGGTGTAAAAAATCATGAGAGGAATAGATCGGGTAGATTCAGAATCTCTTGCCCAGAGTAGGGGAATCGAGGACATGGGGAAAGGGAAAAGATTTAATAGGAATCTGAGGGATAACCTTTTCACATAAAGGGTGGTGGATGTATGCAACAAGCTGCCAGAGGAGGTAGTTGAGGCTGGGACTATCCCATCGGTTAAGAAACAGTTAGACAGGTACATGGGTAGGACAGGTTTGGAGCGATATGGCCCAAGCGCAGGCAAGTGGGTCTAGTGCAGCTGGGACATTGTTGGCTATTGTGGGCATTGGGCTGAGGGGCCTGTTTCCACACTGTATCACTCCATGTATCCCGTGATCATTATTCACTCGTCAAAGTTACTTTATTTCGCAGGCTTAAAAATTACATGAAACAAGCAGAAGTACAATCTTATGATTGACGGATTCTTAAGAATCAGAACCACTAATACGAAAGGAATACAGGTCATTGTATCTCTTGTGTCCTCCTCACTGCCCAGTTTCTTCCTGTATTCAATTTTGTTTTTTTTCTATTCCCCCCAAATAAAAATAAAAATTGTTCGACTGACTGTTCTATGTTGCAACAACCTTCTCAAGAAATAAATGTATTCCGGAATCTCTCCCTATGGTCAGCTTGATATTTGAAATGGAAGCCTCGTGCTAATTTCTCGCCAATGTCTTCCGTGGCATGAAAAATCATGAATTTCAAAGCTTCCAATGTACCCATAGCGTTCTCAACTCTTTAGAAATGATAGTCTCATGCTAAATCTTCTCATCCCTCCTATTATCCTGAAGAAACTGAGGTTTAAATTCTCTATATCCATAAAATAGGGCAGTCAATTAACCATAATGTCCAAAATAAATGTGATTAGCAATCAACATGTTAATTCGATGCCTCAACAAAACAAGTGTACTTTCTAAAATGCCAAAAGATAAAGACTGTGTATCAATACCATCGGATAAATCCCTCCCCACCTAACGGGTTCCCTTGGGGAGAGACATGTTTATTTTGTATCTTTGATATAAACCAGCACCTGCAGTTCCTTTTATTACATGTTCCCTTTAACTGTCATTTTTTCCCTAAACCTACCCTGTGCACCAATCCCCACAATCAAATAACCATCAATCTTCACAACCACAATATTGTGTGGCTACTAAAGCCTCCTGGCTAGAATGTTATCATGGACACAAGGCCCGAGCATCCTCTTCCCTCCACTCACTCTTCCTGCCCTCTCCCTTCTCAGAACTTTTATAATCGGAGTTTTTATTGATTACATTTCTGATTATGTTTTATATAAATTGAAACCTTTATTCCTGTACCCTTAAGCGTTTTATAACACAAAATGCTGCGTGCCTCTAATGGTTTTATTTTTCTACGTGTAACATTCAATTGCAAAAAATATTTTCATCTTTCTTTGACATAATTACTTCCAGTAGAATTATTTTCATTTCACTACACAGCCTAAGTGGAAATAGGTTGTATTTCGCAATATAAGCATAATATTAAGATTGTATGCAGTTTAAACAATTGCAGCTAACTAGCACAGCCAATTTCTTTTGCCAAAACACTGAATTGCTCTTTGGTCATGATCCTGTTACATATCAACGTCAGACTGTTAGTTTATGAAAAATAACTACAACAAATGGGTCCCGTTAAATCCCTGATTTTGTTGATACTACAGATAGTTCATTCAATGGTTATAAACTCCCTTCGTTCTAAACCTGATTTCCTGAATAACATGATTTGTAATTCCAAGAACCTTACTTTAGCCTGTGGAAATTTGCCATTTGCTTTGGTACAAGACTGTTTCTGTAGAACTGTATTCCCTATTGGACAAAACCTCAGCTGAGGACAATATTGTAAGGAATAGAGGAGATTCAATAGTAACAACATCCCATAAAAGCAAAATGAGATGTATATATATTTTTAAAATCATTTCAATGCTTCAAGGACAAATATATTTCAAGTGGCCATATAGTAATCATAAAATCTTGTTACATTGTTGATGGTACAATGAAGTAGCAATAGAGTTTTTAATAATGCAATACACGTTCTTGCTTCAAATGAGTTAATCAGAGCTGCTATTTTCTGTCCCAACTCTCAAAGAATTTGCCAAAAGATATCTTGGGCCCTCTAAAAATAAAGCAAATTTACAATAGAAGGAAAACGAAATTGTGCAAGTTTTATAAACATCTTGTATTATTTGCAAAAATCCAAGAAGTAAAGAATCAAATTAAAAGAGGCAGAGATTCAAATATTTACCTATTTCATTCCAAAAATAGAAAGATAATAGTCAAGAAAATAAAAGAAAACGTGCTGGAATAACTCAGCGTGTCAGGCAGCAACTCTGGAGAACATGGAGAGGTGACGTTTCGGGTAGGGACCTTTATTCAGCCTGATAGTGGTGAGTGGAAAGAGAGAAGGCTGGATGAGAGGATGGGCTAGACAAAGCCTAGCAAATGATAGAAGCATAGAGCTGAGCGGGGCTTTGATAGGTAGATGATTGGACAAAGGCCAGAGATGAAGAGACAAAAGTGTGAGAGACAATGATAAAAGTGCAAATTGTGAAGCCTGAGGAAGAAATAAGGAAATGAGGAAGAGTTGGAAGTGGAGGGGAGAAAATGGATGCTAGTCCTGGTGGGGCACAGGGAAGAAGGTGAGGGGGAGGAAGGTTGTTCTCCAGAGATGCTGCCCGACTCACTGATTTTCTCCAGCACCGTATCTTGTTTGTTTTGTAAACCAGCATCTGCAGTTCCTTGTATCTTATTACCTGCATGATGTTAAATTAAGAGAAGGTGCAGTGAGAGCTGGCTGTCGTCGACACCAATTGCTAAAAGCAAGTACTGAGCTGCACCAGTTTGTTCTTTTAGTGGGTGTTGGTTTTCACCACATGGTCCTGATGCAGTTGTGCGGGACCATAGTGAGACCCCATCTGGAGTTTTGGTCTTATACAAGCATGATCTTGTCATGGAGACAGTGAAATAAAAGATTTACTGGATTGATTCATGGAATGGTATGGCTGGCACACGAGACGAGATTGGGTAGATTAGGCCTAAATTCATTGGGATAGAGGAATGAGGGGTTATCAATGAAAGATATAATATTTTAACAGGGCTGGAGAAATGCAGGGAGGGTATTCCAAATGGAATATGCTCAACATGTGGAATTATCCACAAGACAATTAAGTCTAATGATATTCAAGCAAAAAGAAGCAGAAATATGGGAAGTCGGCAGGAACAGGGCACTGAAGTGAATGATCATTGACTATTAAATTGAATGATGAAACAAACATGAAGGGATGACTAGGATGAAGAGATCAGAGGTCCAACATTTTCTGATGATAGTTAGATGAAAGTAAGTAGTGAAGGGATATACATAGGTTGGGTGAATGGCCAAAGAGGATGGCTATTCAAGGTAGAGATGCAGCAAAACATTTTCACATGAATCTTTGGATCACTTCCTCAAAAGATGGTGAAAGCAGGCTTTGAAAATTTTTAAAGCAGAGTTAGATGAATATATAATTTGCAAGGGGATGAACAGTTACTGGGGACTGATAGTAAAGTGAAGTTGAGGTGACAATCAGATTAGCCATGTTTTTATAGAATGGCACAGCTAGTTTAAGAGATCAAGTCATCTACACATACTTCCATTTCATTTGTATTAAAAAGAACCACCTAACAATGTATTATGGCCTCTTATATACTTTTGCAGCACTGCCACAGCTGCTATAGCTGCCACAGACCCTATAGGGTCTCTAAAAATGCAGGATATAATAACCATGATACTGAGAAGATATGATGTGTCACAAGCAACAACCCACCTGCTTTCTCCCATATAATGAATGGGATATTTCAAATCTATTTAAGATGCCCTCTCAAATAGATGCAAGAGATCTTGCAACTCCTGTCGCACTTCCTCGCTGCTGCTTTGAGGAATCAGCCTAAATTATGATCCACAATCATACAGTGATGGAGTCAAGAGTTATGCAGGACAAACATGTTCTTTGGCCTACCATGTCCATGCTGATATCTATTACCTAACTATATTCTTCCCACTTACAGCACCTGGTCCATGGCCTTCTATGGACTGGCAATACAAATGTTCATCTAAATACTTAGACATTGTAAGAGTCTCTGTCTCAATCAGGCAGTGCATTGTAGATTTTAACCATCCTCTGGCAATATGTTTCATTCCTCAGATTCCTTCTTTCACCCGACTCTGAACGTATGCTCTGGTGAAAGGTTTCCTACTATCAATGAACCTCAAATTTGTACACACAAGATCCCCCTCGGCTTCCACTGCATCAAAAAGATCGCAGCCTTTATAAACTCTCTTGGTAACCCAAGCATCCATCTCAAGCGACATCCTGATGAACTTCCTCTGTATCCTCTCCAGTCCAATCACGTCCTTCCGATAGTATTGCAACCCAAACTGCACACGGACCTCCAGTTGTGGCCCAATCAAAGTCATAACCGTAATTTTCCAACTCTTACATGCCATGCTAAGCCAATGAAGGAAAATAACCCATTTGGCTTTTTCACCACCTTGGCTACTTTTGCTATCACCCTCAAAGACCTGTAGCCCAAGGCCTTGTATTCCTATATACTCCAAGGCTCTACCATCCCTTATGCATGTCCAACCATTGCCCTTTACAAAAGCATCATTTTCAGCTTTGAATCACATCTGTCATCGGCCTGCCTATTTTACCAAATTACCAAAGTCATCCTGCAGCCCAAGACTATCTACCTCACCTTCCGAATTTTGTGTCAGCCACAAACTTTGGATCCTGACCTGAGAACAATTATCACTGAACCACAAATATGACCTGAATAGGAGGTAGGTGTTAGAATCACAACCTTCCAGGGATTGCAAAGAGCTAGTTCATTTGTGCAGCAAAATGGAAACCGGGCTCTGGCAATATAATGTGCCACATAGTCACTCCCCAAGAACAGTCATTATAGCAATGTTAAAACAGGTATTCTAACAAAAGGAGGGTGGGAGGGGAAAATATGAACATGGCAAGATGAACGTACAAAAGTAAAAAACAAACTGTTTTTGATGTGCAGAAAAATGAAAAAAAATCTTACTAGTCCATATGCTGTACTCCTCTCGTGTTCTTGTGTAATGTCAGCTACATATGCAAATATCACTGAAAAAGTGACAGCAAAAATTCCAGACACTGAAATAACAGCAAAATACCACCTGCAAAAACAAAAGAAAGAAAAAGCCTTGCAAACTACACCTCCAGTACAAATAAGCTACCTGGCAGTTTCTAACTTGGGGATTTTGTTTCTGACTCTTGAGTTAAATAGCAGAGTCAGGGGATATGGGGAGATGGCAGGAACGGGGTACTGATTGGGGATGATCAGCCATGATCACATTGAATGGCGGTGCTCGCTTGAAGGGCCGAATGGCCTACTCCTGCACCTATTGTCTATTGTAAATCCAAAATGATCACTTGAAAATACTTCTCTCCAAAAGAGAAGATCTTCCATCCGGAAGATAAGGTGGTTCAAAACTCTTCATATTACCTGTCCTGTCTCATACAGATGCGTCTTTACCTTGCAGCTTAATAATACTTTGATGAATGGTACTTGGTCGCATAACATTTTCAGACAATGCTAATTGGTTCACACACTAATTAATTTCATTTCTAGGATATTTATTAACCCACTTTTAATTTACATAAATAACTTAAACTACAACCTAGGTACTTTCTTGCACTCCTATCCTTCCTATTAGTTCTCATACCGAACATCATATGATCGTAACTTAACACACTTACCACGGACTTGTCCTCATTAATGGAATTGGGGCACATGTGAAGAACACCGTTAGTAAGAGAAATGATCTTCTCCCCCACACATCAGACAAAGCACCTATTAATGGAGCACTCATGAATGATAAAAAACCCTAAAAAGGAGATAGAAAGCACAGAATTATGCAAAATGGACTAGTTATACATTACTACAACCAAAGGCAATAGGCTGCTTAATCACGAACAACATGATAAAACTATAATTCACACGAGCTGTCATTTAGAGCTCTCAAAATTTAATTAAACCATTTACAAAGATAATTCCACCTTCCCCTGGCTGTTCTAAGCAAAATACAAATCAATGTCCCTAATATTAAAATTGCTGGAAAAAGCAATTATTTTTTGCACCAAAGAATTTGAAATTCTCACTGCATAAGTACCGTATTTCCCGGCAATGAAGACGCACCTGCGTCGAAGATGCACCCCCATTTTGAGATGCTAAATTTTGAAAAAAGGCTGGCGGGACATAGAATTTCTCACGCTCAAATAAATACATAAATAAAATTAAGAAAGTAACAATTCAATTTGCCCAGATCTCCTCCATTCTGAATGACTGAATGGGTGGGGGATGGAGGGTGATGGCATGTGGAGAGATGGTGGGAAAAACGGGAGCATAAGTTGAATCAGTTGTGAATCGGGGGGGGGGGGGGGGGGGGGGAGAGAGATGAAGCAGCCAGCCTTCCGCCCAGTAGCTACCCGCCAACCACCACCTCCATCGGTTGCGCCTGTGCCGAAGGACACCCGCGTCTGGCTGGCGGGCTGACAGAAGGCGCCAAGGTGGTGGACGGTTTCTCTGTCCAGTCCCGGCGGCCGCTCGCAGCCCCCCCGAGCTACTTCCCTACCCGGCCACAAGGTGGTGGCTCCGTGCCCAGAGCGCCATGGCAGCGGTTTGTGAGTGAGTTGCTGGCATGATCCCGCACCCCCTCCTTCACAACGTTCCTACCGTGCTGACCCGGGCCAGACTCCCCACAGGCTGTGAAAGGTACTCTCCCCCTCCCCCCCGGCCACGCTGTCCTTTTACAGCCGCTTGCCATTAGCTGCCAGCAATGAGGGATAGACTTGGCTATCCCTCAGTACAGCAACTTTGTTCTTGTACTGTTGCTGCACTGAGGAACAGCCAAGTCTATCTTTCTTGGCTAACAACCTAACCTTCGGCCTCCAAGACGCAGGTAAGTTTTCGTGCCTTAATATTGGGTAAAAACTAGCGTCTTCATTGTCGGAAAATACGGTATGTTTTATCTTAATTTTGAAATACTCAAGGACCAAACAACTAATTGAAACACAGTAATATCTAATTCTAAGCATATGAAATAAACTTGAATTCACACATAGCATCAAATAAACTTGAATTCACTGAACTCCTCTGCTCAGTCCGCCTAAACCTACCTGATCTCCCGGTCGCTAAACACTAACTCCCCCTCCCACACTGACCTTTCTGTCCTGGACCTCCTCCATTGTCAGAATGAGGCCCAGCACAAATTGGAGGACAGCACCTCATATTTTGCTTGGGCGGCTTACACCCAGGGGCATGAACATTGACTTCTCTAACTTCAAGTAACCCTTGCTTTCCCTCTCTCTGTCTCTCCCCCTTCCCAGGTCTCCGACCAGTCTTATTGTCTCAGACTACATTTTATCTGTTTGCTTTATTACCTTCTCCCAACTAACAATGACCTATTTTACATTTTTCTTCATCTCCATTCTCTTTGTCATGTTTACACACCTTACACTTCCTTATCTGTACACTTCCTTATCTATGTACCTCCCTTTCCCCTGACATCAGTCTGCAGAAGGGTCTTGATGTCACCCAATCTTTCTCTCCGGAGATGCTGCCTGTCCTGCTGAGTTACTCCAGGATTTTGTGTCTGTCCCGTTCAGAAGGCTGTGAAAGCCCAACAGGACATGCAAGGAAGTGAGAGGGAAGTGGATAGGCAAAGTCTGGTGAAAGATGATGGGAGGAACAAAAGAGGGACAACTAACTCCATATCGGGTTGTGATAAGCACAGATGGCAGTCAGGTGGTGAAGCAGCAAGTAGATCTTGCTGAAGGAGAGGGAGGATTTAGAGAAGAAGTATTTCAGGAGAGAAGGAAACATATCATATCTCCTGATCCACAAGCAGGATCGAAGAGGCACTTAACTCATTACGTCGCCTATTTCCTTTGCTCCATAGATGCTGCCTCACCTGCTGAGTTTCTCCAGCATTTTTGTCTACCTTCTAACTCATACCTTCAAAAGTTCAGCATGTCGGGTGATTAAAATAGATCACCATTAAAATGAAGGTAATGAATGCAATAGCATCAAATAAACTTAAGGTAATGAATGAATGCAACATTTAAATTATCACCTTGTTTCATGCTAATAGATTGATTTTCCCCTCATCATCCCTTAGTTTCAAACCGTTTACAATTTTGACACCACCCAATGATTTTCGACAATTAATCTTGTGCCTAGGGATCACAGTGCAATGTATAATAGTGCTGATTTTAACAGCCTTTGAATATTGTTATAAATGGCCACATCTACTTCACAACAGAGTGGCAATTTTCTATTGTTTTAGAAAGCTCAAGGGGGAGATGGAATTTCCAAGCACTAGGTCTGAAACTGATGCTTTCCCTCGTATATGCAAACCAGCCAGACTTTAAGGCCCTTTGTCAAAGGCATTCCTTTCCTATTCCTTTCGTACTCAATGCATGGTGTAGATTGGAACCAATGTGTTATGCCTAACTAACTTCCTTTGAAAGGTCCGGTTTGCATTCTTAAATGTCTAGTCCCTAGATTACAGACCGATTAGAACAAAGAATGTCAATTTTTGTTCATTCCAAGATAAACAAAAGGAAACCCAGCTGCAAGGCAAAAACTCTAGACCGCAGCAGCTCAGTCATACACATTTTCACATTTTCTTTTTGGATTAAAAACACTTGCCCAGAGTAGGGGGATCGAGGACCAGAGGACACAGGTTCAAGGTGAAGGGGAAAAAGATATAATAGGAATGAGGGGCAACTTTTTCCACAAAGGGTGGTGGGTGTATGGAACAAGCTACCAGCGGAGGTAGTTGAGACTGGGACTATCCCAACGTTTAAGAAACAGTTGGACAGATACATAGGTAGGACAGGTTTGGAGGGATATGGCTCAAGCAAAGGCAGGTGGGATATATTGGCCGGTGTGGGCCATTGGACCGAAGGGCCTGTTTCCACACTGCATCTATGACTTTAATTAATATGGATGCAGACGGATCTATCAAATTTTCAAATTATTTATTTAATATTTCATATCTTAAGTACATGCACAGATTGGCACATAAAGACACGCAATGTAGCTGTGACTAAATGTCCCCATCCACAATTGAAACTACCATGAAATGGCAAGATAAGACATTTGAAAGATTAATCAAATGCAAAATGTTGTACGTGTACACTTAGCAATATGATTGCTTTAAAAAGCAAAATGTTGTGGAAGCTAGAAATTTGATGTAAACTATAAAATGTCAGAGCAATACATCAGAGAGGCAGGTCCATCAGCCCACATATCCGTGCCAACCAGCACTCATTGATACCAGATGCATTTTCTAACACTTAGCCACAAACCTTCTATACAATGGCAATTCAAAAGCTCATCTTACAAACTTGAAAAGGGAGTTTGTTTCAGATACCAAGTGGCCTGTGCATAGGGGTAAAAAAGTCCTCAGTTTTTCAGATTTTTCTCAGATTTAAATTTCCTACCCCTGACTTTGACACAAGAGGGAAGTTTGTTACTATATATCCTATCCATTCCCCTTATAATTTATGGTCACCTTCAGCCTCTTGTGCTCTAAAGAAAATAAACTCGCTCACAACCGAAATGCACCATCCTACGTAACATCCTGGTGCATTTCGTATGCATCCTCTCCAGCGCAATAACATCTTCCTACACTGTGGCAAACAAAACTGCAACCTAACCAATATTTACAAAGTTGTACCACAACCTCCCTACTTTCATATTCTATGACTTAATCAATGCAAGTATCCCATATGCCTTCTTTATCACCTCATTTACTGTGCTACCATCTTCAGGGATCATTGGGCTCACACGATTTAACCAGACAAATTTTGGTGGCAGCACGTTCCCCAAATATCTTAAAACGGCAAAAGGAAACAAATTGCTGGAGTAACTCAGCGGGTCAGGCAGCACAGCTGGAGAATATGGATAGGTGGTAACTCAGCGGGTCAGGAAGTACCGCTGGAGAACATGGAGAGGTGATGTTTCAGGTCGGAAGGAACCTTTCTTCATACTGATTTTAAGGGGAGGAGAAAGAAAGCTAGAGGAGAGGAGGGACAAAGCTTGGAAGGTGGGTACACAAAAGGCTGGAGAAACTCAGCGGGTGCAGCAGCATCTAAGGAGCGAAGGAGATAGGCGACGTTTCGGGTCGAGACCCTTCTTCAGACTGAAGTTTACTGCAGTGAAAAATCAACATTTGGATTTTGTCCACCATCAAACCACTGAGATTTAAAAACCACTCATAATTGAAGCAGAAACATGTACACTCTGTGAACGTAGTTCACATAAACCACAGACATTAGGCAATGAGCTTATTTACAATGAGAATGAAGAAATATAGATCATTTCCAGGCAAATGTACTCATTTCAATAACTTCCCCAAAAAACAATAATCCTAATTTTTTTATTTAATTTAAAATTCCCAGAATAAGATTGTGTTAAACAAATCAGACCTCTGGATTGAAAATGGAGCCGCTCTGGAATTACACATATTCCTTTTATTTACATTTAATTGAAATTAAATTCAAGTATACCCAGTACTGCTTAATCTTGCATCACAAAAATCTTGACTGCTTAATTTATTTCCTTAAACAGTGGGGAAATAGAATGCAGAAGCAATACAATGCAGTCACACATTACACCATTACGAACAAACAAAACATACTGCACACTGTAGAGTCTGAACAAGACAAAAATAAACAGATGACATTTAGTAGGTCAGGATAGCATCTGAAAAACAAATACATCATATCTGCTGTTCCTTTTATTTGCAATATATCCGAAATATCAATAGAAAGGAAATGTTTAAAAAAAACATTTTTAATGGAGGCAGATGCGAAAATGACATAAGGTATCGAGGTGATTATGAGGTAATGATCATTGCCCTGTCAGTTTTCATTCTTTACAAATAAAAGTGTGAAGGTGAAGACCATTTGTTCCTCCTGGGTGCAAGTTGGGCTTCTATTTGCCTGCTAATGTGCTTCTACCGTCTTCCAACTATATTCTGACAAAGCAAATCATTGTCAGATTTGAATCAAACCACCCCCCGACCACCACATAAAACAAACCAGAGAACATTAACACAAACATTTTAAACACACCAAAAATAACAAAAACGACTAAAAGGACAGACTGTAGACGAGGCTGCCATCGAAGCGCCACCCAGATATTGTCAGAAGAGATGCATGTTCCCCATGACTGGAATGATATTGTCAGAAGAGGCTGCAATGACCTGTTAGATGATGGCGCCTTTATATTTAAGCCTCTGTATTGCATTATATTCTCCCTAGTTCCACACATGCTTCCATTTCACAAGCTTTCGATCTCGCAGCATGGTCACGTAGTTGGTCGCAAGTTTCGAACCCACCCATGAGCAAGCCCATACAGCTTAGAGCAAGCCCAATAAACAAATACATGCTTTACCAAAGGCTGAGACCTGATCAGAGCTAGTATCTCTGAGCACTCCATACATCCCCGATAAGCTTGGCTTTAAGTATGTGCATGACGTGCCAGGGTCAGGGTTACAGGACAGGGTGCAAGCGCAGTCAACAACTGTTCTAGGAATGAACAAAGGAGCTCACTATTCTGTGTCAAACATAAATAGAGTAAACGTTTATCTTTTTCTAGACATTTACTCCTTTGCAAGATTGATTTAGCAGAGATACGCTGTTCATCAGAATGGTGCTTTTATTGTTCACAGGTTACAACTTGGGAAATGTATAGGTCAATTTTTCTTATCAGACAAATACAAAACCTATCTGTAAGCGAGTCTAAGCATGCAATAGAACATTCTTGTGTAACCTGATGGAAAATCAACCCACTACATCGATCTTTTTGCCTACTATGGATTGGTTTCTACACAAATACATTTTGCTAAAACATTTTTGAACATGAATTTCTGGCAGATTAGATAGGGATCAGTATGGTTTCTATGACAACTATAACTCTTGCCAAATGAAAAGCTAAAGCATTGGTAGAGCATGAATCTAAAACACAGGAATGCGGAATTTCCTCAATGGTGATTTGTTTTTAACGAGGAGATACTCCCTATCAAATGCTGCTTCTAGCACCGTCATCGCAAAATAGATTCCACAATGTCATGCCACAATGAACAAAATGCCAGGCAAGTGCATTAAAATTGGCCCATAGTCACATCCAGGAATCTGGACTACCCACCAAATTCCCGGGCCTCAAAGTATTATGAATGAACTACAAGGCTAAACAAGACATAAATCAGGCAGCTTAACTCTCAAGCTACTTGGTTTACCCTATCCCTAATTGAATAGCTCTGACAAACCTCTCAGTCGGTGGCTTTCAGCAGCTCAGTTAGCTTCGACTTCTGGGCCTTGTCAGTGCGGCTGCTGCCTTCAGAAGAGAAAACTAAACAATGCCTTTGCTGTGTTGCAATGTGAATTACATATTGATCGAGTCTAACAGCAGGTTAACCACAGAATGATTTTTTTCAAAGAATGTATTCACCACTCCAAAAATATTTTGAACTAAATTCAGCAATGCACGAGTATAAAAACAGCATGACCAAATCTGAAGTTAATAACTGGGACATTAATAACTTCTGAGATTAATCTCAGAGACAACAACTAGCGTTATCTTTTTTGTGTAAAATGAGAGGCCATACTATCAAATAAAATATGCACTTTAGAATATTAATGACTAGTATAAAATGCTTTCAGAAACAAATAAAAAATGTCATCCTAACATTCTTGTATTGTTCTTTGAATTATGTACATGTGCTAAACTTTGTCAGGAAATTATTGAGAACATCTTTTAAAAATATAAATGATCATATCCAAACAGAATTGGCTCTTTAGAATATTGTGCATTTCATAAGTTACATTTTGTTTCTGTAAAGGAGGAACTGAGAGCAGTGAAGAATTACAGTGCACTGACTTCTGTATTTTCTGTGAGAAAAACAGAATCCTCCCAACATCATTTTTAAAATTATTGTGATAGATCTGCAGAAGCATTTACCAGTCTCACATGCAATATACACATCTTTATAAATTTTTATAAAATAATATCCAACTTTGTTTTTGTGAAGTGAATTGCAGAGCCATTCTTACCTTTACACCCTGAATAAGGCCATTCATTAAAAATGTATGTTTAGGAAAGGTTTCATGCAGAACCTGCAAAAACATTACACATAAAAAAAAACACAAGGTTACCAATTAACACTTCAACTATGAGAAAACCAAAATTAAACAAGATTCTCATGCTTTGGTTTAGCAAAACCACATTTGTAGACTAATGTAAACGGACTGCACCAAATGCTACAAGTGCTAGAAATTTTACACACATTGGTGGTGAAAATCAGTAAACAAGGATATTGACATTTTTCATATGACATGGAAAGAGGCCCGAAAAAACCTATTCCATTGTGTAGGAAGGAACTGTAGATGCTGGTTTAAACCAAAGATAGACACAAAAAGCTGGAGTAACTCAGCGGGACATGTAGCATCTCTGGAGAGAAGGAATGGGTGATGTTTCAGTTAGAGACCCTTCTTCAGAATGAACAAACATCTGAAGAAGGGTCTCAACCCAATACGTCATCTATTCTTTCTCTCCAGAGATGCTGCCTGTCCTGCTGAGTTACTTCAGCTTTTTGAGTCTATCTTCCATCTATACCATTTCTCCATTTCCCTGTAATCTATTCTGTCAAATGCCCACCAACAACTCTGATTACACCGCAGGTAATTTACTGTAACTAATTATCTTATCAATCGGCATGATCTCAGGATGAAGGAAGAAAGCAGAAAATGTTCAGGAAACTTTGTACATTCTCCCTGCGAAGTGCACAAGGCCAAGACTAAACCCAGAGTGCTGATGCTATGAGCAACTCTACTGCATTTTTGATCTTCATTGGCTTGAGAGAAAAAAAAATCAAGTACTGACAATGCAATGCCAGGCAATAAAAAGGTAAAATGCAAATAGCTTAGCTGGAAAGACAAGGAAGTAAAAGGCAAGGCACTGAAAAAAAGGCACAATTACCATTGTGGATGGTTTAGAAAATATAGAAATATTGTCAAAACAAGAAAAAGTAGCCTGGTTACAGCTTTTTCGCATCCACAACTAGCTCTTGCCAATAGTTAAGGAGCTAATGTACAAACATACATCAATCTTTTCTTCACTCCCACCTTACCTTCTCAAAAAATGTAATACCAGGTAACCGTAATAGTGTAAAATCAAGTGACTGAAAAAAGTAAAATCACTGATGACATTATCAGTTTTTGCATTTAAAAAGGTTCTATCTGAGCAGTTGAAAAGTCTAATACTGTCAACAGACATTAATTAAGTGGGGAATGCTCTTTCTTGGACATGGTAACAAATGTCACACGTGCCTATTAGTAAATTGACAAACAGTAGAAAATTGCATCCACTAGTTTATTACACAAATTTTCATTTCCAGTGCGAGGGTTTCCACATCAAGAACATTTCTGTATTCAAGTGTTCATCACATCTTTCAAAGTCTTTCAATGCTCATTGTACCAAAATAATGTTATTTCCTTATTACTAGGCCTCTTCAGTAAAAGGATATATTGTGTTTTATAAAATAATTGCAGAAGTGTGCCATGAAACATATTTTACTCACTGTTAGCATTGGAGTGGTTAACAGTCCCCAGGCAAAGAATTCTAAAAAGATGACGACTACTGCATGATAAACACTAGGCCGACCAATCCCATGTTGCTGAAAAACAATGAAGAAAGTGTTAAAGGAGTTTACTAAAGGAACCAAAATGATTAAACTGCAGTGCAACCCATTATTTTCTGCCAATTATAAAGCAAAACATTCGGTGGTATTATCTCACAGCAATACAGATATTTCATCTAATGGATAAATTCATATTATATAAAAAATAGTAAATTACAGAAGATGCTAAATATAGATGGATCTCAACCTATCCATGTTCTCCAGAGACACTGCCTGACTCAGTTACTTCAGCATTTTGAATGCTAAATAGAGAAGGTGGATAAGCCCAAAAGTTGTTTCAACATCATGCATTCTCTCTTATACCATGCAATTAGTTTGGGGATTGTGCCATCGCGGTAATTGATTCCTATTTAAATTTATGATCCTTCACTTTGCCAACATCTCCAGTCAATCTGAAGAAAGGTCTCAACCGGAAACGTCACCCATTCCTTCTCTCCAGAGATGCTGCCTGTCCCGCTGAGTTACTCCAGCATTTTGTGTCCATCTCCGGAATACAATGTATTCTCCTACCTTCATGATCTTCTCACTCAAAGTTCACATTCAAATCCTTATCCTCTAAATATGCACCTTAATTTGTACAAGAGCTCCCTCCTAAAGTACAACATTTTGTTACATCTCCACCTGTAATGTATCTTAATCTCTCATTTGCCTTAATTTCTGTACTACTCTATTTTATCTACTATATTGGTTTTTTTCTGTTCTTGATCACCCAGGTGATTACATTCCCTCCGAAACACGGATAGATCGCAATGCTTCTTTTCCCTTCTCATACACTTCGAGGATAGATCCTCAACTTCCTCCTCTCCTTTTGCTACATACTACTCCCCTCAAGACATTATTAACAGGTGGAGCTGAGTTCCATTTATATGTTGATGACACAAAGCTTTATCACTCCGTGATCATCACAAAGGCAAGCTTCATACTTTGTTCTTCAATTAACCAAAACTCCTTCCAGCTTAATACTTGTTTTACAAATACATTTTGATTTTTAATCTCTTAGCAGTTTCTGAATGTGAACTAAACCAACAACCATTGAAGAAATTGGCAATTTTACAATTGTCCAAAATGTAATACCTTTCACTGTGGACCAAGTTTTATTTTAATCACTTTGTGGTTCATACCAGAATCCATGGCAATTGCCTCAAAAAACCCTGCGTCATAAGAAGCTTGCCTTCACCTCCATTAATGCACTTGTGGACTTTGTCTGACGAGAGTGAGGTCAATAACCTGATCAGTCCGAAGGGCCTCAACCCGAAACATCACCCATTCCTTCTCTCCAGAGATGCTGCCTGTCCCACTGAATTACTCCAGCATTTTGTGTCTATCTTCGATTTAAACCAGCATCTGCAGTTCCTTCCGACTCAAATTTGACAAGTATGTATTTATTAATAATGGGCAAAAAGGTTTTTTTTTCAGATAATGATTAACAGAGTTTAATTTGGACCAACTCCTCAACTTAGTTTAGCCCAAATGCACAAGACTATGTTTGCAATCAACACATATGTCTCCCAATTAAATATCTATCACTATACCTCAGTCTTTGGCAGATTATCCCTGCCCATGGGCAAGACCTGTTCAAAGATATGATGGATTCATAGAATTTGAGTTGAAAAATGTGCGCAAAATAGTGAACGAAAATTGCTGTCGTTATTATCAACAAACAACGGAGACTGCGGCATTACCCCAAAAACAAAGTCTCTGGTATTTATAAAACACCAGAAGACAGACACAAAAAGCTGGAGTAACTCAGCGTATCAGGCAGCATTTCTGCAGAAACAAAATAGTGACTTTTCAGATCAAGACCATTCTTCAACACCAATTGTCCTTGACAGGTAATCAATAACAATATTAGTTTAAAAGCAAAATCTACATTTCAATGCAAACAAATCCATAAAAAAGACATAAATTTTGTTTCATTCTACACTCCAAATCAAAAAGAGATGGTGAACAGAACAAATGGCTCACCCAAAGGTCAGGCCATCAACTGTTAAGCTGTAAAGAACCCCAAAAGATTTTTCAGCGTAATGTCATCATTACATTGGAGTATATTTGGAGTTGTCGCTGCCAATCATATTGTCATGCAAGTTTCATACCAGAAATCACATTACAAATTATACTTTGAAACACTAAATTCCCAAAAAGTTTGCATTTATAGAATATGCCATGTAGAATTAATTACTAATTTTTGTGAAATTAATGTTATTGGACTAGAGAGCCCCATGGTGGTGCAACCTGTAGAGCTGTCAATCCTGACCTCCGGTGCTCTAGTATCCTCTCATACTTCAAAGATGTGTGTGTGTGTGGGCTAAGTGTGTAGGTGAATGCGAGAGCCTGGGGAAAGCTGTCGTGAAGATAAGGAGAATAAAATGACTCCGCATGTGCCTGCTTACGCGTCATCACCATTCCACGCTTACTGTTAATTAAAACAAAGAGAATGCTAAAGCTGGGTAGAAGCAGTAACAGACAAAAAGGAAATGCACACGATGTGTTGTCAACATTTTACGGATTTAGTCTTGATTGGATGTATGAAACCATACAAGCATGTTGATTACCTTGGCTCTGGCTTTCATGGTTTGCATAGGAGTCTGAAATGGTCAGTAAAGGAGACTGATATACATGAACTGTGGATGATTTATCTTTCTTTATGAAGTATTGCTGAAAGGTTTAACCTTTTTGCCTTTCATCCCTATTCAGTTGACTGCCATGTCAGCTAAAATATGGCTGGCACATTGGACTGCCATAGAATGAATGACTCAGGCAGACTTCTCAATTGTTTTGGCATCAGTCAGTGAGGATCTGGTGCCAGCGAACATACAATTCACTACTTCAGTAATTAATAGCCCGTGGTTAGTTATACATTCCGAGTAGAGCCAAAAGTGCACACATACTCATGTTCACACTCTGAACAATCATGAAACCTATAATCCAGGTTAATCCATGTTCTTATGCCGCCTACTGCTTTTTACTCAAGAGGAAACCGAATCTCTCCCCCACTTCATAGTATAGAGCAATAATTATGTCCGACATGCAGAGATCCTAATATTCTGCATACATCAGCTGCCCATTCCTGGAAAGATCAAAGACTACTGTGACAGTAACCTTTAACCTGCTTCCCACCGGGCCGCTCGGCCAGAAGGCTTCCTGCTGGGGAGGCCTTCATCGAGGCGCTGTGGTCTCGATGCCTCCTGGATGGCCGCTGAGAAGCCCGGGTCGGAGCCCGGCCGGGGCCTCTCGGGGTCGGCGGGACCCCGCCATGCGGGTTGTAGCCCGGGTCAATGCTACGGAGGCCTTAGGAGGGGACCCGGCAACGTTAGTGGAGAGGCCAGGTCAGCGGTCAATGATGGCGCCGACCGATAGATACGTGGAAGTGAAGGAACCGATGCCGAGGGATTGAACAACGAAGGACCCAGCGTGGGGGGACTGCCATGAGGTGAGGGGGAAGAACAATGGGGACCCGGTGTGGGGGGACCACCATGAAGAAGGGGGAGAGAGAGAGCAATGGGGAAACTGGCACGGGGAGGCGGGGGGAATTTGTAACTTTATAAGCGTCCTTCATGGGCCGACTATTGCATACCCTGGCAAGATATGCAAGCAAAGAATTTCACTGTGGCGTCACATGTGACAATAAAGTTTTCAGTCATTCATTCATTACCTCTCCACCAGTGATGTGGAAAACCTTAATCTCCAGACAGATTGGTTTGCAAAAAAGTGGTTATAGGAACAGAATTCATGGGGGTTCCTTGGGAGAAGGTCCCACTTTTCTAGAACCCCTTCTCCTCTTCCTATAGCCTCATCTCAGAGCACCCCGGTACATTCGGGCCCATTCCTCTTAATCCTGATCATTTGGGAGGTCCATTGGGCTTTAGGGGATGAAATCTACAAAAGGATTCCCAAATGTCCAGATGTGCCAATTTGCTCGCTAGTACTGATGTGTAAAAGGTCAGTGTGCCATTTTCTAACATATTTAATTCTCAGTCATGATGCAAACTTAAACATAGCTTCCAGAATCAAAGATAGAAAGAAATAAGTTATATTTCTTAAGTTTGTTTTAAGGCAGGCTATGTTCTAATGAGATTGGGTGAATATTTTGTGTACTAATTGCTTTGGCTAAAGGAGGGAACCGTTGGCAATGTTTACATATCTAATATTCAAGTTGCATGTAGCCAGCAAAATTTTGTCCAAAATATATCTTTATACTACCTCTTGAAGCACAGATAGCTGAAGCCTAGTCAAAGCAAATGCATGATTGCATGTGAACAATAATTCATTATTAATCCTGTATCACAAAGTATCACATCAACCACAGGTTCCATACCATCACGTCCAACACTCTGATGTACTATCTATATAATTAAAAGTCTAAACTTGACCACTTCCTGTTTGCACTGTATATTGATTTTGGAAAAAACGCAACCACTTACGGCTGTGATTTTGGGCCACCTTACGCAAAGCCCCCTCCAGCTGTCAGGGCCAGAGAATTTTTCCCATCGATGAAAAATAAATTACTTATTATTGTTTTTTTAAATGTTGAGATTCCCTCTCCTATGAATCAAGCCATGAAGACCACGCCCCTTCTGGTGGGAAGGGAGGATCTATAAAACCTGGAAGTGTGGGTGTGGCTCTATGCAAGATGGGGGAGGGAGAGGGTCACGACTGTCTGAGCTGGAAATCTACAGAGCACTGAGAATACAGATCTGTTAGTGCCCTTTATGTGTTTTTAAACAGTGCATTTTGCAACCGTGTGGCTATTGAAATGTATGCCTTTTGCAACTAAAAAAAATGAAAAAATGTCTAAAATTGATTGTCCACTCTCTCCCCCTCCTCTCACAGTCTCTTACACCTGTTTTCAGCAGAATTTCTGGCAGTTGCTGAGTTGCCAGCCTGCCAGGCCTGAGTTACTGAGCTGCCAAGCCTGAGTGACTGAGCTGACTGCCAGCCGAAGAATCCATTTGGCCTACAATGTCCATCCTAGCCCTCTGGAAACCAGTCCCTTTGGCCCACAACACCCATGCTAGCGCTCCAGAAAGAAGCTTCTCCACCCCCCCCTGGCCGCCACTGGCCAGCAATCTTGGAATTGGTGGAGTGGTGGAATATTGCGTTGGGGGACAAGCCCTCCCGCGTGAACATGGGACCCAACGGGTCCCACTCAGTGTAGTTATCTATATAATTAAAAGTCTAAACTTGACCACTTCCAGTTTGCACTGTATATTGATTTTAGAATAAATGCGACCACTTACGGCTGTGATTCTTGGCCACCTTACTCAGAGTCATCCTCCAGCTGTCAGGGCCATCGATGAAAAATGTTACGTTAATGTTTATTAATGTTTAAAAAATGTTGAGATTCTCTCTAATGTCAATCATGCCATGAAGGCCACGCCCCTTCCGGTGGGTGGGGGAGGAGCTATAAAACCCGGAAGTGTTGGCATGGCTCAGATGGGGGAGGGCGAGGTCACGACTCTGTCTTTGGTGGCCTTGCACCCTGCTTGAAGTGGCATGAAACTGCACTTGACTTTGGTGGCCTTGCACCTTGCTTAAAGTGGTCTGAAACTGCACTCGAGTTTGGTGGCCTTGCACCCTGCTTGAAATGGTGTGAAACTGCACTTGAATTTGGTGGCCTTGCACCCTGCTTGAACTGGTGGGAACTGCACTTAAATTTGGTGGCCTTGCACCCTGCTTGAAATGGAATTTCAAGGAATAGCCGTGTCAACTGCCAGCTCACCAGCCGTGAATAAATGAGCTGCCAGTGATGTAATATTACATAAATAGAACAGCTCGGATAGTGACTTTTATATCAGCTAGGTAATTTGCAAAAGAAAAGCTTAAAGTTTTCAGAAACATATATCTCCTAACAAAATAAAGTACAGCGAAAAACATACAAAGGGAACAATGAATCAAGGCATGGAGGCCTGAATCTGAACCTGCATAGCTTAGTTTATTGCTTTGAGGCAATTATAACACTGGAGGAAATTGTATTTGATACGACTTTGTGTTGAAGAATGGATAGCTGAATAGGGGCCTCTTCTTAGGTCAGAGGTCATCTGCTCTTTCTCTATGGCACATTTTTGAATGTGACATAAAGGTGAAGAGTTATGGCCAGTTATGCTGAGTTTGAGACAGAATTCAAGGCTGAGAGATAATAGCCAAGGCTAACTACAGAGTCTATGTTAAATTATAATGAGATTGTGATAACGAAGAGGATGTGTGTGTGAAGGGGAGTTGTTGCTTTGAGAGGAAAATAATTAGAATGATGTTATTTATACAAAGTCGAAGAAGCAGATGTAATTCTGATGTAATGTTCTGAGTTGCACCTTGTACCTTGTAAGAACCTTGTGTTCTGCCTGGTACATGAGATTGGAAATCCAGCTTCCAGATAGCAGGAAAGGGGCTACAAATTACAATTAAGTTCTATCCTGGCACCAAACACTTATTATGCTTGTACCAACACCATGTATGCTTGGTTGGGAAATGCGTGTTTTGAACTTAGAAACTGTAATTCAGCAAACTTATGTAATTAATGTTTTAAAGACCTAGGTAATAGTATTTCAAACTGTAAAATTGTAGTGAAATAATTTATTAAATGTATTGCCTTAAGTAGGACTGTAAACATTAGACATTGTTTAGATTTATAGAAATATCTTTCTTCTCGGTATGGAAAATGTGTATGACTTGTGTGATCATTGTATCTTATATTTTGAGGAGTGGTCTTTGATAATTGAGCTTACTGGGGTTTTGCTGTGTTGAAATAAAATAATTCTAAAATAAAGTTATACCACAGGCAAACAAAGATTGTAAAAAGAGGCCAGGAAAGGGGAGATCATGTGACTGATGTTGTACATCACCAGAATAACTCAGATTATTGGTTACCAATTGTCATACCCTCTGTATCTGAAATGTCTAATACCTATATAAAGCAATGAGTTTGTATCAAAAACACACCACCAAAGAATTGTCTCAGTACTGAATAAAGAATCGATTTCAACAGCAACAAGTGTTTGAGTGAAGTTTTCTTGACTTTAGATTGACAAAATAACTCAGTTTAATACCAGCACACCAGGCTTGAGTGACTGAGCTGCCTGCCCAAGAATCCATTCGGCCCACAATGTCCATATTAGCTCTCTGGAAACAAATCCCTTCAGCCCACAAAACCCATACTAGCGCTCCAGAAAGCCCCCCCCCAATATTGGAATTGGTGGAGAGGTGGAATATTGCGTTGGGGGAACCAGCCCTCCCATGCGAACATGGAACCCAACGGGTCCCACTTAATCTAGTATACCAATAAAAGTCTCATCTTGTATGTCTGTGTGTGTGTGCACGCTTGTATGTGTGAGTGTGTATGTGTCTTTCTACCTCCGTCAAAAAAACATTTTCAGATTATTAATCACATTAACCCCGTCAACAAAATAAACTGCTCCACTTCACATTTCATGCTATATTTCACAAGTTATCGCATTTTAAAAATAGCCCAAACCAAGTTTTTAAACGGCAAATGTCCTTCAACTCGCTTCCAGTGACGTCACAAGGAGGGGGTGGGGTGGGCAGCTGAGGAAATATTATATAATAGAAATGCTCAGGTAATAACTTTCGTGTGAGGAACTTATGTTAAGTTGCAAGAGAAGGGCTTGGAGTTGGGGTTTTCAGAAATATATGTCCCCCACAAAGAAATAACGTGCAACGAACACACACATGCAGGAGAACAGATGGCTTATCATAACATGGAAATGTTGATCTGAATAGGCATAGCTTTGTGTGCTTTGAAGCAGCTATAACGCTGTCAGAAGTTGTGTTTGGTTTAGTTTGGTGTTTAGAGTATAGGTTGTTAATGGGGTCTCTTCCCAGGACATGGGCGCTATTTGTTCTTTCTTTGTGACACATCTTTGAGCTCTAGTGTGTTATAAAGAGTATTTATAGATGTTTATGTTGGGTCTTAGACAGAGAGGCTAGATAATAGTCTGAGATCTGGTTTGTGCTGCTTAAATGTATTTATGTTGAGACAAGAGACAAGGCATAGGTGATGGTTGTGTGACCTTTGTATAAGGGTGATTTCTTATTTTTATAGAAAACTGAGAAAGTAACTCTGTTTTTGGTAATCTTCTATTTGCTGTGCAGAATGCTATTAGTGAGGCCTTACATTCCTTTCGTCCAGAGATAGAAGGGGGAGGTTGTAATTCAGAATGAAACTAGGCCCGAGCTTGGTAAGAAGCAATTATAATTTATCAAGTGTGACAAGTATGGCCTTTGTGTGATTAGAAACAGCTTGAGTCTTTACCACCTTGTAAGAATGGGGCAAAACTCTTTGTAATCCATAAGCAACTGTATTTTAACTATGTAGTTGTAGGGACATGGTTTGTGAAGTGTATTGTGTTTTCATTCAGATTGTAAGCATTGGACTTTGTTTAAATCTGAAATTTAAGAAATAACTTTCTTTTCCAAAAGTGAAAATATGTTGTGTATATGTATTGTGTGATGTGTATTTTATATTCTGAGAGGTGGGCTCCGAGAATTAATTTTATATTTCTGTGGTTTTACTTCATTGAAATAAAATGATTTTGAGCGAAGAGGGTAAAGAAAATGACAGAGAAAGCAAGGGTTGTAAAGAGGCCAGAAAAGGGAAAAATCATGTGACTACACACTGTCAATCACTGGAAAGGACTTAGTTGATTGGTTAATGCAAATAGGCTAATGTATGGTAAACCATGATGATTGGTTAATAGTTTGCCACACCTTCTGTACCATAATTGTCTAATACCTATATAATGTGTTAAGTTTGTACCAAAGTCAGTAGCTCCTTAGACCTGTCCTGGAGCTTCCAGCTCTGTGTTGGAAGGTTTAAAAGAATTATCCAGCGCTGTCAGAATAAATAATCGATTTTAAAAGCAATGGTTTGAATCAAGTTTTCTTGAATTAGACTGGCAAAATAACTCGGTTTAACACGGCCACCAGCTTGCAGTGACGTCAGGGGGAGGGTCGCATTTAAATTAACGTTCCGCTTTTTCCGAGCCGGGCTTCCACCCACGACTCCCCGGCTGGGGTTTTACGCAGCCATCAAGGAGGCATCGAGACCGCTGCGGTGAAGGGGACATCGAGTCCACAGCGGTGAGGCCTCGCGACGATGGGGCCGCGGCGGTGGTGAGGCATCGTTACGTTGGGGCCTTGCAGCAGCAGTGGTTCGTCGCAGCAGCGATGAGACCTTGCGGAGATGGAGCAGCGGTGGAGGTACGGGAAATAGGCGAAGGAGGGATTGGGGAAGGAAAGGAGAAAGATCCTCGGAGGTGAGGAGGGAGTGGGGGGGACTGAGGGAGGAAGGGGTAGAGAGGGTAGTTGCTACATCTACACCCTTTACTCTCCCCCCTACTCTACCCCCTTCGTCTCCCTCTACCACCTCCCCCTCTACCCCACCCCTCACACTCTAGGGAATAGAGAGGAAGGGTGGAGGAAATGCTGCAGGATGAGGAGAAATGAGCCACGCCAGCGCAGTTGGGGGCTATGCGTGAGTGGTGGAATATTGCATTCGAGGAACGGGTGAGTGGTGGAATATTGCGTCTGCACTTGGTCTAGTATCATTACAAAATTTTGTAACTATGCACTGACATTAGGATTAACCTTGTTACTTAATTAGTTCACTTCAATTGAAAAAACGTCTAATTGCAGTCACAAAAATTAACTAGGATATTTGATTGACTTTGATTTGCAAGCCAAAAATTAAACTGTAAAATATGAAGCTCTTTGCCAACTGCAGATTTTTTTTTTCTTACACTTGTCAGTACAAAAACAACTTTTATTCCTTATTTTGGTCCACCACAAAATACCAGTGCAATGCTTCCCTTCAGTGATCGAGACATTGAGTATGGTAGACAAAAATGCGGGAGAAACTCAGCGGATGAGGCAGCATCTATGGAGCGAAGGAAATAGGTGATGTTTCAGGTCGAGACCACCTTGTGATGTGGGGGTGGGTGGGAAGAAGAAAGGAAGAGGCAGAGACAGTGGGCTGTGGGAGAGCTGGGAAGGGGAGGGGAAAGAAGGGGAAAGCAGAGACTACCTGAAATTGGAGGTCAATGTTCATACCGCTGGGGTGTAAACTACCCAAGCAAAATATGAGGTGCTGCTCCTCCAATTTACGGTGGGCCTCACTCTGGCCATGGAGGAGGCTCAGGACAAAGTTCGGAATGGGAGGGGGAGTTGAAGTGCTGAGCCACCGGGAGATCAGGTTGGTTATTGCGAACCGAGCGGAGGTATTGGGCGAAGCGATCACCAAGCCTAAGCTTGGTCACACTGCTGTAGAACAGCTGACACCTAGAGCAGCGGATGCAATAGATGAGGTTGGAGGAGGTGCAGGTGAAGCACTATAAGAGTCAGGAGGTCATGGTGCAGTTTTAGAGGACATTGGATTGGCTACATTTGCATTATTGCGTACAGTTCTGGTCACCCAATACAGGAAAGACGTGGAGGCTTTGGAGAGGGTACACAGGTTTACCAGAATGATGCCCTGATTTTAGGGTATTAGCTACAAGGGGTTGGATAGACTTGTTTTCTCCGAAGTGCCAAAGGTTGAAGCGAGACTGATTGAAGAATATAAAATTATCAGAGATGATCAGTCTTTTGCCCTGGATGGTAATTTCAAATACTAGAGGGTATGTTTTGTGTTTAAAAACGGAGAAGGTAGTGGGTGCCTGAAACGTGCTGCCAAGGGTGGCGATGAAGGCAAATACAAGATACTTTGGGATAGGCACATGGATATGCAGGGAATGTAGGGATATGGATTGTGTGCAGACAGATAAGAACTGATCTTGGTGCCATGTTTGGCACAGACATTGTGTGCCGAAGGGCCTGCTCTACATTCCTATACATTTCTAAACTTTCCTAGTCAGATCCATGCCCTCAACAAACGCTTC
This sequence comes from Raja brachyura, assembly GCA_963514005.1. The sequence goes on from OY740783.1 coordinate 66,131,825, forward strand.
CTTTCTTATCCTGCATTCTACATTATACTCGATGTGGAAAAAACTGGTTATAATCTCTTTCAAATCACACGACCATAATATACAGACAATGTGTCCCCACCTTAAATTAGCTCTTTGTTTGTTGTTTCACTGGCTTCAAGGGACCTCTGACAACTTGCATGTCCTTTTATAGCAGCTTACCCGTTGATCAATTTTAGACTTCTATTTTCAGACATATTTTAAGGAATAGGAGAAGAGCAAAATATGATTTGATCATAACATGTTAACAGCTCTGGGATCATTGTGCAATGGGAATGCAAATTTTGTGTCAGCACTTGACAGGTAGATTGTAAGTCACGAGGCAGCGCGGTGGCGTAATAGTTTCTGCCTTAAGGGCCTGTCCCACCAGCATGCAACTCTATGCGATGAACGCGATCAAATTAAAAGCGGGGGCCGCGCGGAGGTCGGGTGATCCCCTGTACAGGGCCGTTCCCACCAGCATGCGCCTGCATGCGGCAAGCGCAACCAAACCGGCAGTAGGGGCCGCGCGGAGGTCGGGTGAGTGGTGCAACGCGGCGCAAAGTGAGGCGAACTTGGAGCGAAGTCTAAGGTAAGTTCGCCAGGCCAGAGAGGGGCACACAGAGAGGCACACAGAGGCACACACACACACAGGGCCACGGAGCCACACACATAGAGGGTCACGGAGGCACGATGTCGGGGCGGTGTGTAAACGTCGAGGCGACTGCGAGCCGGCAAGCCGTTGCCGCGCGGAATTTTTGGACATTGTCAGTTTTTCGGAGCCCTGTGGGGTGTCGGGACGAACTCCGCACAATTCCGCACGGCTCCGGCGATCGAAGTGGGACCGGCCCCGCGACGTCGGACGGCTCAAGCGACCACGTTAGGTCGCGCTAATCGCATAGAGTTGCATGCTGGTGGGACAGGCCCTTTACAGTACCAGAGACCTGGGTTCGATCCGGACCACGGGTATGGTCTGAACGGAGTTTGTACGTTTCCCCTGTGACCTGCGTGGGTTTTCTCCGGGTGCTCTGGTTTCCTCCCACACTCCAAAGCCATACAGGTTTATTGGCTAATTGGCTGGGAATAATTGTAAATTGTCCTTCATGTGTGTAGGATAGTGCTAGTGTGTGGGGATCACTAGTTGGTGTGGACTCGGTGGGCCGAAGGGGCCGTTTCCGCACTGTATCTCTGAACTAAACTAAATCACAGTTCAACAATACATCAGTCTAGTATTTTTGGGTGCTATGAAAAGAGATGTTGGGTCACATAAGATACCCGCAAATTACCCAAGGACAATGTGGCATTCAATGCTTTGAGGGGTTTATGGTGCATGAACTTTATGCACCTTCAGTACAGAAAAATTAAGGATAAAATATATTTTTAATTGTGAAAAACCCATAGAACAAAACATGCAAGCAATGTATCAATTAATTTACTCGCTAAAACAAGCCACAGGAAGGCCTCATTTCAGATTGGGTTAATAAATTCTCAAGAGCCGACAGCATGTCTCATTATTTTGGAGAAACCTATTTTAACTAAAAAACCTGTACTGGGCATCGTGAACAAACACCAGATTGTATCAACAAAGCGGCATCCTGCATTATACCAAGCTACTACTGCCAGGGAAATGAATAAAGCTTATTATCATGCTGATAGTTCACCAAAGGCTAAGGTTATCTTTGTCGATAAGTTATCTAGCTCCAAAGCTGCCTTTCCCCTTGTATGTTATATCTGGAGATATACAGGTAAATTTACTGCAGGAGTGATAAGAGAAAACATAAAAGTTATCTGAGAAACGACACAGATGGACTTTTCCTCTGCAAATATGCAATGAAGGTAGCAACAAGGCTGGGAAATAGTCAGCATTTATCATTACAATAGACAATAGGTGCAGGAGTAGGCAATTTGGCCCTTCGAGCCAGCACTGCCATTCAATGTGATCATGGCTGATCATCCCCAATCAGTACCCCGTTCCTGCCTTCTCCCCATATCCCCTGACTCTGTTATTTTTAAGAGCCCTATCTAGCTCTCTCTTGAAAGCATCCAGAGAACCCACCTCCACAGCCCTCTGAGGCAGTGAACTCCACAGACTCACCACTCTCTGTGAGAAAAAGTGTTTCCTCATCTCCGTTCTAAATGACTTACTCATTATTCTTAAACTGCTACATTGGTCAAAAACATTGTTTCGTCTGGAAAAGTACAAAGTCTTGCAATTCCTTCAGTTTAAAATCCTAGATTTCTCCAGATTCAGGTAAATTAACACTCGGGTCCAATGCATTTTCTCACCTTAACTCAAAACTGGGTCCAGTGCCTGGATAGCAAGAGCCACGATCAATGTTTTAAAAAAAAAAGTCCATTGTTTGAAAAAGCTACATCTCGGGTTTAATGCCAGTAAAGAATACTAGAGAATTACATATGTTTATTAGCTTGTCAAACAACTCACTTTTATGCAATTACTTTACCAACAGTCAGAAGAAATCTGTCCAAACTGCAATACCTTTAGAACAGATTGTAATAAGCTCATTTCCTCCTTTTCATGCACAGGTATGAAGTCTTTGAACTATACTGCAGACATTTATTGACAACTGCACACAAGCCATGGCAATGCTTCAACATTTGGGTTGGAAGTTTTCAAAGCACTATTATGCCATGTCCACCTTCCTGATGAGGAGAATTACTTTGTTTTTTTTAATTGACTATTCCAACTATTTAATCACCTTCTACAAAGCAAAACAGTAATTTAACTTTAAAAGTGAATCATATTTGTACTGAGTAAGTTTGCTTTCGAGTTTACTATTCCCTGTAAAACGTTATTACCCAATTTGATGCGCTGGACAGGCTGGAGTAGAGTGAGTTACTTTTTCCAAAGGAATACAGTCTGGATAGATTTGCCAATTGGCAACTACAGCAGCACAAACATGCCATGGCAATTAGCCATGGAATATCTATTCCAGAAACCAAAAGAGAAAAATAATCAAGATAGCTCTGCTGATCAGATCCACTATTTGTGATGAGTAATATTGGCCGTTTTCTCAATTATCAAGGCCATTTTATGCTGAAGCAGCTGCCCAAAAATTCACTATATTCAGAGGATACAAAATGGAAATAGAATTCAGCAATCTGTTCTTACACCATCACCTTTTGGAGGATGAACAGGAACATAGGAAATGAGACACTGGAAAAATCTCTGCAGACCATCTAGTCAATTCCTAGAAATGGATAATTTCTCAATTTAAGAGTCAAGTTCAAAACAGAAGAATGAAATTCTTACTTGCAGCAGCACAACAGATATGTAAACACAGCATTCTGAAAAAACCATAATAAACAACAAATGTTCAGCATATAACAGTGCAAAGACAAAAAACAATGCCTCCAAGTCTACGTACTTCCTATGTTATTTGGAGATTGTAATGTTTAATAGCCCGATGGTTGTAGAAAGACGCTGCTCCTGAACATTACAATTTTCAGGCACTTGTACCGTCTTGCAGAAGACAGCAGTGAAATGAGAGTGCAGCCAGGGTGGTGTGGGTCCATGGTGATGATGACAGCCTTTTTGAAGCAACAATTCCTGTAGATCCCTTCGATGGTGGAGAGGTTAGTACGTGATGGACTGGGCCGTGTTCACCACTTTTTGCAATCTTCTTTGTTCCGTGGCATTAGAGTTGCCGAACCAGGCCATGGTACAACAATCATTATGCTCTTTACTGTACATTTCATCCCTCATTTTCATACTGTATTCTGCATTCCTAAAATAACCACTCCCAAAAAAAAGTCACCTTCCTTGATGCATTCATCGCTCTGAGGTAGTTAAATATTCTGCGCATCTTCTCCCAATTTTGGCGACATTTCTAAAGTTTATGGCCATCTGGAGCCAGTGGATTTGGTTAAGCATAATTGAACTGCATCTCCCGAAACCTTTTAAATTGATAATCCCGGACTCTATAGAAAATGATACTGAACACATTGTTGTACTTTATATAGAATCATTATTACTCCTAGGAGTGGTGTTCCATGGTTCCGTGTTTTCATCCCTGGATACAATTAAGTCTCCTTACTGTTGTTGCACTTGGGTTAAATTTTGTTAACAATCCACCAGTATCTCCATATTCCTCTCCTGCTTTGCATCTCAATACACAAAGCCATGCACTTCATATCCCCAAAGTTCATTTCTGTTTCTTGCCTTTGCTATATCAAATACAGGTGGACCACCATAAGGTGGTTCAATACCTTCTTTAATCTAGACAAAATTACGATAGTGCACTTGCTGCCCCCCTCCCCCCCCCCCCCCCCCCGAAAATGTGGCGCCTAGGCCGGGTAAGGCGACTAATTTAAATTTCTGACTTTGCGCCGATCAGCGGGTCGAATTTGCCCCTTACGACTGGGGCTCAGGAAGCAGCAAACCCATTCACATAGCCGATAGGCTATAGGCCACTACCTCAACAACCCCCCCCCCCCCAGGCCGTGATCTCTGTTGGTCCAGCAAAACTGACAACACGGCAAGGCTCTGGAACAAAGAAACTCCAGAAAATCAGTGGTGAACATGTACCATCATCGGTTCAACTATACTATCTATCCAGATAGTCATGTTTGGTTCATTATTTGAAAACACTTTGAACAACATGCAAAATTAATTTCACAGAATTGATAGCACTGCAACAAAATACATTATTTCAAGATAAACAACTAATACAGGCTTTCAAGATAAACAAACCTGGCTTTTTTTCAAAGTGACAAAATAGATTTGAGCAGTAGCAAATCAGCAGCTTGTACCACACTTGATTTTACTTATGCAAGGTTTCTGATTTGCTATTGCACACTTTGCATGTTACCCGAAAGCAATTTCATCCAATAGGCCTTGTATTTTACCAGTTGTGCACCTGGATCCTAATCATGTTAGCGCAATGCCAATAATACCGGGCAAGGACCAGTTTGTCCCAGGAGTGCTAAATGTTGCTGTTCCTTCATACAATACACCTTAATTTCCCTTGTAACACTTTGAAAGGAGCATTGCACAGGAATGATTTGTATCAGACAACAAACAAAAAAATAATCAGAGAATCAGATGGACAATCTGTGCAAGGTTCCATGAATGGGCCAAAGTGACCTAGAAATGCTCATTATTCTATTTCACTCAGTGGTGTTCATTTCAATTGAGCAGCTATGCGATCCAATTTCTGGGCTCAGTTTTTAAATAATGAAGGTTTATAGCACACTCAGAACACATTGCTAACGTTCATTTTTTTTTAAACTGCAGGTTATTGTGCTGGCACGATATGGTCAATCGGTCGATCTCACTTCTATACTGACTCGTCACCATCAGTGATCCGTCCCACAACAGTGGTGTCATCGGCAAACTTGATGATGGAGTTTGCACTATGTTCGGCTACTCAATCATGAGTATAAAGCAGGGGGCTGAGCACGCAGCCTTGAGATGCTCCCGTGCTGATTGTAATCGAGGTTGACATATTTCCACCAATAAGGACAGACTGTGGTCTGTGGATGAGGAAGCCGAGGACCCAATTGCAGAGGGATGCGCAGAGACCCAGATCTGAGAGCTTGGTAACCAGCTTGGAGGGGATGATGGTATTAAGAGCTGTAGTAAATGAATACAGCCTGACATATGAGTTTTTGTCAATTCTGTCAATCCAATGCAGATAAGCCAAAAAAAATCTTCAGACCTGCTCTCATATACTCAAAGTTGGCCTTACCCCAGTTGAACATTTTAACAAGTGGACCCTCTCCGTCCTTATACATAACTATCTTAAACCTAATCGAATTGTGGTCACTGGTCCCAAAAGGTTCCTCCACACGCACTTCATAATTTTCCCTTCCTAATTTCCCAATACTAGATCCAGTGTTGCCCTCTCACATTTGGGGGCCTCCACATACTGCTTAAGAAAACTCTCCTGAACACTTTTGAGAAATTGCACCTCATCTAAACCCTTCACACTATGATTTTCCCAGTCTATATTGGGAAAGTTAAAATCCTCTGCTACAACAACCTTATTTGACCTGCAGCAGTCTGCAATCTCCTGGCACATTTGTTCTTCTGATTCCCGTTGACTATTGGGGGGGTCTGTGGTATACCCCCAACAAGGTGATCTTCCCTTTCTTGTTTCTCAGCTCCACCCATATAGCCTCACTAGACGAACCGTCCGCAATGTCACCTCTGAACACAGCTGTGACATCCTCCTTAAACAATAAAACAACCCCCCCCTCTTTTTCCATCACCCCTGTCTATCCTAAAGCTCATGTGCCATGGAACATTTAGCTGCCAGTCCTGCCCCTCCCTTAACCAGGTTTCAGTCATGGCTACGACGTCCCAGTCACTCGTACCTATCCATGCCCTAAGCACACGTGCCTTACCCATCAGGCCCCTTGCATTAAAATATGTGCAGTTTAAACCAACCCTCCTTCCTCGCTCTCCGCCTTTCACCTGCCTATTCTGTAAACTAACCTTTCCCACACCACCATCCATACCAACGTCTAGCCTCTCACGTGCCCCTGTCCTACATGAAATCCCACCCCCCCCCCCCGTCAATCTAGTTTAAATCCACATTCCAGAGACGTGGGGGTTTGTAGGTTAATTGCTTCTGTAAAATTGTTCCTAGTTGGTGGGATAGAACTAGTGTATGGGTGATCATGGTGCAGACTCGATGGGCCACAGGCCCATTTCCATGTTGTATCTCTAAACTAAAGTTGTAATATCCCTCAATAGAAATTAAACTAGATAAAAAGTTATGATCCTTAACATTTTGTAGGTGGATGGGGAAGTTATAGTGATTGGGAAGAATATAGGTCAGAGCTGTTTTTGAGAAATGACAAACTCAGTGGGTTGAAGGGCCGCCTTCAATGTGCGAAGAAAAATGAACCAAGAAAGCTGATTTTTTGCATATTAGTTTGTATCTTATTTTGTATTATAGAAATCTCCCTGACTGAAAGAGAGGCGGTGCTGACATAATGTCTGCTTTTGATTTTCCTAATAGTGCCAGAATTGCCAAACAACTTTAATTGAACTAGTTTGGGTCAATACTTGAAAGCCAATTTTGTAAAGGTGTGCTTCCAAGCTGGATTCTCACTCATTATGAGTGCGTCAGGATTGGAGGGTGCTGCCGAGGCTTAATCATTGCCAACTCATCACAACTTGTTATAATTACAAGTTAAAACAAAAAAGCTTGACAACAGCCCACAAGTTTATATACAGAAAAATGTACAAGCCTCAAATAGAGCCTGGCAGTTCCTGACTGCAAATGAGCAAAAGAGAATTTGTGAATAAGAACCAGAGTTTAAAAAGGAAACAAGAGTGGAACCACCAAAGACTTAGAGCCAGGTTACAAACACTACATGGACAGCTGGCATGGGAAGGAAGAAATCCTTGCGACACCTTAATGTTCTAATATTAGAAGCAGCCTTATGGCTCGAGTAAAACATGATATAATAATAACTATAGTCCTTAAGTGCATATCCCCAGAATAAAGGATAAAGACAAATATACATTAATCGTTTCGCGGCACACCTTTGCTCAGCCCGCTTGAACCAACCTGATCTCCCGGTTGCTGGACACTTTAATTCTCCTTCCTATTCCTACACAGACCTTTCTTTCCTCGGTCTCCACCATTGTCAGAGTGAGGCTAAACGCAAATCTGAGGAACAGCATCTCCACTTACACCGGTTTTATGAATATTGATTTCTCTCATTTCAGGTAGCCCCAGCAAAAGGATTTGAGTATAAGAGCAGGGAGGTTCTACTGCAGTTGTACAGGGCTTTGGTGAGACCACACCAGGAGTATTGCGTACATTTTGGTCTCCTAATCTGAGGACAGACATTCTTGCCATAGAGTGAGAGAAGTTGTTCCTGAGTTTGGTGGTATGTGCTTTCAAGCTTTTGTATCTTCTGTCCTATGAGAGCAAGAAGGGAATGACCGGGATGAAAAGGGTCCTTCATTATGTTGGCTGCCTTCCCAAGGCAGTGTGACGTGCAGATGGAGTTAATGGTGGGCGCCTAGTCTGTTTGATGGACTGGGCTACATGCACAACTCTTGACAATTTCTTGCATTCATGGGCAGAGCTGTTCGCAAAACAATACAACCCGATAGGATTCTTTGTTCAGTGATCTGTAGATGTTGGTCAAAGTCGTTGGCAACATGCCGAATTTCCTTAATCTCCTGGGGAAGTAGAGGCACTGATGTGCTTTTTCCACCATTATTTAATGTGGCTGAACATAGACAAATCGTTGGTAATTTTCTTGACCATTTCCACTTCTGCACTATTGATGCCGATTGGGTCAAGTACTTCGCCATTTTTCCTGAAGTTAATAACAGCTCCTTCATCTTGCTAACATTGTAGGAAGAGGTCATTGTCTGGACACCATGCTGTTAAGCTCTATCTTCTTCATTATCCGTCCATCAGTCATTTGAAAATTTACAAATGGTGTTAGAGCAGGATTTGTCCGCACGATCATGAATATACACAGAGTATACTGCAGGGGGAGGGGCAACGTGAAGAGAATTTTACTTCGGAGTCACGTGAGTGACTACGTGAAGACCCCGCCAGCACGCATGCGCGACATATCGTCGTACGCATGCGGAAGCGACGGTCGGGAGGAGCGGGGCTCCTCCAGCGTAAGTTTAAATAGCTTACGCCAGGTAAGTCTCACCGGAGGAGTGAGTCGACGACATAGTATACAGCGATGGAAGCACGAAAATCGAAAAGAACAGCGGCCAAAGCAGCTGCCAAGGAGAGCAGCCAGCAGAGAGCCGTCTCTCCAGAGCTACAGGGTTTACCTGCAGCTCCCGACTTTTCGCCCTTTGGGACCGTTGGTACGCCACGGTCGGGCGGGAAAACCACCCGGAAGTCGGCCGGGGCCGACTCAGCGGAGTCCGGTCCCGAGGACACCCCGTTCGCAGATAGCGACGGAGGTCGTCTAAACCGCATGGAGCGGATGTTGGAGCAAATGCTCCAACGTGACCTGCTAATGCAGGGGCAGGGTCAAAGTGGGACTCCTAGCAGGCCCACGGCAAGTTCCTATCGAGGACTGCCCAATGTCTCCCCCTCTATACAGGGGAGCATTGAGGGTCAGAACTGGGCTGACCCAGAAGAAGGGGAGCTGGCTGAATTGCCGACGGTGTCAGGGGTGTGTGAAGACTACATGGATATGGTAAGCAAGCATGCTATGCCTAACAAGAAGGGCTTACCAATCCACCCTAAGCTGGCTTCCAGCATTAACTATATGGCAACGAACCAGCTGCAGGAACAGGCCATTAATGCTACTGCAGATAAATATATGGCACCTGAGAACTGCAACTCATTGAATGTACCTGCAGTAAATAACCCTATATGGGGAAACATGAGCCCCTCAAGTAGAGGCCAGGAGATCAAACTTCAGAGGATTCTGAAGCTCCTAACCGCAGGGATTACGGCAGTGGCAAGAACTGCAGTGGGTGTGGATATGCCGGAAGAATTACAGGATGCTTTGGCTCTACTCTGTAATACTCAGTATGAGATCAACAATTTTAGAAAAAACATCATAAAGCCGGCGCTTAACCCCAAGTTTGCGGGGTTGTGTAAGCCTGGGAAGACTCAGACTCCAAGCCTGCTGTTCGGGGAAGATCTCCCAAAACAGGTTAAAGACCTTGATGAGGAGGCCAAGGCTTTGGGCCTTATAAAACCTGGCTACACTAAGCCGCACCACCCACACAGACAGCACCCCTACACATCCACCGGGCAGAGTTACCATAACAGGTCTGCCGGTGGTGAAAGCTCGAAGGCCGGCATTCCTGCACAACGGTCTTTTTTAGGCCAAGGCCCAGGCCGGCCTTCTTGGAAGATGCGCCACTCCCAGAACACCCACAACCAACCAAGGAAGCAAGGACAGAAACCTCCACACCGGCAGTAACCATAGAGGTAGGTGGGTCTGGGGTCCCCAGAAACACATCTGGTCCAAATTCACTTTGTGTAGGGGGCAGGTTGCACATGTTCTTCGAGAATTGGCTCACTTTTACCTCTGATCCTTATATACTCAGAAGTATTCAGGGCTACAAAATTGAATTTATTCACGAACTCCCTACCCCGGTACAGCATGCACCTAGCCGAAAATTCGTCCTTTCCCAAAAAGAAAGGGCAGTAGGGCATGCTGAACTACAGAGATTAATAGAAAGAGGGGTAATTGAGAAAGCCATCAAAGAACCTCAGGAGTTCGTGTCTAATATATTCACTAAAAATAAAAAAGACGGCGGGTGCCGCATCATCATAGATTTGACCGATCTGAATACTTTTGTTCAGTATATTCATTTTAAAATGGACACCTTCGATACTGCTATACAGTTAATAGCCAATGGGTACTACATGGCATGCATTGACCTCAAAGATGCATATTATTCAGTACCCATACACAAGGATCATAGGAAATACTTAAAATTTATCTGGATGGGACAATTATGGCAATACAAAGCTTTGCCTAATGGGTTGTCGTCAGCACCCAGATTGTTTACCAAGATATTAAAACCAGCTTTGGCCTATTTAAGGCAACAGGAACATACTGTTATGGCCTATCTTGATGGCATCCTCATAGTGGGGGAGAATTTGGAAATGGCTACTTTGGCAGTTACAGCCACGAAACATCTTTTTCAGAAGCTGGGATTTTTGATACATCCAGATAAATCAATATTGGAACCCTCTACCACCATGAAATATCTGGGGTTCATTATTGACTCAGTGCAAATGTCTGTCACGTTGCCACCAAGCAAGGTGGAAGACCTGATAGAAGCCTGCAGGAGCCTCATTGGCATTAAGGACCCATCCATTCGGCAGGTGGCCAGGGTGATTGGGAAGATAGTAGCTGCATTTCCTGCAGCACAATTTGGGCCCTTACATTACCAAAACTTACAAAGAGCCAAAATTACAGCGCTCAAAAATCATACTGGCCATTTCGACAGGCCTATGAAAATTCCGGGAAAGGCAAAAGCCGAATTATATTGGTGGATGGGTAATGCCCAAAATTGCTCCAAACCTATCAATATCATCAATCCCTTGATCATCTTACAAACGGATGCCAGTGCCAAAGGGTGGGGAGCTACTAACACTACCTCTAGCTGTGGAGGTAGATGGAGTGCACCAGAGTTAACCCTATTCAAAAACTTGGGGATTAACTATTTAGAAATGCTGGCAGCATTTCACGGCCTTAAAGCATACTGCACTAATATGCACAAAGTTCATATTAGAATACAAATTGACAACACCACGGTGGTAGCATATATTAACCATATGGGCGGTATAAAGTCGATATCGTGTGATGAATTGGCTAACAATATCTGGCACTGGTGTCTGCAAAGAGAAATTTGGATCTCAGCTACTTACCTTCCAGGTAAGCTAAATACAGTGGCAGACACCAGATCACGTAAATTCAACGACAACATAGAATGGATGTTGGATCGGAATGTGTTTTCAGATATTGTAGAACGTTATGGAACACCAGATATCGACCTTTTCGCGTCCAGGCTAAATCACCAACTACCAACATATGTTGCTTGGGAGCCAGACCCGGGGGCAGTAGCGATGGATGCCTTCTCGCTACATTGGGGGGATCTATTTTGCTATGCATTTCCCCCTTTCTGCCTCATCAGTCGGGTCTTGCAGAAAATAAAGCAAGACTCTGCATCGGGTATTTTGGTGGTGCCCGACTGGCCTACCCAACCATGGTTCCCTATGGTACAGAAGATGGCCACAGAACCCTGTATCAGGGTGAACAAAAGACCAAGCCTGCTCGTGCATCCTGTTACAGGAGAATGTCATCCATGTCATGATCGCATGGACTTGTTAATTTGCAGATTTTAAAACGGCCACTTCACGGATTCGGACTCTCCAACAGGACCATTGATACCATCACAGCAGCCTGCAGAGAGTCCACAAGAAAGCAGTACCTGACCTACATCAGGAAATGGGAAGGATTCTGCGTCACAGCCAACACGACATATGAAACCGCCACCATAACGGAAGTGCTGGAATTTTTGGCTACCCTTCATTTCGATGAAGGTTTGAGCTACAGTGCCATTAATTGTGCCAGGAGTGCCCTATCATCCTACTTGGGCAAGGGGAGTGACCAATTGGGAATTGGGTCACATCCTCTAGTATCCAAATTTATGAGGGGAATATTCAATTCTAATCCCCCCAGGGCCAGATATAGCCATATTTGGGATATCAGCACAGTCTTGACTATGCTGCGAGGATGGACACCAAACACGGGACTCCCTTTGGCTAAAATCACCTACAAGATGGTCATGATTATGGCACTTATCACGGCACAACGGGTCCAGTCCCTGCACAAACTCAACCTGGATGAAATGACAATCACCAGTGACAAAATCACTTTCTATGTGCAGGGACTGTTGAAACAAGATCGACCCGGAGTGTCTGGACATACTTTGGAGTTTCTGGCTTACCCAGCAGATCCTCGTCTTTGTATCGTCACATTAATCTTACGATACATTACAGTCACTCAAAATCTCAGGGGCACGGAAACAGCTTTGCTTGTTAGTCACAAGAAGCCCCATCACAGAGTCACGGTGCAAACCATTTCCAGATGGTTAAGGGTGGTACTGGATGCGGCGGGGGTGGATACTAACAAATATAAATCTCACTCCACCAGGGCAGCATCCACCTCGGCGGCTAGAAGGATGGAGGTACCGTTGGATCACATCCTGGCTACAGCGGGTTGGAGTAATGAAAAGACCTTCCACCGCTTTTACTATAAACCCGTGACCTCCCCTGACACTTATGCAGGGAGGATTTTGAGTGCTGCCAGATAGTTACCCTTTGGGGACACTATTTTTGTTTGGTATGAATAAATACCTGATTTTTGTTTTTCAGCCAGTGTCTTGTCTGAATTACGTTCATCCTCTTATCCCAACTTTAGCGGTGTGTGAGCATGGAGCTTCCAGGGCATGAAATCACAGAGCTTTGAAATCTTCACGTAGTCACTCACGTGACTCCGAAGTAAAATAGTAAGATTAAACGAGAACTTACCAGTTTGAAGTTTGATCTTTATTTTATGAGGAGTTACGATGAGGGATTACGTGCCCTCCGCTCCCAACCCTCTATTATAAAGATCACCTGGTATGGAAGTTCTCTTTTTTATCTTACTATATTAGTCATTGTGACTGTATTTTCTGTGATTTCACACCACTGCTTTGAAGATATGTCGCGCATGCGTGCTGGCGGGGTCTTCACGTAATCCCTCATCGTAACTCCTCATAAAATAAAGATCAAACTTCAAACTGGTAAGTTCTCGTTTAATCTTACTATTATTGTGAGGAATGTGTTGATGCCCACCCTCATTGGGGTCTGTGGGTCAGAACATCAAGGATCCAGTTGCAAATGGGGTTGATGACTTCTAAGTTCAGAAGTTTGGGTGGGTTACCCCAGGTGCTCCAGCTTCCTCCGTATCCCAAAGACAAGTTTATTGCTGTGTAAAGTGGCTACTGTAAAATTCCTCTATTGTAGGTGGATGGGGAAGTTATAGTGATTGGGAAGAATATAGGTCAGAGCTGTTTTTGAGAAATGCCAAACTCAAGGGGTTGAAGGGCCGCCTTCAATGTGTGAAGAAAAATGAACCAAGAAAGCTGAATTTTTGCATATTAGTTTATATCTTATTTTACATTATAGAAATCTCCCTGACTGAAAGAGAGGCGGTGCTGACATAATGTCTGCTTTTGATTTTTTTTTAGTTCCACTTTCACAAACCACACCCTTACAACTCAATGTCCATTAGTAAAGTGATGGTCTATCGTAATTAAATTTCATGTTACTGGAGGTCTGAAAACTTCAACCTATTCATCTGCTGAGAAACAAAGACTACTAAGCGTGGAAATTTAGGTGTACAATAGTTATTGGAGGACCAAAAATTTGAAGCCACTCGAGCATCCAGGCCTCTGGACATCTGGCTATGCCGTTTACAAAATACCGATTAGGAATACCTAGATTAAAAACAATTGTGCAAATTGTCCCAATTGCATCGCTGGTATTCAGCTGAATATTATGACAACGTTTGGAACTTGCAACTATCAATAATCAGCACAAGTGTGTCCATGCAATTTAAAATATTTCAGTTTCTGAACTAAGCCGACAACAAACATTAATGGTTTTTATTTAATATTTACTTACTATGTATCATTGACATATTTAATCAATGTCTACTTGCATTTATCCAGAAACTGACACACAACCATTCACTTGGTAGGTAATCACTGTACTAAGAGCAAAACTGGTTCTTTCATAAAAAATGTAAACACTATAAAAGAACTGGCGACGATTCTCTCTCGCGGAAGAGTATGAAATTCTTCAAGTTCTTTGTTATACTTTTGATCTGAATGCAGTAAAAAAGATACAAGGCCGTGGCGGTATCTGTACAACCAGCAGCCAGCCAGAAAATATCGGAATTTGATTTATTTTCATAACAATAGCCTATTATTTTAAACTGGGTCAAGTCGTTAAAACTTAAAGCAATCCGTTGCAAACATTTCTATGCCAATTCTTGCAATAATTAAGTTCCAAGCTAATAGTGGGATAGTTTTTTTTGCAAACAATCAGCCATTTAAAAAGTCGTTCACGGTTACAAAATCCACGAGTCTTCAACGAGACAAGTTTAAATTTAAATAAAAATTAGACTCGATTTATGTCCACCATGTCACAATATTTGAATAAGCAAGACTTAAATTCCCCAAACAGCTCCGAAAATTATTTAATTAAAGCGTGCTGAAATATTGACTACTTACCGTAGATGGATCTCTCATAATAATCTTTTTAGCCAGCATGACGGTGCGGCTTGTTCTCTTTTTCTCCTGTGTCATCTTGTCACATTTTACAAGGCTTGAGAGGCGCTCTTCGCCCTCGGCTTGCTGCTGCTGCGTGTGGGGGCCGGCGCGGCTGCTGTTGGCGGTCGAGCTCTCGATGCTGCTGCTGCTGCCTGTGATTGTGCAGAGCGGCGGCTCGCCACTGTCACACATGGAGCGGTCGAACGTGAGCCCGGGCCCCGCCGCTACATTGTAGCCGCCACATTCCCCGCTCGAGCGTCCGCAGGCGGGCCAGCTCCGCACGTGACACCGGCCGTAGCAACGCGAGAGCCGTGCACTTCCTGCATCAAAGAGGTATTGGCGCCAAATCTAAACATCTATATATATTTTTAAATTCTTGCATCCTGAATCGAGGCCTTGCATGTAAGGCAATGGCAATGCAAATGCAGCCAATTCTAAAAATATAGATCGCACGTGCACCAACACAAAGATTGTTGGCAGTGGAAGTTACTCCAGCATCCCTCTGAGTTACTCCAGCATTTTGTGTCTGTCTTCGGTTTAAACATAGACATAGAAATTAGGTGCAGGAGTGGGTCATTCGGCCCTTCGAGCCTGCACCACCATTCAATATGATCATGGCTCATCATCCAACTCAGTATCCCGTACCTGCCTTCTCTCCATACCCTCTGATCCCCTTAGCCACAAGGGCCACATCTAACTCCCTCTTAAATATAGCCAATGAACTGGCCTCAACTACCCTCTGTGGCAGAGAGTGCCAGAGACTCACCACTCTCTGTGTGAAAAAAGTCTTTCTCATCTCGGTCTTAAAGGATTTCCCCCTTATCCTTAAGCTGTGACCCCTTGTCTTGGACTTCCCCAACATCGGGAACAATCTTCCTGCATCTAGCCTGTCCAACCCCTTAAGTATTTTGTAAGTTTCTATAAGATCCCCTCTCAATCTCCTAAATTCTAGAGAGTATAAACCGAGACTATCCAGTCTTTCTTCATAAGACAGTCCTGACATCCCAGGAATCAGTCTGGTGAACCTTCTCTGCACTCCCTCTATGGCAATAATGTCCTTCCTCAGATTTGGAGACCAAAACTGTACGCAATACTCCAGGTGTGGTCTCACCAAGACCCTGTACAACTGAAGTAGAACCTCCCTGCTCCTATACTCAAATCCTTTTGCTATGAAAGCTAACATACCATTCGCTTTCTTCACTGCCTGCTGCACCTGCATGCCTACTTTCAATAACTGGTGTACCATGACACCCAGGTCTCGCTGCATCTCCCCTTTTCCTAATCGGCCACCATTTAGATAATAGTCTGCTTTCCTGTTTTTGCCACCAAAGTGGATAACCTCACATGTATCCACGTTATACTGCATCTGCTAAACATTTGCCCACTCACCCAGCCTTTCCAAGTCACCTTGCAGTCTCCTAGCATCCTCCTCACAGCTAACACTGCCTCCCAGCTTAGTATCATCAGCAAACTTGGAGATATTGCCTTCAATTCCCTCATCCAGATCATAAATATATTCCCTCATCCAGATCATTAATGTATTCCCTCATCCAGATCATTAATAAACCAGCATCTGCAATTCCTCCCTACATCATTGCATTTTATTTTCCGATTTGTCAAACGTCATAGATGCGATGTACAGTAATCTTTACCATATTCGGCCACATACTGCAGTCTGTTTTAATAAAGACGTTATAAAATAAAATAACAACAATTTAATAAGATTTTTTTTAAATACAGATACAGGGATTAATTGTGTAGGAAGGAACTGCAGATGGTGGTTTATATTGAAGATAGGCACAAAATGCTGTAGTAACTCAGCGGGACACGCAACATCTCTGGAGAAAAGGGATAGGCGACGTTTCGGGTCAAGAGATCCGAAGAAGGAACTCGACCTGAAACTTCATCCATTGCTTTTCTTCAGAGATGCTGCCTGACCGCTGAGTTACTCCAGCATTTCCTGTCTATACTGGGATTGATTGTTGACTTCAGAAAGGAGACGTCAGGATATACCCAGATCATATGTCAGTTTTCATTGGTGGATAGATGGAGGAAAGAGTTAGCAGTGTCAAATTCCTGGGTATTAACATCTCAGCTGACCAGCAGTGTTTAAGAAGGAACTGCAGATGCTGGAAAATCGAACATAGACAAAAGTGCTGGAGAAAGTCAGCAGGTGCAACATCATCTATGGAGCGAAGGAAATAGGCAACGTTTTGGGCCGAAACCCTTCTTCAGACTGATGGAGGGTGGGGGGGGGGGGGGGAGAAGAAGGGAAAAAGGAGGAGGAGGTGCCCGAGGGCTGAGGGAGTGCTAGGAAGGGGAGGAGACAGCAAGGGCTAACGAAATTGGGAGAATTCAATGTTCAGGCCACTGGGATGCAGACTGCCCAAGCGGAATATGAGGTGCTGCTCCTCCAATTTCCGGTGTTGCTCACTCTGGCCATGGGGGAGGCCCAGGACAGAGAGGTCGGATACGGAATGGGTGGTGGAGTTGAAGTGCTGAGCCACCGGGAGGTCAGGTTGGTTAATGCGGACAGAGCGGAGGTGTTCGGTGAAACGATCGCCAAGCCTACGCTTGGTCTCACCGATGTAGATCAGCTGACATCTAGAGCAGTGGATGCAATAGATGAGGTTGGAGGAGATGCAGGTGAACCTCTGTCGCACGTGGAACGACTGCTTGGGTCCTTGAATGGAGTCAAGGGGGGAGGTAAAGCGACAAGTGTAGCATCTCTTGCGGTTGCAAAGGAAAGTGCTCCGAGAGGGGGTGGTGCGGGAGGGAAGGGAAGAATTGACAAGGGAGTTACGGAGGGAGCGGTCTTTGCGGAAAGCAGATGGGGGGGAGATGGGAAGATGTGGCGAGTGGTGGGGTCACGTTGGAGGTGGCGAAACTGAAGGAGGACTATTTGCTGTATGTGATTATTTGCTATTTGCTGATTAGCCGTCACCTACAGCAAATAGTCCTCCGTCAGTTTTGCCACCTCCAACGTGAACCCACCACTATTTCCTAGCACTCCCTCAGCCCTCGGGCTCCTCCTCCTCCTTTTTCCTTTCTTCTCCTCGCCCCCCCCCCCTCCCCCCACCCTCCATCAGTCTGAAGCGTTTTGGCCCAAATCGTTGCCTATTTCCTCCGCTCCATAGATGCTGCTGCACCCGCTGAGTTTCTCCAGCACTTTTGTCTACCTCAGCTGACCAACACATTGATGCAATGAAGAAGAAGTAATGTCAGTGCCTCTACTTTCTTAGAAGTTTAAAGAGATTCAGTATGTGAATACTTTAATAAACACTTACAGATGTACTATAGAAAGTATCCTGTCTGTTTGCATCATGGCCTGGTATGCCAATTCACAGGAATGCAAGAGGCTGCAGAGACTGGTCCATCATGGCACAACTCTCCCCTCCATCAAAAGCATCCACATGAGGTGTGCGTCAAGAAGATGGCATCTATCATCAATCACCCCCTCCACCCTCTTCTTGCTCTACCATCAGACAGGAGGTACAGACCCCTGAAGGCTAACACCACCAGGTTATGGAACAGCTGCTTTTCTACAACTATCATTCATTGCCACAGACAGGAGCAAAGGCCAGGACATTTGGAATTTTTAAGGTGGAGATAAAGAATTTATTTTCATTCGCTGGCATTGCTGGCAAGGAAGGTATTTATTGCCGTTCTCCAGTTTCTATTGAGATGATGGTTCTGATTTATATTAGTTTATTGTCATATATAACATTCAAAGTAACATTAGCAAATTTACAGATGACACAAAGCTGGGTGGCAGTGTGAACTGTGAGGAGGATGCTATGAGAATGCAGGGTGACTTGGACAGGTTCGGGGAGTGGGCAGATGCATGGCAGGTGAAGTTTAATGCGGATAAATGTGAGGTTATCCACTTTGTTGGCAAAAAGAGGAAGGCAGATTACTATCTAAATGGCGTCAAGTTGGGAAAAGGGGAAGTACAACGGGATCTGGGGGTCCTTGTACGTCAGTCTATGAAAGTAAGTTGCAGGTACAGCAGGCAGTGAAGAAAGCGAATGGCATGTTGGCCTTTATAACAAGAGGAATCGAATATAGGAGCAAAGAGGTCCTTCTGCAGTTGTACAGAGCCCTAGTGAGACCACACCTGGACTATTGATGTGCAGTTTTGGTCCGCTAATTTGAGGAAGGACATTCTTGCTATTGAGGGAGTACAGCGTAGGTTTACAAGGTTAATTCCCGGGATGGCGGGATTGTCGTATGCTGAGAGAATGGAGCAGCTGGGCTTGTACACTCTGGAGTTTAGAAGGATGACAGGGAATCTCATTGAAACATATAAGATTGTTAAGGGTTTGGACACGCTAGAGGCAGGAAACATGTTCCTGATGTTGGGGGAGTCCAGAACCAGGGGCCACAGTTTAAGAATAAGGAGTAATCCATTTAGAACGGAGACGAGGAAACACTTTTTCTCACAGAGAGTGGTGAGTCTGTGGAATTCTCTGCCTCAGAGGGCGGTGGAGGCAGGTTCTCTGGATTCTTTCAAGAGAGAGCTAGATAGGGCTCTTAAAAATAGCAGAGTGAGGATATGGGGAGAAGGCAGGGTACTGATTGGGGATGATCAGCCATGATCACATTGAATGGCGGTGCTGGCTCGAAGAGCCGAATGGCCAACTCGTGCACCTATTGTCTATTGTCTATACATCAAGGTGCAAGGACATTTTTTGTTCACATGAAACTCAGGATAAATGATAATTACTCACAGAGTATACTTGGTAATTATATATAAACAATAAATTTGAGGGTTACACAGCATAATCCTGCAAGATTGTGGTGCTATCCATATTGTAGAAATAAAACTAAAGGGGAAAAAGAGAATAATTAATGAGTTTGCGTTAAAGATAAGAATATATGAATGAACCTCCAGGAAGGGGAGATGGCTGGTTCAGGAGTCTGGTAGCAGAATCCTGAATCTTCTCCCAGAAGGTAGAAGAGAAAAAAAGGGATTATCCAGGGTGGCAGGATCCTTGATGATACTTCCAGGTTTCCCGGTGCAGTACACCGAGAAGATGGACTGGATGAGCCACTGCATCTTTGAACACAGACTTGTCAAAAGCAGAGCAATTGCCCAAACAGTCTGAGTTGCATCCTGACAAAATACTTTTGTTTTGCATTTTCTTGATCACCACATCAGTGTGAAAAGACCAGGTTAGTTTGGATGCCTAGGAACTTAATGCTGTCGACCATCTTTAGGCCCATTCTTAGTCACGTCTGTGACCACAAGATGAAAAATTGTGGAATACATCTCTTCTAATTATGAAAGCATTACAGGCATATTGTTTTGGACTGAACATATGATTCATTTTTTTCATTTCTATATGTTACTAGACCGTGGGACCCGTTGTGTCCCTGTCACATGGGAGGCCTGGTCCCCCAACACAACCCGTTTCCCAACGCAATATGCCACCACTCACCCATAGCCCCCATGGGAGGACTGGTCCCCCAACGTAACCCGATACACAACGCAATGTTCCACCACTGACCCAGAGCCAACAACTGCGCAGGGGCTGCTCATTTCGCCTTATTCACCCTCCCTCATTTTTAAACTTAAAAAAAAATGTAATTGCACTTGCTAGCTAGCAGAACTCGATGTACTGTGACTATGAAAAATAATGCATTTGCACTTGCTAGGGCTAGCAGGACTCAGTGTACTTGGTAAGCACAGGGAATAAGCAGTTATTTTTTTTCCCGCGGTTTATGAGATTTTTGAACATTTTCATTAAGAACTTGAGAAATTAAGCATGGAATTTTGAGATAAGGTGATTTTTAACCCCAGGAAAAATCTCTACCGGAATAAGTAAAAATGTTACCGTTAGCGAGTACTTTTTTCGAGAAGATGTGATTACACACAGACATATCCAAGATCGGAGTTTTATAGTTATACTAGAATAAGTGGGACCCGTTGGGTCCCAGCATCACATGGGAGGGCTGGTCACCCAACGCAGTATTCCATCCCTCCACCAATTCCAATTGGGGGGGCCTCTCTGGAACGCTTATATGGGTGTTGTGTGTTGAAGGGATTGGTTTCCAGAGGGCTAGTATGGACATTGTGGGCCGAATGGATTCTTGGGCTGGCGGCTCAGTCACTTAAGCCTGTTGTGCTGGCAGCTCACTCACTCACGGCTGGTGGGCTCGCAGTTGACTCACGGCGATTCCTTGAAATTGCATTTCAAGCAGGGTGCAAGGGCACCAAATTCAAGTGTAGTTTCATTCCACTTCAAGCAGGGTGCAAGGCCAAAAAAGACAGCGAGTCGTGACCTCTCCCTCCCCCATCCTGCAGAGACTGAGCCACGCCCACACTTAGAAACATAGAAACATAGAAAAATAGGTGCAGGAGTAGGCCATTCGGCCCTTCAAGACTGCACCGCCATTCAATGTGATCATGGCTGATCATCCAACACGGTATCCCGTACCTGCCTTCTCTCCATACCCCCTGATCCCTTTAGCCACAAGTGCCACATCTAACGCCCTCTTAAATATAGCCAATGAACTGGCCTCAACTACCTTCTGTGGCAGAGAATTCCAGAGACTCACCACTCTCTGTGTAAAGAATGTTTTCCTCATCTCAGTCCTAAAGGAATTCCCCCTTATCCTTAGACTGTGACCCCTTGTTCTGGAGTCCCCCAACATCGGGAACAATCTTCCAGCATCTAGCTTGTCCAACCCCTTAAGAATTTTGTAAGTTTCTATAAGATCCCCCCTCAATCTTCTAAATTCCAGCGAGTACAAGCCGAGTCTATCCAATCTTTCCTCATATGAAAGTCCTGACATCCCAGGAATCAGTCTGGTGAATCTTCTCTGTACCCCCTCCGGGTTTTATAGTCTCTCTCCCCCTCCCACCAGAAGGGGCATGGCGTGATTGACATGAGAGAGAATCTCAACATTTTTTAAACACTAATAACTTTTATTTTTCATCGATGGGAAAAATCCTCGGCATCTGATGAGTGGAGGGGGATTCTGAGTAAGATGGCCAAAAATCACAGCCGTAAAATCAATATAAAGCGCAAACAGGAATTGGTCAAGATTAGACTTTTAATTATATAGAAGGCAAGACAGCTCTAATTCGGCAAGGCAGCTCGCTTTAGCACTTTCAAATCTAAAGGCAAGGCAGCCTGCTTTAGCACTTTCATAACCAAAGGCAATGCAACTCACTTTAACACTTTCAAAACCAAAGGCAATGCAGCTTGCTTTAACACTTTCAAAGGCAACACAGCTTGCTTTAGCACTTTCAAAACCAAAGGCAAGGCAGCTCACTTTAGCACTTTCAAAACCAAAGGCAACGCAGCTTGCGTTAGCACTTTCAAAACCAAAGGCAACACAGCTTGCTTTAGCACTTTCAAAACCAAAGGCAACACAGCTTGCTTTAGCACTTTCAAAACCAAAGGCAACACTGCTTGCTTTAGCACTTTCAAAACCAAAGGCAACACAGCTTGCTTTAGCACTTTCAAACTAAAACACACTTTTGAATTTTCAAACTACATTTTCAAACCACATTATGTGCACTGACAGGTCAGTAAAACCACCAACAGTTTAGTAGACATGTGTTCAGTGTTATTCACAGCTCAGACTGAGAATTGCGACCTCTCGCTCCCCCATCTTGCAGAGAACTGAGGCACCTCCACATTTCTGGGTTTTATAGTCCCTCCGGAAGGTGCGTGGCCTTCTGGAGAGAGAATCTCAACATTTTTTAAACACTAATAACTCTTACTTTTCATCGATGGGAAAAATCCTCTTGTCATGCGCAGTGGAGGGAGACTCTGAGTAAGATGGCCAAAAATCACATCCGTAAGTAGCAGCGTTGTTTCTAAAATCAATATACAGAACACCAGGAAGTGGTCAAGGTCAGACTCTTAGTAATATAGATAATAAGGATGCTGACAATGTTTGTTTAGGGTCAGAGATCAAATATGACTGGTCACACATGTGACATAACACGGAAGCATTTTACAAACTCTGTGAAATTTAAAAAGCTAGAATGTTCATATATTCAGCAGAGATGCATTATAGTTCCATATGGAGGAAAATAATCATGAATAAAATTAATCTCTTACAACAATTTTTCAATGTATTACATTGAGATGACATCTGGTCACGTGTGTGACATTTTGGTTCACTTTCCAAAGAATGGGCCTTTACAGTAGCTGGGTTCATGAGGGCAAGATTGAGTTCACACCCTCACTTCCTTAGTTCAATAACCAATGCTTTTGGCATGCTGGCATTAAAGGTTAAATGTGGCCCTGGTCCCAAGACACAAGATTCTTAACGTCTTTCTTGTATTTTATCTCATCATTGTTTTTGATCTGGCCAACAGAAGTGGTATTATCGGTGAACTTAAAGATTGAGTTGACCTTGTACTTGGCCATGGAGTCTTGGGTGTATAAGCAGTAGAACAAGGGTTCTGAGCCTGAGATGGAACTTCATTTGCTTGTATAAAATGGGCATAAAAGGGATTGAGTTTGTCTGGATGTCGCCACAGATTGCCTGCAATTTATGAGACATGCCTGAACCACTCCATCCATGCAGTGAAGAGTCTTCAATAACACTGTTTGGTGGCAAGTTCCAAGATTTGTGGTGGTGACAGTGATATTACTGCTATTTGGATTGGTGCGTGAGCTGGTGGAGAATTCAAAGTTTTCTATTTTACGATATTTTTAGGGAGCCATAATGCTAAAAAGAAAGAA
The DNA here is from genome assembly GCA_963514005.1 of Raja brachyura. The sequence continues at coordinate 66,155,336 of OY740783.1, forward strand.
ATATAACAAACCAAACAAAACTAAACATGAATGAATACTGTGAAGGAAGGATCTGCAGATACTGGTTTAAACTGAGATAGACACAAAAAGCTGGAGTAACTCAGCAGGACAGGCAGCATCTCTAGAGAGCAGGAATGGGTGACGTTTCGGGTCGAGAACCTTCTTGTGCATTCCCGCGAATGAATAAATAAACCAAGTGCAAGGATGATGGCATTTACCAAAAAATATCCAAAATCTACAATTAAAAATAATTGATCATTTCCAGCAATTGTCAGCTGGTATAGAATCATACAGCACAGAAATAAGCCCTTCAGTCCAACTTTCCCGTGCTGACTAAGATGCCCCATCCACACTAGTTCTACCTGACCAGATTTGGCCCATACCCGTCAATCTTTTATTTCCATGTTACTGTCCACAAGGTTTGAAGAAGGGTCCCGACCCAAAACGTCACCTATCCATAATCTCCCGGAATGTTGCTTAACCCGCTGAGTTACTCCAGCAGCTTGTGCCTTCCAAATGTCTTTTAAATGTTGTTAACAAAAAAGGTTAGCTGCAGGTATGCCATTCCATCATGCAGAGATTCCATCCCATCCAGTATTTTATCAGCAAGAGGAATTCTGCACATATCTGTATTTTACAGAAGTTTTTGATATATAGGACAAAATGCATTACGTGCAAAAACATTTATATAATTTGGAAATCATACAAGGCGTTACACAGACCAACACAGTATAATTAGGAATTTATACATAATTTGTGATTAAAATTGTTTTTTGAATTATTTTATTTCACCACAACTGATTACAAAATCTAAAATTAATTGGCTAAAATAATTTTTATAATGAAACAGTGGAGATGGAGATCGTTCAATGAATTCTTCAATCTGCATTAGTTGGCACGTGTCTAAAATGAGGGACTGCATTAACAATACACTCTTATGACATTTAGAATATCCATCAGTTGATTAATTATTTTGGTGTTACTGTATTTGCAGAGTTTTTTGTATGGGAAAATATGGCAGTCAATTAATTCACACCATTGACAATGGGGCAACAGATTATATCCATTTTCATGGTATTGCTTAAGGGATAAACTTTGGATAAGAAGATACTGCTCTTTTCCTCCAGATGGAGTCTACTGGGCTCTGCTTAACATGTTGAAGACTTTGTACATTTGACATGGATCACTGCACTGAAATGTCAACTACAATCCAAGAGTAGGGATTGAATTATATCGTACTCTAACTTAAAGGCGAGAGTCCCATGACAGGTTTCAACTGACACCTATACTTCTGTTAAACAAATAATGACTGTTAGATTAATAATGCTAAAGTCCTAAAATAAATTGGTTCAACTTGCAGGTTGCATTCAATTTAACTAGGCAGCATAAAATAGTGGGATATAAGAAACAATTAATCATGAAACGCAAAGAGCATGTTGATTCTAAAGAAAATTGAATGGTTTTCTCTGAAGATAGCATATGATTCTCTAGGTCAAAATCTTAAAACATACATAGAACATAGAACATTATAACACAGGAATAGGCCCTTCAGCTCACAATGTCTGTGCCCAACATGATGTCAAGACCAATTCGCAACAGCCTGCACATAATCCATATTCTCCATTCCCTGCATACCCATGTCCCTATCCCAAAGCCTCTGAAAAGCCACTATCATATCTGCCTCTGGGGTGGAAGATTGCAACCTTCATGTGGTCCACCCTGTTTCGACGAATGCCATCAACCCGGCGTGCACAGTCAAATAAGATCAAATAGACCAAGTTGTCCTAGAACTTTAGGCTGTCCACGCCATACGCAAGAAGAAGATATCCGCCTCCACCACCACTCCCAGAATCATGTTCCAGGCACTCACCACTATCTGTTAAAAAACATATCTTCTTTAAACTTTGCCCCTCTAGCCTTCAAGACATCCACTAAAAGACACATGTGCTTGGTTTGGCTGCTTTGGCCACAAGATGATCTTTTCCACCTTCATCACTGAACTTTGTAGATAGGTAAATTATGTTGACAGCAGGCCTTTTTTAAGTTTAGGATAAGCCAGAGTCTGAGATAACAAATAATATTTTCTTTTTGTTTCAAGTTCAGTGAATCTTAAGGTTGAAGCCATTCAGCTTGCAGCTGGCAAACACAGCTACCGTGACCTGCTGTAAACGAATCTCATGAATAAGTAACAGTACTGTTAGTTTGACCCTGCAATTGGATTCAGTTTAATTAGGCAGAATATATATTTAACAGCTCCACCTTTTCGTAAGGTCAGAGGGAAAAATACATAGCTGAGAGTATAAAAATATGTTTGAAAATAACTTTAATTCAAGGTTCTGTAGAATGTATAGGTTAAATGTGCAGGGGACCCTACTTTAATGTATGTCATAGACAAGCAAACATTCATTAAAGTGGAGCTACTTTTAAAATGTTAGTGAGACCTTATTAGTCTAATTTTAAATCAAGGCAAGCTAGACATAACATTTGTTCTGTTTTTAGATTCACCAAATACACAGTAAGGAGACATTTCAATGACATGTTTACGTGGGCTTTTTTCCCACTCTTAGGCAGTCCCTTGGGATCGAGGATGATCGGTTTCCGCTCCAGTTCTGCGGGTTCCACGGTGAATGATGAGCCCAGTAGTTGCGAGATCAGTGGTCCATGCAAGTTGTGGGACAGACAGTACTTGATGGGGTGAATGGGTGGGTGGATAGCTCGTGTAGTGATCAGCTCCTTCCACTATTTACATTGGCTTTTTGCATCCTCCACACAAAGGCACTCAAGGTTTTCCGTACCATCCTGAATGCTGCTTTACCATGTTGACTATTTGTGGACTTACTGGGAATTGCTGCTGATATATATATATTTTTTATAAAACTTCGGGGAAAATTCTTGAATTATTGTTCACTATCCTCCTGGCAATCACATTTTATGATGGAATAGGAAACAGAGGAATGATTTTGGGACTCCTTCATCATTCAATATGGAATATGTTAATTATATTGAGAAAAAATCCGTTATAAATGTTCAGGGCAGTCAGAGACTGATAACGTTTTGATAACTGATATTGAGGGAATCTGATGGCTCAACCAGCAGGCAAACATAGCTGGTGTCTCCTGGTGTAAATAAATCTAATGAATAAATAATAGTGCTCAGTTGAACTGAACCTGCAGTTAGGAGTCAGGTTAATCCACTTGATTAAACAGAATCCTAACTGCAGACTGCAGGGACATGTCAGGACACAAAATGCTGTTGTAACTCAGTGGGTCAGGCAGCAGCAACTTTGGAAAACATGGTTGGGGTATGTTTTGGGTCGGAAGCCTTCTGAAGAAATCCTTTTGTGTTGTTTTGTGTAAACCAGTTCCTTGTTTCTATGAACTGATATGTGTCAGGCTTCCGAAAAGTGTAGCCTGTCCATTGGAGCTCACTGCATATTGTAAGAACTACTCAGCTGTAGATGCTGAAAGAAAACACAGACATCCGCTCATTTATTCTGCTAGTGGATCTGGAGAATTTTGTTGAGACAAAGTCAATGTGAAGCAAAAAGTGCTGAGTAACTCAGCAGGTCAGGCAACATCTGGGAGGAATGGATAGGCAACATTTCAGCCCGGGGCCATTCTTCAGACTTGGAGGACGTTAGTGTAATCTCTTTTGTAAAATGCCTGTTGAGTCCAAGTCTCAGAAGCATCACAGCGCAGGGATAACTAATGCTGGTAGTTCATGAACTTAGCACTGGTTTGAAGTCTTAAACTTCAAACACTCTTGACCCCAGATGGCAGAAGCCTATGCTAGCATACTGGAAGCAATTGTGAATTTCATCACTGATGTCTACTCTCACCAAGAGGTGGTTCCTGAGATATGAGTTCGCATTTTCCAGGGTCTTGTGAACAAATAAGACTGGGTCCTGGCATTGCACAGTGGAAGCTGGGTTGAGGTTCTTTGTCATGCTGATGGTTTAGTGTATCGCCATTCTCTCATTTGTTTCAATGAAAAAGTAAATGATGACTTGCAGTTCAGGCTCCAAACAAGTACATGTTCTAATGCCTGTATACAAAGGCTTAAGGGCCTGTCCCATTTGCCGATTTTCTTCGGCAATTGCCAGCATCATTGACTGACATATCAGGTCATCAAAAAATTTGCGGCGTGATGACGTATGACGCACGGTGTTTTTTCAAGGGTCGCAACATTTTTTTTGTCGCCACTGGATTTTGAAATGTTCAAAATCTTTTGGCGACACAGATATGTGTCGCCAAAAAGTCACCAAATGGGACTGGCCCTTAAATGACTGAATCTGGAGTGACCTTGGTTCTGCAGTAAAGGCAACATAGGTTGACTAATTTCTAATTGACTAATAGGTTGACTGTGAATTGTGGAGAAAGGTTTTGGAGGTAAAAGGACACAAAGTGCTAGAGTAACTCAGTGGGCCAGACTGCATCCCAGGTGAACATGGAAGGTAAAGTTTTTTGGTCGGGACGCTTCCTCTAACTGAAGAAGGGTCCCAACCCGAAATGTTCCCTATCCATGTTCTCCAGAAATGTTGCCTGACCCGCTACGTTACTCCAGCACTTTATGTCTATCTGCAGTTCCTTGTTTCTACTCTAAGGCTTTGCAGGTGAAGTAAAGTATCGCAGTAGTGAAGACAAGTTTCTGGCAGCAGCAAAACTTTGATTAATGGAGTCAAAGGCTTTTGTGATGTCAAAAAAGATACAGTGGTTGATGTGCTCGATTATTGGAGTTGTTGTGCAGTGAAAATCATGTTTGTTGTACCTCAGTATGAACAGAATCAACATAGAATACAAAAATAATACCCAAAAAAGTGGTATAGGAGGCGTATAGTATGCTTGTCTTCATTGTTCAGGGCATTGAGTTGGAGAATCAAGAAATCAAGATACATCTTCATAGAACTTTGGGTCCCTAATGTGTGAAACAAAATTCTGAATTTGTGTCTGACATCCCTCTTCACCAGGTTTTAGAACTTTATAAGGGATACAGTTCATGGAACTCCATAAAAGTATGAAAGGCATAGGTAGGGTAGAACTTTTTCCCAGGGTAAAAATTCAAATCCAGGAGGACACTAGAGTACCTGTGCTGTGCTGTTCTTTGTTAATCTCTGTATGTCTATGGCATTGCCTCTTCATGAAGCCTCTTGTTTCTCAATTTCCCCCCAAAAAAGAAAACAAATTAGTTGAGGGCACAGTTGGCAGAAACTCACAGCTCCTGAGACCCAGATTCTGTCTTGACTTCAGGTGCAATCTGTGTGCAGTTCACACGTTCTCCATATGACTACGTGGATATCCTCAGGGTGCTCCGGTTTCCTCCCCCATCCCAAAGACGTACGTTCACTGGAGTTGGTAAATTGCCCCAGTGTGTAAGGAGTGGATTTGAAAGTGGGATAACATAGAACAAATGTGAACTGGTGATCAATGGTGGGCCTAACTCTATCCATGCTCTATCAATGATATATTGCTCTGTTGATTTCTTGTCAGCTGGGACTGGTGACGAAGTTGGACTGAAAACAATGCTTTGGAATGTAATCAAAGACTCTCGGGACAAGGACAGGGTCACCATTGGGAATGTCTTCCTGGCAACCCTGCCTCTCGAACCTTGACATGTTCAATTTGGGGTTCTTAACAGTGGAGTTTCTGTGGGGAGCGGTGGAGAAGAGTGTTGGCGACTATCTGAGCTACAGGTAGTGGTGGTAGCTACTCCCACTCAAATACAGATTTAGAGCCACAGAGCCATAGAGCACAGAAGCAGGCCCTTCAGCCCAATGTCCATGCTGACCAAGATGCCCCATCTAAGCTAGTCTGATTGCCAATGTTTAATCCATATCTCTCTAAACCTTTCCTATCCATCTACCTATCCAAGTGTGTTTTAAATGCTGTCATAGAATGTCTCAACTATGTCCTCTGGCAGCTTGTTCCAAATACCACCCTTTGAAGAAAATGTTATTCCTCAGGTTCCTATTAAATCATTCCCCTCTCATTGAGATTACACTCATGGGAGAAAGTGGTAAACTGCACTTCATTTTTTACTCTCACCCAGATTCAGCTAAACGTCAATGGGTTGCAGATCTGTTGTGCCAATGACGTGAGGTGTTGAGTGACAACACAAGCAATGGCCCAAGTCTGCTCCTGTCTCAGGTTTCAATAAGCTACCCCGGAACTTCTGTACTAATCGCAGTCGTCGACAGTGTGTTGATTGTTAGCAAAGCATGCGCAACAAGACAGTGCCTGCAATTTACATTTGTTCTGGCCGAATAATAATGAGTTATGTCTGGAAGCATCTTAACTGATATGATATCTGAACTGAGGAGTCAGGAATAGCTTTTATAGGATGCTGAAGGCAGCAGTATCTTCTCTGCAAATCCCATGGACACGCTGTGGTGATCTACAAGTTAGTTCTATATACTTGATAGTTTATACCAGAGATTAAATCTGACATGAACTGTTTGCGGCACACAACAAGAACTGGCCCTGGCGAATGGTCATTGATTAATAAGAAAGTGAGAGGAGGCTCTCCCTGTCCCAGATACATTTCATTACATCATAACCAGCAGTGATGAGTGTATAAACTCAGTAAAAAAGAATAAAACACTCATTAGATGCCTGTTTGGTTTGCAGCTATAAATGACTTTACACAATTCTACACAATAACTACACAGCATCCTATTAACCTATTTGAGTGTTCCCGGTGAGCAGCGTGCCAGGAATGTTCCCAGCGAGCAGTGCCAAGCCCTTAGTAGGCCCGGCCCATCCACCTCAGACGTTGATGCGAGAGCGAGGAGGGACCTGCGAGCAACCGCCAAGAGTGAGGTGGGCTGTCAAAGTGCTGGGAAGACCATCAGAGAGCTGTCGGAGAAGGAGGAGGGCCGTCGAGAACCAAGGGGGACCCAGCGGGGAGAGCCGTCGGAGTACGAGGAGTAGCCGGCGGCGAGGGGGGGTGATGAAGAAGGGGGCTGCTGCAACATGACACAGCAGGCTGTAGATAGGAAGGACTGTTCGGTGACCTTCTGTAAGTTTGTCGGCACCAAAACCTGGCGACACTTGTGTACTGCTGGGTGAGGTCTGGTACATGATTTAACCTGGATGTATGCAAAACACTGTACCTAGGGACATGTGACAATAAGGTATCACTGAATCTATTAACTCCTTGCTATTTGTGACGAATTCCCAGCTTTTATATTATTAAATATTTCCCCAACCCCTCCCTTGATGATGCACGTGCCAATGAAACATAAGTTCACGTGAATGCAAAATGTATTGAAATGTAAATTAGACAGACAGAAACATTCAAAACTATGGAGAAATATGTTTCAAGGTTTCAAAGTCAGTTTATTGTCACATGTACCAATTAAGGTACAGTGAAACTCGAATTACCATGCAGCCATACTACAAACAAAGCAACAAGACACACAACTACAAAAAAGATAACATAAACATCCACCACAGCGGATTCCCCACGTTCCTCTCTGCGATGGCAGGCAATAAAGTCTAATTCTCTTCCTCTTTATTCTCCCGCGGTCGGAGCAGTTGAACCATCCGTTGGGGTGATCGAAACACCCGCAGCCAGCGATCGAAGTTCCCACGTCGGGGCGGTCGAAGCCCACTTGCCCCCGACCCAGTGCTAGGGTCTCCTGCCCAACGCCTCATGTCAAGGCAAACCCATACCACGCTGCCCGTACCCAAGAAACTACTACAACCACAGGTTCTCAAGCCATCAGTAATTCAAGCACAACTTCAGCATAAGTGCGAGATTCAAAAACACTCGTACGACAGAAGCAGACCACTCGAGTCGCTGGCAAGCGGTCAAGTTGTGAGGCTTCAAACCGACAAGGGTCACGGACGCCTTGGTACAATCTACAGCCCGGCACCAGAACCATGCTCGTACATGGTCCACTCTAATGGAGGGGCTTACCGGTGAATCCGTCAACACCTTCTACCAGTGAAGGGACCGCAACCTACAATTCAAATGTTCCTGGACTGTGTCACCGTATGACTAATACTATCCCTCCCGCGACTCCGTTGTCTGCGCCCAGCATGTATCCTGCCTTCTCGCCACTGCCATTGCCATCGGTGTCCCACCCTCCAGCCTCCCCTCACCCATCTTACGGGTCTCCGGTGCTCCACCAGCCCCCAGTCTCACAATTCTCGCTGGTGAAGGATGAAGATGCGAGCCTGTACCGTACGCGCACAGGTCGCATTTGCAAACAACCCCTTAGATACTATGCTTAACCTGCTCCAGTGCTGCTTTTTATCAGACGCCAGTTTAACCCAATTAATTATACTCACATATATGTATTCGCAGTTACATTATTTTCTCAAGAGGAAAGATGTAGATCTACTCTACCAAATACTAACACACATATGTTATACACCTCCCGGATCCATAATCCAGTCCGGGTCTTACCTTACAGTCACCATACGTTACTAACGTTTTTAGCCACCAGTTGTTAGTCGGGATGTAGTCACAGTGGTGACTACTTGTAGTGTAATTCTACTGTATGCTAATAAACTTGTACTTGGTGTGTACTTTATTAGCTCTTCAATGTCTGAGATTAGACCCGTTGTTTCTTATCTCATTGGACTCTTCCCAATTTATTAGGCATCTGAGACATCAGGCAATAGTAATGTGAGCTAACTTTCCAATTTATAGCTAGTCTAGTGCCAACCAGTAGTTATATTTATTCCACAGAAGCTTAATTGCAACTAATAGCATCTCTGGACAATTTCTGTTTCAGAATCCTGTAGTCAATAAGCCCTAAACATTCGATTAAAACATTAGAAATCTCCTTGCTCTTAAACAATCCATTGGGATCATGGATGCCTTATTCCCACTCCAGGTTTGTAGGAGCTGAGCTGGCTAATGAGGGAACCATAAACTTCTTCAGGGTGGGTAGGTGGGTAGTTTGCGGTGGTGCACTCCATCCGTTGCACACCCAACACTTCCCTGTGCTGCCACCGAATGGCCACCAGGTTCTCAATGCCACCACATTGAGCAGTCACAGACAAGTGGTTCCCAGGAGTGAGCGTGGTGTAGCATTTTTCCAAGAAAGTTTTGAGCACAACCTTGAATCTTTCTTTGTCCACTTCATCACTTCCCACAAAAGAGTTCTGAATAGAACATTTGTTTAGGGAGTCTACTGCTGGCAGAAAGGTTCTGCCCAGCGATTTGTAAGTGACCATGTAGCCTTTATTGTATATGGATTCTCTTTGTGCAGGGTAGTAAAATTAAATGGTATTGTTGTGGCTCAAACATCAAAGATGCTTCAATGGGATATTTGAAGAAGTTTTAACCTTTACAGAGAGATCAAAGGTCTAACCTGTTTGCACAAAAAACAGTAAAAGAAAATGTTATGGATTTTATAACCATTTATAAATAAAAAAACAAAGGATAATGTATGACAGGGAGAAAATCAAATGAGTTTCTTCAAGTAATTGATCATCCATCTTAACATCTAGTTCCCAAAGTGCTACAATATCCATATAGCATGGGGTTTGGGGATGGGCAGGCTGGGGCAGGTGTGATGAATCCACATGTGAAGAATGAACATGTAGCAAATATCTTATGACTTCTGAAATACTAACTGGAAATTAATACATTTAGATCCGTGGGAAATATATTTGGGATCTCTAAAAGAACAATGATAAAAGACAACAGGAACTCATTCACCTCATCTTGTTTGCAACAGCGTTAACTAATTACTTCTACTTCACTGCTCCTGGTGTAATTTTTCTGTTTTTGTCCCCCTTTTTAGAGTACTTCATGAGTTAACATGAAAAATCAATTTAAATAGTTTGTTTGCGGATTTTGCCTATCACAAATCTGCAACTGTCCGTGATTGTGTTGGCTGCCCTATGAGGCATTGTAAAGTGTCGATGGAGTCAATGGGGGCAGACTGGTTCGCCTGATGGACCATAATGCTCTGCAATTTCTTGTGATCTTGAGCAGAGCATGTGCGAACGAAGCAGTGATGCAACCCATTAATGTACGCACCTGACCTTCTCTCTTCCTGCACCGCCTATAAAGACATTTTGCTTAGACTGCTTTTCTTTTACTTTAATCAATATGCACGTGTGTGCGTGTGCGTGTACATCATATTTTAACTGAATTTCCATTTTAGGTGTTCTTGTCCTAAAATCTGACAACATCCTTTTCATTATATATAGAATTTCAGAATGTTATGTTAACTGCAAACTTGTAAATGGCGCCTAAATCCACATCATTAATATTTCCCCCAAATTTGCAGTATCTCTAACATCGACTCTCACTGCAAATTTGCTTCTATTTTGGTCGGGGGGGGGGGGGGGGGGGGGGGGGGCGGGAAGAGGAAATTATTCATTATAGGTCACCTCTGATCATTCAAGAAATTTTACCAATCACTTCCAAGTACGGGTCACCCTTACAATCCGTATGCAGTTTCCACAACACAAGCATGCAGGATTGTGTCATTCCCAATGCTCTTTGAGCATTGTTGGGGAACATGAACCTCATCCTGACTGCCGCCCTTTTGTGTGGCTGCATCATGCTGAGGATAGAGCCCGGGTATGCAAGAACCACAGGGCGGCACAGTGGCGCAACTGGTAGAGCTGCTACCTCACAGCGCCAGAGATCCGTTCTCGATCCCTCCCTTGGGTGCTGTCTGTGTAGAGCATGCACGTTCTCCCTGTGACCATGTGAGCTTCCTCTGCTCTGGTTTCCTCCCACATTCCAAAGACGCCAGAGTACTCAAGGAGGTAGCCACAGAAATAGTGGATGCATTAGTGATAACTTTTCAAAATTCCTTAGATTCTGGAGTAGTTCCTGAGGATTGGAGGGTAGCTAATGTAACCCCACTTTTTAAAAAAGGAGGGAGAGAGAAAGCGGGGAATTACAGACCAGTTAGTCTAACATCGGTAGTGGGGAAACTGCTAGAGTCAGTTATTAAAGATGGGATAGCAGCGCATTTGGAAAGTGGTGAAATCATTGGACAAAGTCAGCATGGATTTACGAAAGGTAAATCATGTCTGACAAATCTGATAGAATTTTTCGAGGATGTAACTAGTAGAGTGGATAAGGGAGAACCAGTGGATGTGTTATATCTAGACTTTCAGAAGGCTTTCGACAAGGTCCCACATAAGAGATTAGTATACAAACTTAAAGCACACGGTATTGGGGGTTCAGTATTGATGTGGATAGAGAACTGGCTAGCAGACAGGAAGCAAAGGGTAGGAGTAAACGGTCCTTTTCAGAATGGCAGGCAGTGACTAGTGGGGTATCGCAAGGCTCAGTGCTGGGACCCCAGCTATTTACAATATATATTAATGATTTGGACGAGGGAATTCAATGCAACATCTCCAAATTTGCAGATGATACCAAGCTGGGGGGTATAGTTAGGTGTGAGGAGGATGCTTGGAGGCTGCAGGGTGATTTGGATAGGCTGAGTGAATGGGCAGATGCATGGCAGATGCAGTATAATGTGGATAAATGTGAGGTTATCCACTTTGGTGGCAAAAACATGAGGGTAGACTATTATCTGAATGGTGGCAGATTAGGAAAGGGGGAGATGCAACGAGACCTGGGTGTCATGGTACACCAGTCATTGAAAGTAGGCATGCAGGTGCAGCAGGCAATGAAGAAAGCAAATGGTATGTTAGCATTCATAGCGAAAGGATTTGAGTATAGGAGCAGGGAGGTTCTACTGCAGTTGTACAGGGTTTTGGTGAGGCCACACCTGGAGTATTGCATACAGTTTTGGTCTCCAAATCTGAGGAAAGACATCCTTGCCATAGAGGGGGTACAGAGAAGATTCACCAGACTGATTCCTGGGATGTCAGGACTTTCATATGAGGTAAGATTGGATAGACTCGGCTTGTACTCGCTGGAATTTAGAAGATTGAGGGGGGATCTTATAGAAACTTACAAAATTCTTAAGGGGTTGGACAAGCTAGATGCTGGAAGATTGTTCCCGATGTTGGGGGAGTCCAGAACAAGGGGTCACAGTCTAAGGATAAGGGGGAATTCCTTTAGGACCGAAATGAGGAAAACATTCTTTACACAGAGAGTGGTGAGTCTCTGGAATTCTCTGCCACAGAAGGTAGTTGAGGCCAGTTCATTGGTTATATTTAAGAGGGCGTTAGATGTGGCACTTGTGGCTAAAGGGATCAGGGGGTATGGAGAGAAGGCAGGTACGGGATACTGAGTTGGATGATCAGCCATGATCACATTGAATGGCGGTGCAGGCTCGAAGGGCCGAATGACCTACTCCTGCACCTATTTTCTATGTTTCTAAGTTTCTACGCCTGTGTTTATAGGTTAATTAGGCTCTGTAAATTACTCCCAGTGTGTAGGGTGTGCATGGTAAATTGGGAATACATAGAATGAGTGTGAACGGGTGATCGATGCTCGATATGGACAGTGGGCTGAAGCACCTGTTTCAATGCTGTGTCTCTAAACAAAACTAAACAAAATGATTTGCTCATGTTCTTTCTGTCTCCAGTGTTGCCGCAGGACATTCCATTCTGTTGGACTGTACTGAACTGCCTGTCCCTTGTAGAAATGTTTACGTAAAGAACGTAAACCTTTGCCAAGTCAATCAGGCAGTGGTTGCACAGAAATAACTGGAGCCCCTGGAGATGGTGGATCGAATGCTTTGGTTCCCTCGGCAAAACTCAAAGTCATTTAGCAGAATCCTCAATGCCAGAACTCTCAAGCAAGCTCCAAGAACCTGCATAGATAATGGTAAGCGTGGCTGACCCCGTTGGATCTCTTAAGCACAGTCAGAGCCTGATATCACAGTACACTGCCCTTGAAGCCCGCGAGATGTTGATGAGACTGTCATCTATCTTGTTGTGGACTGTGTCTTTTCCTGGAAGGTCTGAAAAGGGATGCAGTGGTCTATGTCAGGATTTGTCTGGAACAGGACTCTGTGCTGTCTGCACTGGTTGTTCCCAGGTAAACATACTGAGACAAACATTGATTGCTGCTGGAAAATTATCAACTTTGATCTGTCTAAAACTCATTATTCTTTCAGTACAAGGAAATGTTTGCAACTGAATGCCACTGACCGGGCATTCCAAAGTTCAGGAGTAATTGTTGTATGATCTACTGAGAGCGCAGCCGTTGGAACGGTTCCATGGGGGAAATAAAACACACTTGAGGGACACTGAAGGACTGACCCTGATTCGTTTCTCAAGCATAACACTGAGACAATGTTTGCAAATGAAACATTAGTGACTTTTACACACTGTAAATCAATGTACGTATTGCTTCTGCTTTATCTCAGCACTTTTACCAATATCGTTTTAAGTAGAATGTATTTTTGAGGTGTGCTTTCTCTGCATGTCAAAGACCTGTCCAGCAGATGCAATGTGCTGTGCTATTTCAATGTAGTCAACAGAGCAGTCAATTTCCTCTGCATAATAATATCCATCTTGATTTCTAAATCACTTTAAACCTGTTTGTATCATATGCAATTAAGAAAGTGACGTACTAATATGAGTTTTTGAAAAAAGATGTGTCTGGCTTTGGGTAGGGAGAATTTTCACCTGTGCCCAACATGGCCTCCGACTTCCACCTACATCATGATGAACCCTGTTTACTGGGGACAGAGAGAGAGTGATGTCTCCCAACATGATCTCCCAACCATGAAGATACTGCTATAAGATGCTGCTTCCCACGTATTCCACACATTAGCCAATCAAACTCCACTCACCTGTACCCACTTATCACCAATCAGGATTTGCCCCATCCCCACCTCTTTACCAGCTTTCTCCCCACCATAAAAATCAGTCTAAAGGAGGGTCCTGACCAGAAACGTCACCAATTTATTCCCTCGTCAGATGCTGTCTGACCCATTGAGTTACTCCAGCATTTTGTGTTTTGTTGCAATAAAGCATTTTGATCTCCTCGGCATGATCTAACTAACGGCATGAAATTGGTAGCTAGAATGACCCTCTACCCCCTTCCCACCATGATGATTTCCATTAGTGACTCGTCAGCAAACACTCGTGCTGTATTTTCAATCACTTTTCTTGTGAGGTGTCCCTTAACAATAACTCATGTTACTTGCAAGCTTGGCCATTCATCGGCAGTTGCTGGAAACATAGCGTTGTGTTTGGAGGCTGTTATACTAACTAATATGAAAATGAATGAAGTGTTGGTTATGGTTTAAAATTTTCCATATAGTTCAGGAGATTGAAGATTTATAATATTCCTGGCTTTGTGTTCCTGGCAGTGACCTAACTTGCTGCTGACTGGATTCATGCTGCTGCTGTGTGACTTGTGACATCTGCCATACCTTATCCCATTAAACTATTGGTATGCAACTCTAATGGATGGACCTTTTCAGCTGGAAAGCTTAGAATCGTATTCTAGAGGTCGGTGGGGGCGCTGCAAGCCGGCAGCCCTGCCAGCAGCGTGGTAGTTTTTTCTACTTTTTAATTTTTTCAGTGTGCCCTAATGTGTGTTTTTGGTGTCTCTCTGTGTGTCTTGTGTGGGGGTTGGTGTGGGATCGTAAGGGGGAAACCGCTTTGGTCGCCTCCTCCACGGAGAGGCGACTTTTTCCATGTCGCCTCCTCCACGGAGAGGCGACTTTTTCCATGTCGCCTCCCCCATGGCCTATCAGCAAGGATTGGTGCAGCCTTTTCCGGAGACGCGCCCGGGGCTATGGGTGGTGGGCGCAGTGTGGACTCTCGTCGCGGAGCGGGCGAGCCCTCGCTGGCAGCCTGAAGCGCGGTCTGCGGTGTTTCCAGCTGGCGCAGCGTCCGCAGCCTGGGGTCGCTCATTGGGGATCCGGGAGGAGAAGAGCTCCTACCGTGGGTGCGGCGGGGACTTACCATAAGGAGTGGGGTCCCTCGCCAGGGACCCCTGGAGAGGATCTCCAACCGCCGGCCCTGCGGTCTGCAGCGCAGCAGGGTCTTTAGATCTTTGACCGCCGGCCTGCGGCCTACACCAACCTGAAGCCGCGGTCTCCGGCGGGGAGGCACCGATTCTGGACTTACCTGGGCTTTACCTTGTCTACACATCTGGATGCCCACAGCGGCGACTGCGGAGGGTTGAGGTCCCGACCACGGAGGGAAATGGAGGAGGACTGGCCAAATTTTGTGCCTTCCACCACAGTGATGAATGCTGTGGTGGATGCTTGTGTTAAATTTTTATTGTGTTTTTGTGTGTTCTTTTTTCATTGTACCACTGCTGGCAAATTCATTTCACTTGCAATTTATGTGCAAGTGACGAATAAAACTGATATTGATATTGATAGTTGCTGACTGAATTTCAGTTATAATAAAATAGATATTAAAAAGTACTATTAAATGAGCCCCTTCTCTTGTTTCCAAATATACTTCATTTTATACAGTCAGACCTGCTGGCAAAGATGTGGCTAAAAACATTATGATAGAGATGAGTTTAATGATGATCCAAAAGAAAGAGATGGGGATGGAGGCAATGAATGAGAATTCAAGTGTGTGGTGGCTAAGTACATCGAGGCTGTGCTGCCAAAGGTTCACAGAGAAAAAGATGAATGTTCCCACAGAGGCCTATTCAGCCTAAAATGGGATTTACCCTTCATATAAGCCATGAGTTTCAACTATGTTTACCAAACTTGTTCTTATATCCCTTCAACTTCTGCTCGCCAATTCCTCCCTCCCCCCCCCCCCCCCCCCCCCCCCAAACATATTCCACAGTCTTGCAGCTCTTTGTTCCACATTTCATTCATTTTATCTCATATAAATGACCTCTTTTTCCTAATCCCAATTTGTGGAAAGAATCAGCTGACTTTTTTCTGCACCCACAGTTTTAAATGTCGTAATATTAATATTATCTACATTATTTTAATGAAGAAACCCCAGATGTTGAAATCCTATTTTTTGCTTTGCTATCTCCTCATGCTGTGTACCATTTTACTATTCTCCAAATTTTCTAGATACTAAATCATAAACTTCTCACAATAATCCAAATGACTCCCTCAGGTCATAAATAGGTTCTGCATAATCAATGATGATTAAACCTACAATTTGATTCATTTTTAATGGCCTTTTTCCGTCTGAAGGTTCAGAACAACTCCATTGGTTTTTTTTCAAGACAATTTGTTATAAAATAGTAACAAAGTTTCAAGCACAAATTGTTGTCAGTGCCAATTGACTTTCTTCATTTTGGGAAGATTATGCTCAATCCACAAAAATAGATTGAGGAATTTATTGAGCAATCATGTGGCAGTATGTTTTTTGTTACTTTGCCCAGACTTACAATATTCCAATAGGAATTGCCTGTAATGCACCTGTATCTGGAAATATCTGGATTGTCATCACAAAAATATCTTTAGCACGTGTCTCCCTGTAAGCATTAAAGGGTAGTATAGACACAAAATGCTGGAGTAACTCCGCAGGGCAGGCAGCATCTCTGGAGAGAAGAAATGGGTGACCTTTCGGGTCGAGACCCTTCTTCAGACTGAGAGTCATGGGAGGGGGAGATACAGAGATAAGGAAGTGACACAGATTCCCGAAATGTTACCCATTCCTTCTTTCCAGAGATGTTGCCCGAATGGCTGAGTTACTCCAGCATTTTGTGTCTATCTTCGGTTTAAAACAGCATCTGCAGTTCCATCCTACACATTGGGTAGGAGTAAACACTTGTGTAGTTATAGCAACAACTAGTAGAAATCAATCAGCAACTAATCTTTAAACTGTGGTGACTTGGTAATGGGGAAGTGGGGAAGTGGGTCGTTGTTGGTGTGAAGGTCCTTTGGCTGCTGAATGCTTGCTCAACCACACATGATTAAGAATCCCACACTGAACATTCTCATACTTTGTCCGCTCTGCATTGGTTATAATCTGTGCACATGCTAACACCCTCTCCTAGATGGCATCTGGCACAACACACATAGAATTAAATCATCACTGAAATTAACCCCCAATTTGTGTTATAGAACCGAATTTTACTTTTTATTTTAGTTTAGTTTAAAGATACCAAGCAGAAACAGGCCCTTTGCCCCATCGAGTCTGCGCCGACCAGCGATCCCCGCATACCAACGTTATCTTACACACACTAGGGACAATTTACAATTATACCAAGCCAATTAGCCTACAAACCTGTACATCTTTGGAGTTTGGAGGAAGTCAGAGATCCTGGAAAAAACCCACAGGGAGAACGTACAAACTCCTTACAGATAGCAGCCATAGTCAGGATCGAACTCAGGTTTCTGACGCTGAAAATGTAAGTTCAGCAACTCTACTGCTGCGCCATCATACCACCCACTTTTCTTGCATGTGATTTTTCTAAGATAACCGATTAAGATAACTGACTAATGTAGCCCATGAAATTAGAAATTATTGAACATGTTCTGTTATTTGCAATAATTGGAAGTAGAGTTCCTCACAGGTGGTTGATTGACCCTGAAAATAATAATTTTTCTGACAATTTGTTTCTATGTTTTCAGTTGTACTAATCAAACCATCAATTACAGGCTGCAGTCAAATACACTTCATGCTGGATGTTTGCTAAAAGGCACTCTACATTTAACCAAATCACACTATATTTACTTTTAATCTATCATGATATAATTAATCAAAGGAATATCTTTCATATCAATTAATTTCCTAGATCATGCTAAACTAATGGCAGGTATTTGGTTAAGTGATGTGCAAACTAGTTCAAAACTGTGTAAAATGCACTCTGATCACTTTTCTGCACCTAATGCAGATTATAAACATTATCATTTTAGAACACCACCGCTAAGGTTTTTACTTTCAATTCGTTAATTTACCTAATTTATTTGATTATTTATAACCAGATTTAGCAAAAGCTTTACTGTTGCAGGCTTACTACTCGAAGATGGAGTCCTCTGGAGTTTTGGATTTATTTCATTCTTTTCTTAGTTGTTAAGTGAATAAATGGATAAATATCCCAATGATTCTATTATTCCCAAAGACCTTTAATGTGACTGCCAACATTATCATCCATTTCTTACATGCTATTTGAACGTCTGCAGTAATCTCCCACGAATAGGACAAATATTAATGAAACACTTGAGTTAAAATTATACCGACTACAAATTTGACTCCTTATCTAATCACCAAGCATTTGATCTTTTATTAATATTTCCACAGCACCATTTTGCTTCCATTTTCTGTGGGACCATAGCATGATCATTACTATATATAATTTCCTATTTTTAATGTCAGGGGACAGATGAGATCGACTACTGGAGGGACACAAGGAATTGCAGATACTGATTTACAAAAATGCTGGAATAACTCAGCGGGTCAGGCAGCATCTCTGAAAAATGTAGATAGGTGATCTTTTGAGACGGACCCTTTTTCAGACTAATTGCAGTGGGGTGGGGGGACAAAGCTGGAAGAGAGGCGAGGGGAAGAGGATAACTTGGGGGGAATTAATTAGAAAAAGCAAAGGAATAACAGAATACTGTATATAAATTATTATCAATGAATAGCTTGTTCAAGGTTAATTGCTTAAGGTGTTTCAGGTAACATGTATTTTTTTTGAATCACTATAGGCAGAATGGAGAGAGATGCAGAATGTTGATTTATAATTTCAATTAAAATTTATGTTGTGATTTATAGTTTCTAAAACCACCACATGTAAATGTTTCACTACTGGAATATTTGAATTTAATTCTAGAAGCTTATATATTTGTACGATGAACAACTAGATTTTTAAAAAAAATTTTTTGGAATATCTTTTTATTAGAAGTATGTCCAAGTATAAGTACAAGTATAAGTACATATTAAAACAACATTCTTGATAAAGAGATAGGTAGTAATTACCATATTTTCTTATATATACTTCTAAACATTTTATTATAGTTTTTTTATAGTGAAAAGTAGGAAAATGTGAAAAATGATTAACATAAAAATAGTTATAAAATAACCAAAAGAAAAAAGTAAATAAAATAACAGTGGTATATTATACAAACAGTATTTATATAGTAATATATCCGTGATCAACAATGTATTATTCTTCGTCCAATCCTTCGTTCAGGTCTCGGTCAGATCTTCAAACCGAGTCACATTGATCCCTCAAGATATTCAAGGAATGGAGACCAAATCACATTAAATTGGTCTAACTTGCCTAAAAGTGCAAGTCTTATTCTTTCCAAGTGTAAAGTCTCCGCCATTCCTGAAATCCACAATCTGATTGTAGGGGGTGTGGGCCTTTCCAAAATTGTAAAATTAATTTTTTACCGATTATTAAACTATAATCTATAAAAGTTCTTTGTGCTGTTGTGAATAATTGATCCTTTTCTAATATTCCCAATATTATTAATTTTGGATCTGGAGCTAGATTCTTATTTACAACATTCGAGATTACCTTAAATATTTCCAACCAAAAATTCGTAATTTTTATACAAGTTGTAAAAGAATGTGTTAAATTAGCTTCTGGGTATTGGTATTTGTCACATATAGGAGATACATTAGAAAACATTCTATGTAATTTAGATTTTGAAAAATGCAATCTATGTAAAACTTTGAATTGTATCAGGGAGTGTCTAGAATTTAATGAACAATTATGTATATATCGTAAACTTTCATCCCAGATATCAGATTCAATTATTTTACCTATTTCATTTTCCCATAGTTGTCTGTACTTTTCCGTATTTCATTTTCTAATAAAATATTATAAATGTATGCTATTAATTTTTCCGTGTTTGGGTGTTTATTTAAGCATTCATCTAGAATTTACAAATAACAGACTACATTAAAACAACTACACAGGAATATAAAAAGAGAACAACTAGCTATTTTAATGACTTTTTCATGCTTATATGCATGTAGTCACTGTAGTATTTTTTCATCTAGTTAACAATATTAAAATAATGAATGTTGCTCCTGATGATTCTAGCAGTTACAAGCATTGTGAGATGCAGAAGGGGTTCAGTAACTGCCCATACAGGATATCCTTCATCTCAGTTGGGTCATTGTGGTAAGGCGTTCACTTGAGTTCTGGTGTTTCCACCACAGTTGACAGAGAAACATTAGTAGAGGCTGGCTGTTATTAATCTGTCTCCTATGTCTGGTTGGATGTGAAACCTCGAGAAAAACAAGGAAAAGAAATATGAGTGATTTTCCAACTCAGTATCCTGTACCTACCTTCTCTCCATACCCCCTGATCCCTTCAGCCACAAGGGCCACATCTAACTCCCTCTTAAATATAGCCAATGAACTGGCCTCAACTACCTTCTGTGGCAGATAATTCCAGAGACTCACCACTCTCTGTGTCAAAAATGTTTTCCTCAGCTCGGTTCTAAAGGAATTACCCTTTATCCTTAGACTGTGACCCCTTGTTCTAGACCTCCCCAACATCGGGAACAATCTTCCTGCATCTAGCCTATCCATCCCTTAAGAATTTTGTAAGTTTCTATAAGATCCCCCCTCAGTCTTCTAAATTCTAGCGAGTACAAGCCAAGTCTATCCAATCTTCCCTCATATGAAAGTCCTGACATCCCAGGAATCAGTCTGGTGAACCTTCTCTGTACCCCCTCTATGGCAAGAATGTATTTTCTCAGATTTGGAGACCAAAACTGTATGCAATACTCAAGGTGTGGTCTCACCAAAACCCTGCACAACTGCAGTAGAACCTCCCTGTTCCTATACTCAAATCCTTTCGCTATGAATGCTAACATACCATTTGCTTTCTTCACTGCCTGCTGCTCCTGCATGCCTACTTTCAATGATTGGTGTACCATGACACCCACGTCTCGTTGCATTTCCCCTTTTCCTAATTTGCCACCATTAAGATAATAGTCTACCCTCCTGTTTTTGCCACCAAAGTGGATAACCTCACATTTATCCTCATTATACTGCATCTGCCATGCATTTGCCCACTCACCCAGCCTATCCAAGTCACCTTGCAGCCTCCTAGCATCCTCCTCCCACCTAACACTACCCCCCAGCTTAGTGTCATCCGCAAACTTGGAGATGTTGTATTCAATTCCCTCGTCCAAATCATTAATATATATTGTAAATAGCTGGGGTCCCAGCACTGAGCCTTGCGATACCCCACTAGTCACTGCCTGCCATTCTGAAAAGGACCGTTTACTCCTACCCTTTGCTTCCTGTCTGCCAGCCAGTTCTCTATCCACATCAATACTGAACCCCCAATACCGTGTGCTTTAAGTTTGTATACTAATCTCTTATGTGGGACCTTGTCGAAAGCCTTCTGAAAGTCTAGATGTAACACATCCACTGGTTCTCCCTTATCAACTCTGCTAGTTACATCCTCGAAAAATTCTATAAGATTCGTCAGACATGATTTACCTTTCGTAAATCCATGCTGACTTTGTCTAATGATTTCACCACTTTCCAAATCAATCAATGCAATATTCAATACAGTATGAGTTCAATACAAAATGAGTTCAATACAATATTTTATTTTAAACAAAGAAAATGATCTACTTTCAGCTATTAGATCCTGATATCAAAGGCCGGGAATAATGGTTATAAATATCAAAGCTGGTAAATATATCACTTGGTGTGAAACTGATCTAACCACGGACTCTGGATCCATCTTTTCTCTCATCCACTTCCCATCTACAAATGGCCACTTGGAGACATGACTCAAATATTCTGTAAAAGATTAGATATATACACTGAAGACCTCTAGTTTAATCTCACTATTACCTCTCCAATCCATCTATTGTCTAAATTCTCTCAGTTTCTGTCCAGCATTATGTAATGGATAAGCAAAAATGCATTCTAAATATTAGAAGGAACAATGCAATTGTTTGCTTTTCCTGACACAATACCCCCCCCCCCCCCCCCCCACCCACCATTAATTTCCCTGTTCCAACTTCAGCCAGAACTGTATCAGTTTGATCACAATACAAAACAATATAATTTATCCGTATTTAAAAAATTTTCAACATTGTGTGCTGGTGATACTTTCATTCCTTGTTTTGTTACCGCAAGACATTATTCCATTGCTCCCCTGGTTGACCTTTCTCTGTAAAGTTAAGATCACCACAATGTGATCTTAACTTTAACGTTACTGTGTCTGCAATGGAAATAGTTGCATTTGTCTATTACCCCTCTACTTGTTAACCTTTTCAATTAAGCAATGCCTCTATTTAAAAATTATCATTCTCATTTTCAGTTCCTTCACAGTTTGCCCCTTGCTCTATACAACAAACTACAAGAGCAACTCGGGAGATCAGGCAGCATTTGTGGAAGGAAATGGAGAGTCGACGTTTTGCTTTGGGAACGTTCATCTAGACTAAAGGGTAGATGTCAAGCAGGCAGCCAGTATAATGAGGTGACAGAGAGTGGTGGGGCAAGAGCTAGCAAATGATAGGTGTATCTAAGGGAAGAAGGCTGATTTTCAAATGAAATCAGGTGGGAAGGGAAGGGTGGAGAAAGCAACAGAGGCTAGAATGTGAATGAATGAATGAATGATGAATGAATAATTGGCCAGGTATGTACACACACAAAGAATTTGCCTTGGTGCTCCGATAACAAGTAACAACATGACATACAGTAACAATTAAGAATGACACATAAAACATTAAACATTAATAATAAAACATCACAGTTTAAACATGTGAATGAAATAAAATACCAGAGCAAAATGAGGCTACAGACTTTTGGTTATTGAGTAGAGTTACTGCTCATGGAAATAGCTGTTTTTATGTCTGGCTGTGGCAGCTTTGATAGTTCAGAGTCGCCTTCCAGAGGGAAGTGCTTCAAACAGTTTGTGGCCAGGGTGAGAGGTGTCAGAGATGATCTTACCCGCTCGCTTCCTGGCCCTTGCAGTGTACAGTTTGTCAATGGGGGGGAAGGTTGCAGCCAACAACCTTCTCTGCTAATCGGAAGATTCACTGCAGCCTCTGGATGTCGGTGCTTGGTGGCTGAGCCAAACTAGACCATGATGGAGATGGTGAGGACAGACTCTACGATGGCAGTATAGAATTGGACCATCATTGCCTGTGACAGTTTGTGTTTTCTCAGTTGCCGTAGGAAGTACATCCTCTGTTGGGCCTTTTTCACTGTGTAGTCGATGGTGCCCCCCATTTCAGGTCCTCGGAGGTGATGGTTCCAAGGAACTTAAAAGACTCCACAGATGTGACTGTGGTGTTGTTGATAGTGAATGGGGGGACGGGAGGGGGAGCTCTCCTAAAGTCTACAATCAATTTCACTGTCTTAAGAGCATTGACCTCCAGGTTGTTACGAAGGCACCTGGACGCCAGCTGTGTCACTTCCTGTCTATAGGCAGATTCCTCCCCATCCTGGATCAGTCAAATCAGGGTTGTGTCATCCGCAAACTTGAGAAGCTTCCAGAGGAGTCTGTGGAGGTGCAGCCGGTAGAGTGAAAGTAAAGGAGAGGAGAGAGTATGCAGCCTTGCGGTGCTCCTGTGCTGAGGGTCTGCGGGTCCGAGATGTGCTTTCCCAGCCTCACATGCTGCTTCCTATCAGTCAGGAAGTTGGTGATCCACTGACAGAGGGGTTCAGGCGCAGTCAACTTGAAGAGTTTGGAGTGTAATAGCTCTGGCACAATAGTGTTGAATGCAGAGCTAAAATCAACAAACAAAATCCTCGTATTGGTCCCCTGGCGGTCTAGGTGCTGGAGGATGAAGTGCAGGCCTAGGTTGACTGTGTCATCCACTGATCTATTGGCCCGGTGTGCAAACTGCAGAGGATTCAGCAGGGGGTTTGTGATATTTTTCAGCTTGGCCAGCACAAGTCTTGCAAGGGTCTTCATGACTGCAGAGGACAGTGTGACAGGCCTGTAGTCATTAAGACCAGTAATCCTTGTTTTTTTAGGTACAGGGACAATAGTGGAGACTTTGAAGCAGGCAGGGACAGTACAGGTTTGCAGGGGCTGGTTGAAAATGCCTGTGTAGACCGGTGCCAGTTGTGCGGCACAGAACTTGAGAGTAGAGGAGGAAACATTGTCCGGTCCTGGAGATTTCCGGATTTTCTATTTCCTGAACAGCCTCTCCACCTCCTCAATTTCTATTGTTAGTGATGGAGAAGTGGCTGATGTTGGGCAGCAAGGAGGGGGTGGGTGGTGGACGATGGCCCCGTCTTTGCAGACTGGAGTCAGGCTGTAAGTAGGTGTGAAGTGGTGTTGGGGAGGAGTGGGTGGGGAAGGGTCCAGTCTTTGCAAACTGGAGACAGGCTGTGAAATGTTGGTTGGGGAGGGGGTACCAGGGTTATGTTTTTATTTATCGAACCTGCAGTAGAACTCGTTCAGATCGTTGGTCAGCTGACGATTGTCCAACGAGGGGCTTTCCTCTTATAGCTGGTGATTTCTTGCAAGGTCTTCCAAACTGAAGAAAAGTCACTAGCTTAGTCCACCAGGGGCGCCATATGATAGCAGTCTCTGCGTACAGTCTGGCTGTTTTTTCATCTTTTTGTTAATTTAGTCTGTTTAAAAAGTAAGTTTTGGAGGCTTCTTAGTCTTTTTATGTGGGGGAGGTGTGGAGGGTAAGGGGAAACCGTTTCTCAGTCACTTCCTGGCGAGGATGCCACTATTCTCCGAGTCTCATTTTCACCCCCCCGCCCGCCAGCGGCCTACCATCTGGATTGGTGCGGCCTTTCCTGCCGGAGACCGACCAGAGCTTCAGCAGCGGCACAGCACTGATTTACCATCGCGGAGCGGACGATGCCTTACTGGGGTCGCCGTGTTGAAGCTCCGGAGTGTTAGGCCTGCTGCTTAACGTCGTGGAGCTGTGGTTGTGGAGCTTCTAGCCGCGGGCAGCGCTGACTTCAATATTGCGGAGTCCTGGGATCCCTTTGCCGAGGGCCGCCAGTTTTGAATCTCCGTCCAGCTCGGCCTGTGGACTTCGGGAGCCGTGGCCTCCAGTAGGAAGTGGCCGATTTGGAACTCCAATCCGCTGAGAATGTTCTTCCGTTCCGACGTCGGAGTTCCGATCATCCCGGCAAGAGAGCCTGAAACATCAGGCCACCATAGCGGCGACTACGGAGGGCTCGGGACGCCCTGACCGCGGGTGAACAGCAAAAAGGAGGATGACTGAACTTTGTTGCCTTCCCTCACAGTGGGAAAATTTGATTCCGCTGTGTGGGGATGTTTATGTTAAATTCTATCGTGTGTTGTGTTCTTTTTTATTCGTATGGCTGTATGGTAACCCAAATTTCACTGTACCAATTGGTGCAGTGACAATAAATGTAAACTTGAACTTGACTAGCTGAGAACTTACTCCTCAACGTCTCAGAGTACCTTTCCTTGGCAGCTCTGATTCCCCTTCTCAGCTTGTACTTGGCCTGCCTGTAGAGGTCTGCATCCCCGCTCCTGTAGGCCTCATCTTTAGACTGGCGGAGCTGTGCTGTAAACCAGGGCTAGTCATTGTTGATCCAGATCTGGGTACTAGTGGGAATGCAACTATGATAAGTGGAGACAACAAGGGACTGCAGATTATGAAGCCTGATGAGAAAGAAGGAGTAAAAGCAAATAAGGGATGGATGGTGGGCAGATGGAAACAGTGGAGGGAGGGGGTAGGGAACTCAGTTGGAGAAATTTATGGGTGATGGACAAATGGAGTAGGTGGAGGAGGGAGAAACTGGGTGAATGGGTGCTGAGGGGAAGGGTGGGAAAGAATAGGTTGTGTGAGAGGGCCTGCTAGGGCAGATGGAGAAAGAAACGAATTGTGGGGGAGAAATTGGAGAATTCAATGTTCATGCCATTGGGTTGTAGACCACTGTGGCAAATATGAGGTGGCATTTCTCTAGCCTGCATTTGGCCTCACTCTGGCAATGGGGAATGTTAGGGATGGACAGGCCGACTTGGGAATGGGTAGGGGAATTAAAATGGCTTGGAACTGTCCAGGTGACCTCCGGGAGGTCATGCTATACACCGTACGGATGTATGGCAGAGCAGCGGCCTAGTCTGTATTTGGTCTCACTGATGTGGAGAGACCACATACTGAGCACAGAGTGATTTACAAGGTTGTAGGAGGTGTATTTGAATCTCTGTCTCACCTGGAAGGAATGTTTGATTCCCACATTGGTGGTGAGAGTGGAGGTCATAGCTATAGTCATACAGTGGAAAATCCGGCCCTTCAGACCCACATGCCCCATCTACACTAGTTCCACCTGCATGCATTTGGCCCATATCACTCTAAACCTATCCAATGTCTAAATGTTTCATAAATACTGTGATAGTACCTGCCTCAACTACCTCCTCCGACAACTTGTTCAGTACACCCACCACCCTCTGTGTAAAAAAGTCACCATTCAGGTTCCCAATAAATCTTTCCCCCCTCATCTTAAACCTACTGTATGCCCCTTGGTCCTTGATTCCCCTACTCTGGCAAGAGACTCCAGGCATTTACCCATTCTATTCCTCTCATAAATTTGTACACCTCTATAAGATCACCCTTCATCAACCTGCTCAACCTCTCCCTATAGCTCAAGCACGCGAGTCCTGGCAACATTCTCGTAAATCTTCTCTGCACCCTTTCCAGTTTGACAACATGTTTGCCATAACATGGTGCCCAAAACAGAACACAATACTCTGAATGTGGCCTCATATACGCTTTCTGTAACTGCAACATGACTTCCTGACTTCTAAGGTGTTGGGTCAAGTGTTGCACCTCCTACAGTTTCAGGGGACAATGCCAGGAGACAGGGAGGGATTGTAGGGAGGGATCAACAAACTAGAAGTGTCGTGGAGATAGTGGTCCCTGCATGAAACAGAGAAGGATGGGCATGTTTCCTCCCTCCACTGTTCCCATCAGTGCACTATTCCTCCCTTATTTGGTTTCACTTCTTTTCTAATCAGATTTTCCAATCACCTCTCTCTCCTTTACCCATTCAATTCCAATGACTGCACCATTGAGTGTCCATTTCCCTCCAGAGATGCTGCCTGAGCCGATGAATTCCCCAGCAGTTTGTTTTCTCATACCATATATTCCTGCAACCGCAGGTTCTTGTGCCTCTATTAACATTCAGAGATACGAGTGCTCCTCATTTTCAGGCTTCTTGTTCATTCTTAAGGTTGAATGTTTTTTTTTAGTGTTTGAGCCTTCACTTGGCTAGAACCCAAGTGCTAGAATTCCCTCCCTAATCCACTCCTTTTTTCTAAAACATATCTTAAAATGCTTTTAAAATTGAGATCCTCTCATTGATAGAGGATTGATAGAGAAAATATTATGTTCTTATGATCGCTATAATGTTAAATGTCCTAAATTCATGCTGTATGTTGTAACCTGTAGTATTGTTCGATTATCTAAACTCCTAATTATCATGCCATAATCCAATAACCTTTCTCAACCAGACGTCATACTGAACATTTATACCACACCCTGGCAAAATTAGTACTGTTCAAGATTCACACCCAGATCTGTACAAATATAGTAATCACATCAGCTGAAAGGATTGCAGGCCATTCACTATCAAAATATCCCCATCTCTACTGCAATGAAAAAAACAAACTACAATTACAAACTACAAACTACAACTATTATTATGAATTTTGATTAAATCGTGTCAATAAGTTGCAAGATTTTTCATAAATCTGTTCTCCAGCAGAATGCTGACAGACAGTGTCCTGGTACATAATTATGGGCATCAATCAGCAGTTCTCATTTAGGAAAGCTGTATTTGTCCTACTAACCCTGACACATTGCCAGAGATGATGGATTGCAATGTCCTCAATAGCCTGGTGTTGCCACTGATGGGCCTACTATGGCTATGAGAGGTCAGACCCTTGGTGGGTGCTGGAGGTCAGACAGGCCCTGCGGTGAGAACAAAGAGGGACATGGGGGTCACCGAAAACAAGAGGGATTTGGCATGGGGGAGCCATCGAGAAAACAACAAGGGACCTGCCGTGGGACCCGGTGAAACAAAGAATTTCACTGTGACGTGTCATGTGTGATAATAAAGTATCATTAATTCATTCATTAAATTCATGGAGCTACTCGAGGGCATCATAGAAACATAGAAACATAGAAAATAGGTGCAGGAGGAGGCCATTCGGCCCTTCGAGTCAGCACCGCCATTCATGGTGATCATGGCTGATCGTCCCCTATCAATAACCCGTGCCTGCCTTCTCCCCGTATCCCTTGACTCCACTATCCCCTAGAGCTCTAGGCATCTAGGCATCCTCAGAAGCCATTTGCAGTTTCCTCCACTGAGTCAGCATCATCTTCCCCAACCAGCCTGTGCTGATTGGTGAGTCTGAAGAAGGGTCTCGACCCGAAATGTCACCCATTCCTTCTCTCCAGAGATGCTGCCTGTCCCGTTGAGTTACTCCAGCATTTTGTGTCTACCATTGATTTAAACCAGCATCTGCAGTTCTTTCCTTCACTGATTGGGTGCAAATTGCATGGTCACTAGACCAGAAAAGGCATAGAAAAGACATGCAAAGGAAAGGTGACTAATTATTCTATTGATATAGCATTTCATTAATTTATTTTGGTTCAGTTATATTTTTGGCACCAATGGACACAGAGTGCTGGAATAACTCAGCAGGTCAAGCAGCGCCTCTGGAGAACATGGATAGGTGAAACTTCATGTTGAGATCTTCAGACTGAAAAGGGGTCTTGACGCGAAACATCATCTATCCATGTTCTCCAGAGATGCTGCTTGACCTGCTGAGTTATTCCAGCACTTTGTGTCCTTTTGTTTATTAATCAGCATCTGCAAACTAGAAGTGTCGTGGAGAGAGTTGTGCCTGCAGAAAGCAGAAAGGGGTGGTCAGGGAAAGATGTGACAGTGAGGTCACATTGTAGCTAATGGAAATGTCAAAGACTGATTTGCTGCATGTAGAAGCCGGTAGGGTGAAAGGTAAAGACAATGGAACTCTATCCCTGTTCTGTCTGGGGAGAGGTGGGTTGAGATCAAGTGCTGGAAACGGAGACCATGCGGGTGAAGGCTCCATCAACTACAATGGGGGAGGAGCCATGTTTCCTCCCTCCACGGCTCCCTTATTTAGTTTGTTCAAGAAGGAACTGCAGATGCTGGAAAATCGAAGGTGGACAAAGGTGCTTGAGAAACTGAGCGGGTGCGGCCGCATCTATGGAGCAAAGGAAATAGGCAATGTTTCAGGACGAAACATTGCCTATTTCCGTCGCTCCATAGATGCTGCCGCACTCGCTGAGTTTCTCAAGCACTTTTGTCTACCCTTATTTAGTTTCACTTCTTTTCTTATCAGACTTTGTATTCTGCAGCCCTGCTCAATGCCCTCCCCATCACCTCTCTATCTCCTTCACCCATTCAATCCCTACGTAAGGTCTCAATAGGAAACATTGAGTGTCCATTTTCCTCCAGAGATGCTGCCTGACCCGATGAATTCCACCAGCACTTTGTTTTTTTCATACCTCATATTCCCGCTTCCGCAGGTTCTTGTGCATCTATTAACATTCAGAGATATGTGCTCCTCATTTTCAGGCTTCTTGTTCATTCTTAAGGTTCAATGTTTATTTTAGTGTTCGTGCCTTCACTTGGCAAGAACTCAAGTGTTAGAATTCCCTCCCTAACCCGCTCCTTTCTTCTAAAACATATCTTTAAATACACCTTTGTTCACCAAACACTTGGTTATCTGTTATTAAAATTGAGAGCCACTCATTGATAGAGCATTGATAAAGAACATATTATGTTCTTACGATCGCTACTATGTTAAAAGTTCTAAATTCATGCTTTATGTTGTAACCTGTAGTACTGTTCGATTATCTAAACTCCTAATATTCATGCAATAATTCAATAACCTTTCTCATTCAGACGTCATACTTGAACAATTACACCACACCCTGACAAAATTAGTACTGCTCAAGTTTCACACCCGTATCTGTACAAATATAACAATCACATCAGCTGAAAGGATTGCAGGCCGTTCACTATCAAAATATTCCCATCTCTACTGCAATGGAAAAAAACATACTACAATTATTATGAATTTGCATTAAATCGTGTAAAAAAGTTGCAAGAATTTACATAAATCTGTTCTCCAGCAGAATGTTAACAGTGACACTGTCCTGGTACATAATTATGGGTGTCCTGTAAATTGTTAACATTGTAATGGGCAGAGCAAGTTATAAAGTGAAAAGTTAAATTTTTTTAAGTGAAAAGTGAATTTTTTTAAAGTTTAAAATGTGAATAACGTAAAATATAGAAACATAGAAACATAGAAAATAGGTGCAGGAGTAGGCCATTCGGCCCTTCGAGCCTGCACCGCCATTCAATTTGATCATGGCTGATCATCCAACTCAGTATCCCGTACCTGCCTTCTCTCCATACCCCCTGATCCCTTTAGCCACAAGTGCCACATCTAACGCCCTCTTAAATATAGCCAATGAACTGGCCTCAACTACCTTCTGTGGCAGAGAATTCCAGAGACTCACCACTCTCTGTGTAAAGAATGTTTTCCTCATTTTGGTCCTAAAGGAATTCCCCCTTATCCTTAGACTGTGACCCCTTGTTCTGGATATAACATCAATCTGAATGGAACACTGCTGTGTTTTTGAAAACTGAGGTATTTTATTGTAAATGAGATCCCATTGTGATGTTATTGTGGGGTGCTAACGAGTAGTTTATTTAAATGAGATCCATTGTGACGTCATACACTGCTAACTGCCAGTGCAAGTTCAAGTGATTTTGTCAAACTGGATTTTGTAAAGTTGAGAATGTGAATAACTTGTAAAATATACCATCAATCTGGAACAAAACGTGATACACCACATCCCAGGACAATGGTGAGTAAGATGGGCCAAAATTTGTAGCACTATCGTGTACCGTTTTGGCGTAAATTCAGGATCATCCAGACAGACAGACAGAAATCACATATAAGGGCTGGTCCCCCAACGCAATTTTCCACCTCTCCACCATTTCCAATATTGGTGGCCAGTGGGGCCGCTAGTATGGGTGTTGTGGGTGGAAGGGACTGGTTTCCAGAGGGCTAGTATGCACATTGTGGGCTGAATTGATTCTTGGGCTGGCGGCTCAGTCACTCAATCCTGTTGTGCTGGCTGCTCACTCACTCACGGCTGGTGGGCTGGCAGTTGACTCACAGCTGGTGGGCTGGCAGTTGACTCACGGCTATGCCTTAAAATTCCATTTCAAGCAGGGTGCAAGGCCACCAAATTCAAGTGCAGTTTCTTACCACTTCAAGCAGGGTGCAAGGCCGCCAAATTCAAGTGCAGTTTCATACCATTTCAAGCAGGGTGCAAGGCCACTAAAGACAGTGAGTCGTGACCTTTCCCTCCTCCATCTTGCAGAGACTGAGCTACGCCCACACTTCTGGGTTTTAGTCCCTCCCCCTCCCACCAGAAGGGGCGTGGCCTTGATTGACAGGAGAGAGAATCTCAACATTTTATAAACACTAATAACTCTTTTATTTTCATCAATGGGAAAAATCCTCGTCACGTGATGAGTGGAAGGGGACTCTGAGTGAGATGGCCATAAACTTCCCCAACATCGGGAACAATCTTCCAGTCCAACTCCTTAAGAACTTTGTAAGTTTGTATAAGATCCCCCCTCAATCTTCTAAATTCTAGCGAGTACAAGCCAAGTCTATCCAGTCTTTCTTTGTATGAAAGTCCTGTCATCCCAGGTATCAGTCTGGTGAACCTTCTCTGTACTCCCTCTATGGCAAGAATGTCTTTCCTCGGATTAGGAGACCAAAACTGTACGCAATACTCCAGGTGTGGTCTCATCAAGACCCTGTATAACTGCAATAGAAACTCCCTGCTCCTATACTCAAATCCTTTTGCTATGAATGCTAACATACCATACGCTTTCTTCACAGCCTGCTGCACCTGCATGCCTACTTTCAATGACTGGTGTACCATGACATGCCTGGGTCTCTCTGCACCACAATACTCTCTTGGGCCCTACCATTTATTATATATATATCCTGCCTGGTTTAATAGTAAGATTAAATGAGAACTTACCAGTTTGAAGTTTGATCTTTATTTTATGAGGAGTTATGATGAGGGATTACGTGAAGAGCCCGCCAGCCCGCATGCGCGTCAATCTTCAAAGCAGCGGTGTGAAATCACAGATAACAGTTGTTGAACTGAATATAGTAAGATTCGAGAACATAGAACTACCAGCTGACCTTTATGAGAGAGGGGTGGGAGTGGAAGGCACGTAATCCCTCGTGAGTGACTACGTGAAGATTTTGAAGCTCTGTGATTTCATGCCATGGAAACGAGCCCATGCATCACACACTGCATCAATTGACCAGGATGAGTGAAATTTAATAAAGCATGACATAGATTGAAACATGCTGGTGCTTTTTAATAATGATAATAGTAATCCCACTCATCCAGGAGGATTAAAATATAGAACCTAAAATAGTGTTGGCAAATACCCCCGGTCTGGCAAATGGGTTTGTTATAACACATTTGGAAATTCGCTGGTTTGACCATCCTGCAGCCACTAGGATGAGGTCCAGCAAACATTCAGATCCCTCGCTGCTGATGTTGTTGCAGCCCTGGTGAAGTGAGATTTGAAAACATCAGTGTTCACTCCTGTACAAGCAAACCCGTGAAATCACGTGGGGGTGGTCTATACCGATACCTACGTCTGAGGTTTTTTATTTTTTTGTAACTAACAAACATGCTAGTTCAGAGCCTCGAAGGCTTATGGTGACATATGACTGTTGTAGATGTGTGAAGACTAAGTCATGAACATAAAGTATCATATTATTTGCAGCTGTAACCATCCTGTCCAGTCGTAGCTCATGCAACAACTGGGCACGTTGCACTGAACCCAGTGCCATGAGGATAATCACATTGGAAGTGAATAGACCTAGGACAGGAATGTTGCTGGAGCCCACCGGCGACGCAGTGTCTGCAGGACATAAACATCCCATATCTCTGAGTATCTGGGCCTGGGGGAATTTGAGTTGAAGACGCCCTTCATAAATCTGGATATCAGAGGTCCAGACCCGACAGCGTGGTGTCCCGACCCCAGCAGGAAGTATGACAACAAGGCACTACTTATATAACTCCATCTCTCGTGAAATATAGCGTTGAGAGGAATACCAAGACATTTGTTTATATGTACCGTGTCATATGATACATTGGACTGTAAACAGGACACTTACCATTCCTTGATATAGGAGATGTACTGTTTCTTGGTACTATCTCTTCAGGCCGCAATGATTACATCCACCGTACAACCTGACAGTCCGTACCCCAGGAAAGGTCTTTTCATAGTCTGCGACCCAACAATTTTATTCGGTCATGCAGAGGATGGTTCTCCCCAGTCACAGGGTAAACCAGCAGATTTTGTGTTTGGGTAACAGCCATAAAAGGCTCTGTTATCATTCGCAGTATGAGTGGACCCATGGCTGTGTAGGCCAGTCAGGCACTATCAGGCACTGAGGCGGAGTCTTGCTGGTTTTTAAGCGAGCACCGACTGATGAGGCAAAATGAAGAAAAGACATAACAAACATTCCTCCCCAGTATAGCGAGAATGCATCCATCGCCACCGCCCCTGAGAATGGCCGCCATGCCAGATGATTTTGCTACTGTTGATTGAGACTAGATGCAAACAAATCGATATTTGGTGTTCCATCAATCCATAATATCTTTAAATATTTTGTGATCCAACATTCATTGTGTTGTCATTGATTTATGCGATGATACATCAGTGCCAAATGAGGTTAAGTAAACTATCACAGGGTATTAACTTAATTGAACCCATGTGATTAGAATATGCCACCACCATAGTGTGTCAATTTGTAGGTGAGCATGCAGATATGCATATTCGCACAATAAGCCTTTAACCCATAGAATTGTTGAAAATGATCTATATGGTACTTGAGAACATGCTCCTTTGCCCGATGTAAGTTCTGATAATGCAAAGGCCCCAATTATGCAGCTGAAAACAACCACTAAATTGCCAATTTACACTGGCCACAATCTCTTACCCCAGGGTGGAGTCACAGACAATTAATAGAGTTAAAGGTACATCGCAATCTATAACTCTAGTTGGTATCAACTTAAATTTAACTGGATGGATGAGAAACCCGAATTTCTCAAATATGAGTTTTATGGCCGAAACAGCTAACTTAGCTAGATTCAGCGTTTTAAAATATCATCCAGATAGGGGTAAAACCTGGGAGCTGAATTTAGCCCATTTCGCAACACTTAACTGCTATCGTTGCCCATCCAGCTAAATTTCAAATATCTCCGGTGAACCCTGTTGAGTTCTGTTTCCGTCCTCAGGTTCTGATTCCATCCTTGAATTTGGAGGATAGGACTGCTGGGGTGCGTGGATTCCACATTTTCCCTCAGGGCCGGCATCTTGTTCCTGTAATGATGTGACATGAGGTCATTGATGCTTATCAAGCTCCAGGTTTTCTGCCATAGGGTGGAAGCCAACTTTTCCTTGCAGCAGCTCCTCCGTTTGCGTCGATATCGCAACCCTTGATGCCATGACAGAATTCTTGACCTCACACATGCACTGCAGTATGTTTCACGGACATACTTCCAAATTTGGAGTCAGTCATACACTGATTGCCTATGCTCCTCTGCTCAGAGAGGGAGATATAATGCAACCCTGCAACAGGCACTGCTGCGGGTCCCGGACAAGACCTGCGCTGATATGGCCCCGTCCATGGACCATATCAGGATGGAGCATCTCCTCAGTGGGATGAATGCCCTGCGGAAGCATCCATGCTCCACCTGGGTAAACGTCTGAGGACGTACCCATGGAGGAGAAAACCTCCTTTTTTCTTCACGCAGCTGGCGTGTCGTGGAATGTTCCCTCACGACATACCACCAAACTGCGACTGCCTAGCTCCCCTCCTCAGAGAGGGAGATATAAAGCAGCCCTGCACCAGGCGCTGCCGCGTGCCCCTGAGACCCGCGCTGATATTACTCCCTTCCTTGGAGTATCAGGCGGAGCATCTCTCCCATGAGATGCTCTATCTGGAAAACAAACGTCCGAAGAATTTCCCACCGAAGTTAACCGGCCTGCCGAGCCGGTATTTCCCATGGAGCCGAATTCCCCGTGGCTTCTGCAGCCAGCGGTCTCCATCGCCGGGTTTTTCCTTGCGGAGCTGGGATACCCTGCGGTCTTCGCAGCTGGGTTGTCCCCAAGCTGGGTTCCCCTCACAGAGCCGGGATTCCCCAGGGTCTCCGCAGCCGGGTTTCCCCCCGAGCTGGGTTCCCCTTGCGGAACTGAGATATCCCGTGGTCTCCGCAGCCGGATTTCCCCGAGCTGGGTTCCCCTCGCGGAAGTCGGGATTCTCCACGGTCTCCGCAGCTGGGTTTCCCCCGCAGAGTCGGGATTCCCTGGAACGACATCCAGCAGGAACTCTGTAGAGAGCTTCCTGCAAAGGCAAAAGCACAACCTGAAAAATAAGTTTGAAACTTACCTTCAGGTTTGAAACATTGCTGGAGGAGCAGCGTGCCTGCCAGCCAGTCACGCGCAATGCGTTAGACGTAATTGACGCGCATGCGGGCTGGCGGGCTCTTCACATAGTCACTCACGTGACTCTGAAGTAAAATTTGCACCACTCATGTGTCTGACTTAAATTCCATCTGCCTTTTCTTGGCCCATTTCCCTTTTCACCTAGATCCTGTGTAACCTTGGGTAACCTTCTAAAATATGTCCAAGATATGTTGCACTATATTTGATTTTAAGAACACGCCTTGCTCTCTTTCTATTGTTAAAAATATGTGCTGCTCAGATCTTTCTCCTTGTAATCCAAGTACCCTTTTTAAATTTACTGCCAAACAATCTCTCTGGCATGGAAAGTTAATCACTTGCATCCTGATTAGCATCATTATCACCAGTAAATTAAACCAGGCCTCCCATGCCTGCTCATCCTGCTGACCCTGCACTGGCACAGTATTCCTTCTATTACAATTACTAGTAGAGGGGAGGAATATATTCTGTTTTCTTTCCCCTCCTTTTACCTTTTTAAATAAAATGTACCTCTCCTATTGATGCTGGCAACCATTCGGTGCATCATCTTGGATATCCATTTTGGATTTCCATCATGGCTGAATCGGATTCTATCCTTCAACATGCAGAAACATTTCATAACAAGAAGTTTAAATGGCTTTCTGGAACTTGGGACCTATAAACTGATGAACATAACCTCTATTGTGGGTACGTTTTTGGACGGGATTCAAACTGACAGGATCTACATACATTTTGAAGTTTTATTCCTTTATCCTGTATCTGTACACTGTGGATGGCTTGATTGTAATCATGTACAGTCTTTTCACTGATTGGAAAGCATGCAATTAAAAACAATTTCAATGTATCTTGGTACATGTGACAACAGTAATGAACTAAACTAAATTATACTAAACTGAAAGGCAAGGTCTGATTAGGAATAGTAAGCGTGCTTTGTTCATGAGAAATTATGATTCACAAATTTGACTGTTTTTTAAGGGATGGCAGGAAGATTGATGAGTGCAGTGCACCTTTTCCAGTTTAATTACACGTTTCCTACGGCTGGACATCCAGAACTACATGGTACTCCAGTGTGGCCTTACCAATGCCTTGTACAACTGTAACATGACATCCCAGCTCCTGTACTCAGTGCTCTGACTGATGAATGCCCGCATCCTGTCTACCTGAGTAGCCACTTTTATGACACTATGTACCTGCACTCCGAGTTCTCTCTGTTCTACAACACTCATCAGGCCCATGACCATTTACGTTCTAATTCCTTTTCTGATTTGTCTTACCAAAATGCAATCTCTTGAATTTATTATCCACATGGATTATAGCAAGGCCTTTGACAAAGTACTGCATGGTAGGCTAGTCTGGAAGATTAGATCACATGGGATCCAAGGCAAGCTAGCCAATTAGATACAAAAGATATTGCTCGAAGATAGGAGAAAGTGGGTGGTGATCGAGTGTTATTTCTCAAACTGGAGGCTTATAATATGTGTGCCACAGGGATCGGTGCCACATGTCCACTGTTGTTCAAAGTAACAATTTGGAGGAGAATGTAGGTAGTTGATGACACTAAAATTGGTGGTATTTGAACAAGTGAAGAAGATTACATAATATTACAACAGGAATCTTGATCAACTGCTCCAACATTGTGTTGTATTTTGTTAAGGCAAACTGTGACAAGATTTACACAGTGATGTTAGGGTCCTGGTCAGTGATGTAGAACAGAGAGACCTAAGAATGCAGGTACATCGCTCCACGAAAGTTGTAACACATGTAGACAGGGTGTTGAAGAAGACATTTGGCAAGTTTAGAGGTATATAAAGTCATGAGAGACATAGATAAGGTGAATTGTCAGTCTTTTCAGGGTAGGGGTGTCTAAAACTGGAGAGCATAGATTAAGAGGAGAAGGATTTAAAAGAAACATGAGGGTTAACAGTATCACATGGTAAGTAGGGTGATGGTGCATATATGATGCTGCTAGAGGAAGTGGTAGATGCGAGTACAATCATGATATTTAAAAGACACCGATAGATTCATGGATTGGAAATGATTGAGATATTTGGGCCAGGAGCAGGCAAATGGGACTAACTCAGTTAGGCAACTTGTTCAGCATGGACACGTTGAGCCAAACCACCCGTTTCAGTGCTGTATGACTATAACTCTGTACATACAGAGGCTATTTGAGATGAAGAAAACATTCTTTACACAGAGAGTGGTGAGTCTCTGGAATTCTCTGCCACAGAAGGTCGTTGAGGCCAGTTCATTGGCTATATTCAAGAGGGAGTTGGATGTGGCTCTTGTGGCTAAAGGGATCAGGGGGTATGGAGAGAAGGCAGGCACGGGATACTGAGTTGGATGATCAGCCATGATCCTATTGAATGGCGCTGCAGGCTCGAAGGGCCGAATGGCCTACTCCTGCACCTATTTTTCTATGTTTCTATGTTTCTATTTACATGACTTCTATTGTCACCCAATGACTGGAGATCAAACATTTACCCTTCCTCCCCTATATTCTATTACCTTTTTTAGAAATAAAAGATTTCACTTGAATCAACTTTAGTTCCACACAGTTTTAATATATAAAAAGTACTTTATAACAATATTACTAATATATTTTCCCTTCACAATAGTAACTCCTCCTGTTCTTACCTGGGAAGTGATACCACAAGGTGGAAACTAAAAAAACACTAAACATTAATAATAATAAAACATTCATGATAAAACACCATTGATCAAGCATGTGAACCAACAAAATACCAGATCAAAGGGAGCCTACAGATTTTTGGCTGTTGAGTAGAGCAACTAGTCATGGATAAAAACTGTTTTTATGTCTGACTGTGGCAGCTTTGACAATCCGGAGTCGCCTTCCAGAGGGAAGTGATTCAAAGAATTTGTGGCCAGGGTGAGAGGGGTCAGAGATAATCTTGCCTGCTCGCTTCCTGGCCCTTGCAATGTACAGTTCATCAATGGAGGGAAGGTTGTAGCCTATAACTTTCTCTGTTGATCGGATGGTTCGCTGCATCCTGCAGGTGTCGTGCTTGGTGGCTGAGCCAAACCAAACCACCTGTCTTACCACATTCATAACTGTCATTGTATGTCATGTTGTTACTTGTGGGCGGAGCACCAAGGCAAACTCCTTGTATGTGAATACTTGGCCAATAAACTTACTTACTTACTTACTTACTTACATACTTACTTACTTACTTACTCTATTACTTTCAATATATTTTACACCTCTATAAGATCAGCCCTCATCCTCCAACGCTCCAAGGTACATTGGAACATTGAATTGGATCTTTGTTATCCTAATCATGCTTGTTATATTCAGGATATAACTTGCTGGAATTTAAATGCTTTACAAAGGAAGTTTAAGTTTTACAGTTGGTGGTGGAAATAATATAAATTCTCGCTTCCTTTTGTTCAAGACGGTATATTCTTTTCTGAAGTGGGAAGTGTTGGTTTCATTTCACATTTGGCAATCATTTTTCTTCTCTTTACTGTGATATCATGTGGCAGAGAGTTAGATAGAATCAGCTGGAGACTGGAATGGTTCCATCTCTCATTGAAGTATGAATAAAGCTGTTTCTTGTCAAATCAGTTGGCGAGACTGAAGCAGAGCAGTCAGAATTATCTTCTTACTGCAATCAATTTGGAACAAAGAGAAATGGACACTGATGCACGTAAAGGCTATTAATACTTTAAGTGTAAGCAGCGAGAAGTGAAATTACAAAATGCTGAAATCCAGCACTGGTAGCTTGCAAGATACAATTAACAGCGGACTTGAGTTCCGTGGTCTATCACCTGAAAAATGAAATTTATGTCTGAGTAATTTGTATTTTGGAATTAATTCTGGCTGTGTTGCATGGGATAATGCTTGTGAAATTTATTGGGGGGGGGGGGGTTTGTAGCAATAATGTTTTCTTCGATTGTTTGGGAGACTGTACTAGCACATGCAACTGAAAACCATGGGAGTATGTGTTTTCAGTGAATGAACCAAGAGGGTGATGTGAAAGTCGTGTGATGTAATCCAGAGTCTCCTTTCATTATTTCCAGGTCGATGCGCACATTTTATTCATTGCATCTTACAAAGTTTTACAACTTGATAAAATTTAACTTGAATATTTGAACATAATTCTGAGAATTCTAAAGGCCCTGTCTCAGGGTGCGAGCCATCCCACGAGTGACCCCAAGTGAAAGAAAAAAAAGACTCGTGGTTGTGTACGAGATTTCAAGTTTATGATCAAGTGTTTAACCGAGTTCCCACGGGTATGTCATTGCTGCGATGTTCCCACTTCCTCTCCCGAGTTAACAAGTTCCTCTCCAGTTACTCTTGAGCCAACTGTGAATGAAGGTAAGTGTGTGAGGGTGTGAGAAGTCCATGCCGGGTGCCGGCCGGCTGGCCGCAGCCGCTATTCTTTCACATCAGTTGCCCATCAGATTGTTGGGAGACGGAGCTCAGGGTTCGCCTCTTGAGCTGCTTTGGTGCCCAGGTGTAAGTTGAGGTGGAGGGTGGTTGGGGGTGGGGTGACAGACAAGGCTCTTGGGTGCTGGGATCATTCTCATCGGGATAGTGCGGGAGACATGAGAGGTGTGCTGACTGCAGGCAGACACTTTGGTAGTGATTGCCCACCAGTCTCAAAAGCCGCTGTGTCTCCCTGTCCCTATGATAGCAGGGGGCAAACAAGCAGCACAATAGCCCCCTCACCCTCCACGCCAACACAAAGGGCAACGATCACAAGGCTTTAGGGGCAGAAACAGCGGGCAGGCGACAATCACCCGCCATAACGCGAGAGATATCATGCGCTTTTGTAGGTCTCCTTTGCACATCGGTGTTTCTGTATTTCTCCATTTCATTGGTGGCCCTGGCTGTCATGTGAGTTTCCCGGACATGTGTGTGCCCCCTTCCCTCCCCTCTCCAGGTCCCTGCCCATTGCACCGGGCGCGGGGGCTTCGCACCGTCGGCGACGATCCCAAGGCTTTAGACGGAAGGCAGACGCAACAAGCTGGAGTAACAACGCGGGCCAGGTAACATCTCTGGAGAACATGGATAGGTGACGTTTCGGATAAGGGCTCGTCTTCTGAAGAAGGATCTCGACCTGCTGAACTACTCCAGCAGTGTTAAAGAACCAACTGCAGATGCAGAAAAATCGAGGGTACACAAAATTCTGGAGAAACTCAGCGGGTGCAGCAGCATCTATGGAGCGAAGGGATGGGTGACATAAGGGTCTCGACCTGCTGAATTTCTCCAGCATTTGGATCTAAACATCACCCATTCTTTCTCTCCAGAGATGCTGCCTGTCCCGCTGAGTTACTCCAGCTTTTTTGTGTCTATCTTGAATGGGTGATGTTTCGGGTCGAGACCCTTCTTCGGACTGAAAATAAAACTTGCCTCGCGTGAAGCGGCTTGTAAATTAAAACATAAAATCAAGAAATGTTAAAGGTTGACTCATTTATGTGCTGCTATTCATTCACCTGGCCTGTTGCTGTCCTTCCTCGTCCACCGTGAGCGCTGGACAACTTACCGGGTGCAAAACTCCGCTGCATCCCGGGCGGAGGTCGATGATCACCGGACTGACTGGCAAGTAGAGGCGGCAGGTCGGCCAAACCCGGCTCCCCGCCACCGGGATAGACACCAACTATTGGAGTAAACTCAGCGGGATCTCTGGAGAAGTCTGAAGTAGGGTCTTGACCCGAAATCTCACCCATCCCATCTCTCCAGAGATGCTGCCTGTCCCTCGGAGTTACTCCAGCATTGTGTGTGTCTATCTTCGGTGTAAACCAGCATCTGCAGTTCCTTCCCAATCCCACAATCTCGGCCCCAGGGGGTGGATGGAGCATCACACGTGGACACATCCCACCCACCGCCCCAGACTTGCGCCTCCGGCAGGTCTTTAACCGTGTCCTAAAACTGTTCATTGAGACAGTGACGAATACGAAGCCACGG
The DNA here is from genome assembly GCA_963514005.1 of Raja brachyura. The sequence goes on from OY740783.1 coordinate 66,196,601, forward strand.
GGCAGGTGCCTCAGTAATAAAGGACAAGTGGCAGATCATCGCAGAAAGGCCGAAGATAGACACAAAATGCTGGAGTAACTCGGCGGGACAGGCCGCATCTCTGGAGAGAAGGAATGGGTGGCGTTTTGGGTAAGTCTGAAGAAGGGTCTCGACTCCATTCCTTCTCTCCAGAGATGCTGCCTGGTCCGCTGAATTACTCCAGCATTTTGTGTCTATCTTTGGTTCAGTCTTTACTCGAGCGAACAAACAGATTATAAGAAAGTTCCCACGGTAGACTCACGAGTCACTAAGGTAAACGCACGGGCCACTACATTATTACAACGAGTTTAAATGTTTCCATTTTTAACTTGAACAGTTAATTTGACTCGTGGAAAAAATCAAACATGTAAAATAATATTGCCTTTTTTTAATTCTAATTTGTTTGGATTTGAATGTCACTTATCTTGGTCACATTTTAGAGGTTTTTCTATACAATAAGTTCTGTAAATTAAATGCATCATTAAAATATCTAAACATCCGGTATTTTATTTGAAAATGTTGCAAAAAGATAACTCTATTTTTTCGGATGGGTACTCATGTTACCTTGTCGGTGAATGTTTAGCTGGGATGTATCAGTTTCATAGAGGTAGTTTGTATCATTTAAAATAGGCTATTTTTTCCAGTCTATTTTTCTGTACGTCACCAGATGCGTTGTTGAAAATGATTACCCCAAGTGCCAAACATTAAAACTCATTAGGTTTAATGTGGCCTTTCTTTGTTCATAAACACATGTTCATGTTCTTAAGTCAGAATTAGGCCATTTTGACCAACATGTTTACTCTGCCATTCAATCATGGCTGATATACCTTTCCTCTCAACCCCATTTTCCTGTCTCCTCCCTGTTTTACAACTTTGTAAAATAATTTACCAAGGCAATTAATAAGCTAGAAAAACAGGCAAGGTAGAAAAAGAATACTGACAGTAAACTGGAATCAGCCAGCAGCTGTGGAGTGTTATGTTCGGCAGAATGAAGAACTAAACTTATGCATTGGTTGCCTGCATCACATGTGTTTTATTACCCAGCATCCCCTGCTTATATTGAACACCAACTCATTAACATACAACATGAATATGTATGAATACATTACACTGCTCTCCTTTTTAAAGTATTAAATCTAAGTACACGGTTACAATTCTGTTGTTGTGATACTTGATTTAAACCAGTATTGTTTATCCTGTATTTATGAAATTTTAAATGATAAACATAATATATTTATTTTGCATATCTACATATTTTCATTTTACTTGTGCAATGAGTTATTTAACTTACAAATCTAACCTGACTACTGGTTTTACGGATCCTGCCTGATCATCTAACAGTAACAGGTGTAACAGGTTTAGGTATTGACTCAACTGTAGGCTTATTTGGCTCTGTTTTAGTACCCTGACTTTGACCAGAGGAATCTGTTTCTTTGTCTGTACTAACTGAACTTTATGTTTCAATCACAGTGGTCTCTTCCAACTCACTTTCAGATAAAAACTCCGGGTTTAGGACTTCATCCTCACTTTTTGGTTCATCTTTGGCTGGAATCATTTGATCAACATGAACACTTTTGATCCTATTTCCAACTTCAACTTTTTGTATCTTTTTGTTCCACACACTTCCACTATTTTCCCAACATCTCATTTGTCTCGACTGGACTTGTTGGGAGGACTGAGAACACAAACGTGCTCATCTGTACCTCTCCTTTTTGTGGCAGTCAAAATGGCATTTTTGACGTAACTGTTTTTGCTCAACTCTCAAGGTCAAATTGGGTTGAACTAGACAGGCATATTCTGAGCCTTCTCTTCATCAACAGTTCTGCGGGTGAGTAACCTATTGTTGTGTGTTGTGTGATTCTGTATTCAGCAAGAAACTAGCCAAACGATGTTTCATGCTGAGCTTTGAACGACCCTACAAAACCTGTTTCTTGAGAGCATCTTTGACAACTCTAACAGACCTTTCTGCCGCCCCATTGGAGGCCAGATGGTATGGGGGAACAAGTGTGTGTTTTACACCATTCCACTGTATGAACTCTTTGAACCGTTCTGAACGAAACTGAGGCCCGTTAACAGAAACAAGTTCTTCTGGTAAACCATGGCATGCAAAAATTGATCTCAACTCATCCATGGTAGACTCTGTAGTAGTGCTTGATCCCATATGCTTATCTCAATCCATTTGGAATGACTATCTACTAGTACGAGAAAATGATCATTACCCTTTTCACAAAAATGTACATGAACTCTCTGAAAAGGTCTACTTGGCCATGACCAGGATTGCAGTGGTGTTTTTGGTGGTTTACTCTGGCAATTTTGGCAGACACTACATTTGCTCACCAGTGACTCGATGTCACTGTCAGTACCAGGCCAATACACAAAACTTCTGGCAATTGACTTCATGCTTACTATGCCAGGATGTTCTGCATGAAGTTCATTGACAATTTTGTTTCTCAAAGACTGGTACAATCACTCTGTAACCCCACTTAATGCATCCCTGCTCTCATGATAATTCATGGCATTGATTATGGAAAAGGATTCAGCTCTATGAGTTCAGAACTGAGTTCAATCCACTATCGATTTCAGTCCAACTGTTCAATGTCTGTTCATAGACACTCTTCGGCACATTGTCTTTCTTTGGTTCTGCTGCAATTTCTGCTGCAGTCACTGGAAAGTCTTTATCTACAGCTTGCAGTGTATAGATTGAGTCCTCACTTCCCACGTCAGAGTTCTGATGGAGCATCTGGGACAACGCATCTACAACTGCGTTGCCCTTGGAGAGTGCAAGAAAGAAATTTTCATTAGGCGAGAAATAGTATTGGGTAGGCTAATGGGACTGAAGGATGATAAATCCCCTGGGCCTGATGGTCTGCATCCCAGAGTCCTCAGGGAGGTGGCTCTAGAAATAGTGGACGCATTGGTGATCATTTTCCAATGCTCAATAGATTCAGGATCAGTTCCTGCGGATTGGAGGATAGCTAATGTTATCCCACTTTTCTAGAAAGGAGTGAGAGAGAAAATGGGGAATTACAGACCACTTTGCCTCACTTCGGTGGTGGGAAAGATGCTGGAGTCATTTATTAAAGACGTAATAATGGAGCATTTGGATAGCAGTAAAAGGATTAGTCCAAGTCAACATGGATTTATGAAAGGGAAATCATGCTTGACTAATCTTTTGGAATTTTTTGAGGATGTGATAAGTAAAATGGATGAAGGGGTGCCAGTGGATGTAGTGTATCTAGACTTTCAGAAAGCCTTTGATAAGGTCCCGCACGGGAGACTGGTGACTAAAGTTAGAGTACATGGTATTGGGGTAGGGTGTTGACATGGATAGAAAATTGGTTGGTAGACCGGAAGCAAAGAGTAGGAGTGAACGGGTCCTTTTAAGAATGGCAGGCAGTGGCGAGTGGAGTGCCGCAAGGCTCGGTGATGGGGCTGCAACTGTTTACCATATATATTAATGATTTGGAAGAGGGAATTAGGAGCAATACTAGCAAGTTTGCAAATAACACAAAGCTGGGTGGCAGTGTGAACTGTGAAGAGGATGTTAGGAGGTTGCAGGGGACCTGGACAGGTTGAGTGAGTGGGCAGATGCGTGGCAGATGCAGTATAATATAGATAGATGTGTTGTTATCCACTTTGGCAGCAAAAAGGGGCAGATTATTATCTCAATGGGGTTAGGTTAAGTAAGTGTGAGGTACAACGAGACCTGGGTGTCCTTGTACACCGGTCACTGAAAGTTGGCGTGCAGGTACAGCAGGCAGTGAAGAAAGCTAATGGAATGTTGGCCTTCATAACAAGAGGATTTCAGTATAGGAGTAAAGAGGTTCTTCTGCAGTTGTATTGGGCTCTGGTGAGACCACATCCGGAGTATTGTGTAGAGTTTTGGTCTCCTAATTTGAGGAAGGACATCCTTGTGATTAAGGCAGTGCAGCGTAGGTTCACATGATTCATCCCTGGGATGGCGGGACTGTCATATGAGGAAAGATCTAAAAGACTAGGATTGTATTCACTGGAGTTTAGAAGGATGAGGGGGATCTTATAGAAACATATAAAATTATAAAAGGACTGGACAAGCTAGATGCAGGAAAAATGTTCCCAATGTTGGGTGAGTCCAGAACCAGGGGGCACAGTCTTCAAATAAAGGGGAGGTTATTTAAGACTGAGGTGAGAAAAAAACTTTTTTACCCAGAGAGTTGTGAATTTATGGAATTCCTTGCCACGGAGGGCAGTGGAGGCCAAATCACTGGATGGACTTAAGAGAGAGTTGGATAGAGCTCTAGGGGCTAAGGGAGTCAAGGGATATGGGGAGAAGGCAGGCGGTGCTGGCTCGAAGGGCCAAATGGCCTCCTCCTGCACCTATTTTCTATGTTTCTATGGAGCTTCTGTACTCAACCTTGTAGTCATCCTGGGAAGCAGAATTACCCAGCGCTGCATCCTTGACTTGGGACCAAGTATCACTAGTAGTGGCTTGTGATCAGTCGCTAAGGTGAATGGTCTGCCGAGAAGAAACTGATGGAATTTCTTGATTCCGAACACGATGCTGAGTGCTTCCTTTTCTATCTGTGCCATAATTGCACTCAGTCGGTGATAGGGCGCGGGATGCATAAGCAATAGACTTTTCCTGTCCATCATTCATTACGTGGCAGATCACTGCACCTACACCATAACTTGAAGCATCACAAACAAGTTTCATCTCGCGTGTCGTATCGTAGTGAACAAGGAGTTTGTCACTTGTCAAGTTTTCCTTGCATATGTCATGTACATGTTGCTGTTCCTTTCCCCACATCCATTTCACAACTTTTTGTAGCAGATGATGTAGTGGCTTTAGCACAGTTGCTAAATCTGGAAGGAATCGTGCATAGAACTGCACCATGCCAGGGAATTATCATATTGTCATATTATCAAACCCCACATTGTTGGGTTTTGGAACATTCACCATTGCTTCAACTTTGCCTTCACAGGGCGAAGTCCGTTGGCTTCTAGTTTGAGTCCAAGGTAGACCACCTCTGACTGCGTAAATGCATATTTACTTTGTCGCAGTTTGACGTTGTGGCATTTCAATCATGTGAGAACCTGCTCGAGGATTTCTAGATGTTCTACCATGCCTTCTGTGAATATCAGTAGGTCATCCTGGTTGCACTCACAGTGCGGAATGCCTTGCAACATTTTGTCCATGACAGACTGGAATATTTCCGGGGAGGATTTCACACCATGGGGCAGCTTTCTATATGAATACAAGCCCTTATGTGTGTTGATAGTCTTTCTTTCTCAACATTGAGTTGGGCATGAGCGTGAGACATCCAGTTTAGTGAAGACTCTTGCTCTGCTAAGTTCTGTGTACAGATCTTGCAATGTTAGTAATGGATATTGTTCATCATCAACGGCTTGGTTGATAGTGATTTTGTCATCACTGGATAGTCGAACAGTTTTGTCGACCTTGGGTACGGCCACAATTGGCGTTGCCCAGTTACTCTGGTCTGTCTTCATGAGTACTCCATTCCACTCCAACCTGTCAAGTTCCTCCTCCACTTGTGCATATGGTACAGGTCTTGGTCGACAATACACAGGTCTCACATCTTGCTTAAGTCGAATGTGTGCAGAGTACCCTGTTATTTCATTTCGGAGTCACGTGAGTGACTTCGTGAAGAGCCCGCCGGCGCGCATGCTCGACATATCGTCGTACCGCGTTGCTGCGACGGCTGGCGGTGGAGCGCGCTCCTCGCCAGCCCTTCATAAGGGGCCACGGAGGTGAGTATTCTACCTTTAGTTGGTGGTCCTTGTTGTTGGTTATGTCTTGCAGCAAGGACATGGATGGGAGTTCCAAGGGCCGGAGGACGTCAGGACGAGTTCGCCGGTCAACAGTTCCGGGGCCTTTACCATCGGCAGTACCTGCAACGCAGGCCGGGACTCAGGCGGAGATGTGGGTAAGCCCTGTGGTTACAGGTCCAGATCCGCCAGCACACCGGAGGAGTTCGACGAGGAGGAGTGTGGTGTGCCGCCAGAGCAGGAGGACCCTGCCATGGCAGTCAGGTCGTCAGCGGGCTCGCTGGCGACCTCGAGCAGGGTGCGTGCGGCTGCACGGCCTGTTCCACTCAGCCCTCCGAGTAGGGGAAGGGCAGGAGCCCAGAAGCCTAACCCTACCAGGGCTAAGGCATTGCCTGACACGGAGGTGCGGTCAGGTTCCAGGGCGAGACCCGGGGCGGCTGTGAGGTCCAGCCGGCACACCCCGACTCTCGACGCCGGGACGGGTCGGTTGAGTCGGGTCTCGTCACGGTCGCCGAGCCCCCCATGGATGGGTGGGCGAGACCATGCGTCGGCAAAGTCCACGATGTGGGCAGCCGGCAAGCCTGCGCGGGCTTCAGGCAGCCATGCTTCGGCTGGTGCCGACACCACGCCGCGAGTGCCCTTAGTGGCAGCGGCTTCAGCTCCCGCTAAACGGAGGCGGTTGAACACGCCCGCGCGGGAATCGCGCAGTTTCGCCTCGGCGGCTGTTAGCAACAACTACCGGCACCGGCAGGGCCTCGATGAGGTGCGGGCCGATGATAGGAGCCCGGTTTTCTTTTCAGAGCTGGAGGACTCCGACCACCTGAGTGTTCAGGGTGAAGGGCGTATTGACCGTATGGAGCGGCTGCTGGAGCTCCTGCTTCAAAGTCAACAACAGCAGGGCAGCAACAGGCACAGGGCGTCGTCACCAGCCTCTACCATCAGCCTGGAGCAGCAGGAGGAGGAGGTTTTGGTGGATCCCATACCATCTCCGTTGGAGGTGCCAGCGGAGGATCTTCTGGATGTGGCGACCAAATTTGCGGCCCCACATTCATCTGGACTTCCTTTAAACGAAAAGCTGGCAGCCACTGTGGACTTTCTTAACAACCAGCAACTACAGGAAGAAGTCCTCATTCAGGCAATGAGCCGTCACAAGGCTCCATCCAATTGCAACTCCCTCAACGTGCCTGTGGTCAATACGCCGATATGGGGCAACATCAGTGCGGCTATCCGTCAACAAGAGGTAAAATTGCAGCGGATCCTGAAGCTCCTCACGGCCGGTATTACCGCCTTTGCGCGGTCGGTGGACGGGGACGAACTGAATTTGGACCAGGAAGATGCTCTGGCCCTCCTGTGCGCGACCCAGCACGAAATCAATGGGTTTCGCAAAACCAGCATCCGCCCAGCGCTCAATCCGAAGTTTGCAGGATTGTGCAAGCCACCGCCGCCGCCCCCGCCCCGTCAGCTCTTTGGGGAGGACCTCTCGAAGAGAGTCAAAGAGCTTGACGAACAAGCCAAAACGGTGGGGATCATGCGCTCTCAGAGTGCCCCCGCACCGTCAGGCTCAAAGTCTCCATACATTCGATCACGAGGGTCTGCTAATACCTCGACGAGGACCCACCCTCAAGCTCCACAACGACAGCAACATCAGACCCAGCACCAGGGGTCTTTTTTAGGACAGGGTCGGGAGAGACCCTGGTGGAAAACGAAGACGCCGCGCCCTCAAGCCAACCCAGCACCTCCACGTCCACCCACGCGTGTCAAGGACCGCCGGTAACCATGGAGGTGAGGGGGTCTGGTTCTCTCTTTTCTCTTTGTTTAACTTCACATGTTGGTGGTCGCCTTCGGTTGTTTTTGGGTGCATGGGGTAATTTTACTGGTGACGAGTATGTGTTGCAGAATATTCAGGGGCATAAAATTGAGTTTATTAATGGCGACATTCCTCCATCCCAGCACATGCCCGCTCGAACGTTTAAATTATCTGCTGCAGAACAGGCAGCAGGCTACAAGGAACTTTTAAGTCTTGAGCAGAAGGGAGTGATTGAGAGAGCGGTGCATGAGCCAGTTGAATTTGTTTCGAATATATTCACCAGACCTAAGAAGGATGGAGGTTGTCGTGTCATTATTGATCTAACCCGTTTGAATACTTTTGTAACATATACTCATTTTAAAATGGATACGTTTGAAACAGCCAAATCATTGATTTCTCATGGTTGCTTTATGGCATGCATCGATTTGAAAGACGCATATTATTCAGTATCCATCCAGAAATACGACAGAAGGTTTTTGAAATTCATCTGGATGGGGCAACTCTGGCAGTACAAGGCTTTGCCTAATGGGCTCACCACAGCCCCTAGATTGTTCACTAAATTAGTGAAACCAATTATGGCTTATTTGAGACAACGACACCATATAGTTATGGCCTACTTAGATGATATCTTAATTGTGGGCCACACCCTGGAATTGGCTGAACAGGGTGTTGCAGCTGCTGTCAATATATTTCAACAATTAGGGTTTATTGTCCATCCAGAGAAATCAAAGTACTGCCCTGCCCAGGTGATTAATTACCTAGGGTTCACGGTGAACTCTATGAGCATGAGGGTTACCATTCCAATTAACAAGATTGAGGAGGTTACCCAGGTGTGTCTAGATTTAATCCGCACCAATATACCATCGATTCGGCATTCAGCTACAATAATTGGGAAGCTTGTAGCTTTGTTTCCGGCAGCGCGATATGGACCTTTGCATTATCAGAATTTGCAAACAGCTAAAATTGCTGCGTTAAAACAGAACGCTGGTCATTATGATCGGTCCATGCAGCTGCCGCCCGAAGCGATAAATGAGTTGCAATGGTGGGTGTGTCACATTAGCAGCTCATTCAAGCCTATCAGGGAGGCTAATCCGGTGGTATATTTGCAGACTGATGCAAGCTCCAATGGCTGGGGAGCCACGGATAATTGCTCTAGTTGTGGGGGCAGATGGGACACCCTTGAATCGACGATGTTGTTGACTCAAGGGATTAACTATTTGGAGTTGCTGGCAGCATTCCACGGACTTCGTGCGTATTGTTCCAAGCTTGTTGGAGCACATGTCCGTCTCCAAATAGACAACACCACAGCAGTGGCATACTTAAACCATATGGGTGGTACCAGGTCAGTTTCGTGTGACAAATTGGCTAACTCAATTTGGCTCTGGTGTGTTCAAAGAGACATTTGGATTTCAGCTACCTATTTGCCAGGTGAGCTTAATACTGTGGTGGACACCAGGTCACGCAAATTTAATGACAATATTGAATGCATGTTGCATCCTGAGACTTTTTCTAAAGTCACAGCCAAATTTGGTAAACCGGACATTGACCTTTTTGCGTCACGGTTGAACCATCAGGTACCAACCTACGTTTCATGGGAACCAGATCCTGGGGCAATAGCGCTAGATGCATTCTCGCTGGACTGGGGGAATTGGTTTTTCTATGCCTTCCCCCCGTTTTGCCTCATCAGTCGGGTATTGCGAAAGATTCAGGCAGATGCTGCCAAGGGCATCCTTATTATACCCGACTGGCCCACACAGCCTTGGTATCCGGTGGTCTTTGACATGCTCAACGAACCTTGGGTCCTTTTGAAGGGTTGCCCACAATTGGTTACTCACCCTGTCTCAGGGGAGCCACATCCCTGCCACGGCTATTTAAATCTGTTGGCTTGCAGGTTCTAAACAGGCCGTTAGTCCAATACGGCCTCTCGGCTCGGACCATGGATACCATTGGGGCGTCGTGTCGAGAGTCCACAAGGCGAAGATACCGCTCGCATATTAAGAAGTGGGAAGCCTACTGCAGCTGCTCTCGCATCACGTACGATGACGTGACAATAACCGACGTCCTGGAATTCCTCGCGGGGTTGCACCATGATGAACACTTAAGTTACAGTGCCATCAACAGCGCCAGAAGTGCGCTATCATTCTACCTCAATATTGGGGTAGGATCCAACAGGCTAGTGTCCAGACTCATGCGGGGTATATTCAATATGAATCCGCCTACACCACGCTATAATATCACCTGGGATGTCAGGGACGTATTAACCCTGCTCAGGACGTGGTCTCCCATGGAAGGGCTCCAACTGGACCAACTCACCATGAAGCTGGTGATGTTACTAGCGCTGACTTCAGCTCAGAGGGTACAGACACTACACAAACTTTGTGTCGACAGAATGACTTCTACCCCTACAGAAGTAGTCTTTTTCATTGACGAGCTACTAAAGCAGCATAGACCTGGGTGCACAGGGCTGCAGCTGAAGTTCCCGGCATACCCCGCAGATGCTAGGCTATGTTTAGCCTCACATATCCGCCACTATGTCAAGGTGACGGCACGCATCAGAGGAATGGAGAGATACCTGCTTGTCACTCATAAGAGACCTCATCATCAAGTGACAGTCCAGACGATATCCAGGTGGCTTCGAGTCGTCTTGGGTAAGTCAGGTATCGACACTAATGTGTTCAAATCTCATTCCACCAGGGCTGCATTGACGTCAGCGGCGAGGGTCATGGAGGTGCCCATGGACCAAATTCTCGCCACAGCAGGATGGGCTAATGAAGCTGTGTTCCAGCGTTTTTATAACAAGCCTGTTGCTGCTCCTCTACAGTTCGCAGAAGCCGTGCTGAATGCAGGTTCAGAACGTGGAGATGTCCCCGCATGAGGGGTTTTGATTTGTTATTAATAAATATGCTCTTGTTTTGCAGTATGAACTATTGAGCAAGTTTGTTCCTCCCATCCATCCCTGGTAGTGGTGTGTCAGCATGGACGTGGTCCAGGGCGTGTAATCACAGAAGCTTTGAAGTCTTCACGAAGTCACTCACGTGACTCCGAAATGAAATAGTAAGATTGAACAAGAACTTACCAGTTCGAAGGTTGATCTTTATTTTATGAGGAGTCGAAGTGAGGGATTTTGTGCCCTCCTCGCCCAACCCTCAGTCACCTTCATCTGGTAATCTTAGTCACTTCAATCTTACTATGCGAAGTCATTTCTATTGTTGGTTTCTGTGATTCCACGCCGCTACTTTGAAGTATGTCGAGCATGCGCGCCGGCGGGCTCTTCACGAAATCCCTCACTTCGACTCCTCATAAAATAAAGATCAACCTTCGAACTGGTAAGTTCTCGTTCAATCTTACTATTCCCGTGTAACTGTCGGTAAATATATCTGTATGTTTGCTTATGACATTTTCAAGACATGATTTGGACAAATCAATGTTGAAAATGTTCTTCCTGTCTAGCTCTATTCTACTCAGCCAATCCTTTCCAAGGAGGGTTGGTTTATTTCTGTAGCTGGCCACTATGATGGGCAGTGTTAGTGACTGACCATTATGCTGAACTTTACAGTTAATTTGTCCGCATGTCTCCAAAACGTCCCCCGAGTAGATTCTCAGCTTGACCTTACTCTCAAACAATGGTGTCTGTGGGAACTTTGTTTCGTACAGGTCTTTACTCATGACCGAACAATCTGCTGCCGTGTCAATACACATATCGATTAACTGTTCATTAATCAATAGTTTTGTTTGAAAGTCCTTGCCTAGGCTTTTCGATGTTGGTTGCATAAATGGTGTACAACCCAAGTTCATTTCCATCTGGGTTCATCTCCAAGTTGTGAACTCCTTTCTGGTGTTGTCACTTGTTTCCCGCAGGTTGTTAGCTTCCTGCTTTAAGCTTGGCCCAGCATGCTGAGGCGATATGACCTTTCTTCTGGCAGTTATAGCACTTGGCCATTTTGAACTGACAAAATTGGGATGAGTGATTACCGTTGCAACAATAACAACTGGCTGAACTCGGCTCCCTGTCATACTTTGGTTTTGGTTTAGCGCCTCTTAGTTTGGCCATAGTGCACTGCCTTGTGACTGTAAACGGCCACTGCAGTCTTTGGTGGACGAAATTTGTGTGCATTCTTTGATGCCATCTCCATTGTGGTAGCAATCTTGCATGCTTTCTCGAATGTAAGATCTGGAGTGTTCATGAGTTTGTACTGAATTTGTTCATCCATTAGACCACAAACAAATCTGTCGCGTAGTGTGCGTCTGAGAAAGGTCCCAAAGATACAGTGCAAAGTTAAGTTTTTCAAGGCAACAACGTACTCATTGATTGTTTTATTCTGCTTCTGGTTTCTAGTGCCGAATTTATAACTTTCTGCAATTTCCAGAGGCGTTGGGTTGAGGTGCTCCTCCAACTTCATCATAATGTCATTAAATGGCACGTCCTTTGCCTTTATTTATTTATTTTTTTGTTTGTTTTTTAATAGAATTAAAATAAAAGGCAAATGCAATTTAACAAAAAAAAACATTTCATAAAATAATAAAGTGCTTCAAAATAGTATCTGTAAAATAATATTAGCAGCTTTCTGCATCTTGTTACTCAAAGTCTATTCCACTTGACCCTTCAATCTTTTTTTTTAAATATTTTTTAATTTGAAGTAACCAGTTTACAATGTATAACACACATTTAAAACTATCATCTTAATTCAATATTTCTACAAATAACACATCGATAATTAATATCGTCTGTTTTTTTGGAAATAAAGATAGAAAAAGATAAATAATAAAGAGGAAAAGAAAAAAAAAGATAGAAATAGAAAACAATCTACAAATACAAATTTAAAAAAAAATATTATATATATATAAATCAAAAACAACTAAGTACATTATACATGAAATTATTTCAAACAATAATATCAATGGGACATGCGCATTAATCCCATATGTAAATAAGTTATTCTCATCGGATTCCGTAGGGTGCCCGTCGAGCCGTGATGCCAAGAACAGCTACTTCTCTAGATACTGTATATATGGAGACCATATCAGTTCAAAAGAATTATACCTGTCCAATAGGACAAATCTAATTCTTTCCAAATATAACGTCTCCAGCATCTCTGCTGTCCACATTTTAATTGTTGGGGATAATGTTCCCTTCCAAAATTTCAATATGATTTTTTTCCCTATTATCAAACAGTAATCAAAGAAATTTCTTTGATTTACTGTCAAAACCAAACTTGATTCCGGAATTCCAAATATTATTAATTTTGGGTCAGGGTCCAGTTTAACTTTAAGAACTTCAGAAATTACTTAAAAAATTTCTGTCCAGTAATAATTCAACTTAGGGCATGTTACAAAACTATGTATTAAGTTTGCTTCTAGATTCTTACATTTATCACAAATAGAGGAGAGATTGGGAAAAATACTATTTAATTTGGTTTTCGAATAATGTAATCTATATAGTACTTTAAATTGTATCAATATATGTCTAGCATTTAAAGAACACCGATTTATTCTCTGTAAGCTTTCTTCCCAAATTTCTTTTGTTATAGGTAATCCAATTTCATTTTCCCATGCTTGGCGATATGTTTCAGTTATTGGGGTCTCTTTATCTAGAATAATATTATATATATATGAGCTATTAACTTTTCCGTATTTGGATGTAGATTAAACAAACCATCTAATAAGCCTGGTTCTTTATTTTTATAATCTTGTGTATTACATTTAATGTAATCTCTAATTTGTAAATATCTAAACAAATGTTGTGAAGGCAATCCAAAAATATCTTGCAACTCTTCAAATAATAAAAAATTTCCATTTCTATAAAGGTGTCCTATCCTTTTAATTCCTAAATCCTCCCAGAGTCTAAACCCCGCATCGAATATTGAGGGTTTAAACAATGGGTTATTCCTAATTGGTAACCTGAAAGATAGATTATCCAGATGTAAAGTCTTAACTATCTGTTTCCATATACGCCTATTATTATAAATTATAGGGTTATCCCTATAAATCTTTTTTTGTACTTCCTTTGGGGCAAAAAGAATCGAGCCTATATTAAAAGGTAAACAGTCTTCCTTTTCCATCTTTAACCACATTGGTTCATTATCCAGATTTATCCACCAAAAATTCATATTCTTAATCTGGACTGCCCAGAAGTAATATAAAAAATTTGGAAGTGCTAACCCTCCATTTATCTTAGACTTACATAAGTGTTTTTTACTTATTCTATGACTTTTATAGTCCCAAATAAAACTATTAACAATATTATCAATTTTCTTTAAAAAAAATTTCGGGAGAAAAAAAGGAATAGCCTGAAACAAATATAACAATTGTGGTAAAAAAATCATTTTTATAGCATTAATTCTACCAACCATAGATATAGGAAGTGTTTTCCAATATGAAATATTTTTTATAAGTTTATCTAATAATTGAGGATAATTAGATTTAATTAATAATTTATAGGATTTAGGTACATTGATTCCTAAATATTTAAATTTATCTGTGACTATTTTTAATGGATATTGTTGCAATATATTTACATTTATGCCAGTTATAGGCATAATTTCACTTTTATTCCAGTTAATCCTATATCCTGAAAATATGCTAAATTCATTTATAACATTAAATAACTTGGGAATACTGCATTCCGGTCTTGTAATATAAATCAAAACATCATCTGAATATAAAGATATTTTATTAATTGTTGTATCAGTATTATAACCATATATTTCAGGTTCAGATCTAATTCTTTCAGCCAAAGGCTCTATGACCAAGGCAAATAATAAAGGGGAAAACGGACATCCCTGTCTGCATCCCCTAAATAGTTTAAATTTAGGTGATAGTATTTGATTAGTTAAAATTCTTGCAGTAGGATTAGAGTATAATATTCTTACCCATTTACAGAATCCATCCCCCAATTGAAACTTTTCCATTATATTAAATAAATATGACCATTCCACCTGATCGAATGCTTTTTCTGCATCCAACGATATAACTGCTAATTCTGTGTCTCTTTTTCTTTTCGAATATATGATATTAAACAGGCGCCTAAGATTGTGTGATGAATAACGTTTTGGAATAAAACCTGTTTGATCGTGATGTATTATTTTAGAAATCACTAAACTTAGCCTCCGAGATAGTACTTTAGTTAATATTTTTTGGTCAGTATTTAAAAGAGCAATCGCTCTATATGATCCAGGATCTTCCAGATCCTTGTCTAACTTAGGGATGAGTGTAATTGTAGATTCATTTAAGGATTCTGGTAATTTTCCTAGTTCATATGCATATCTATACACTATCTGTAATCTTGGTGAGATTAGATCATTAAACTTTTTTATAAAATTCTGCACTCAGGCCATCAGGGCCCGCGGTTTTTCCATTTTTTAACGAACCAATTGATTCTTCAATATCTCTTACTGATATTTCAGCATTTAACAATTGCCTACTTTCCAGATCTAGCCTATTAATATGACATTTGTCTAGAAATATTTCCATTTCATGTTTGCCCTGTTGATTTTGATGAATAAAGATTTTGATAATATTGTAAAAATGTGTCATTAATATCCTTTGGTATAGTCAGTATGTTTCCCTGCACAGATCTAATACTATGTATAGTTTTTTCATCGTCTAATTTTCTGAGTTGTCGTGCTAATAATTTTTGTGGCTTATCTCCAAATTCAAAATGTACTTGTTTGGTTTGTTGAAAAAGTTTAATAACTTGGTCAGAATATATTTTATTTAATCTATATTTTAATATTGCAATTTTATTAACTAACTCTTTAGAAGGATGTCTTATATTTTCACTATCTAATCGTTTTATCTCCTTTTCTAACTTTTGCTCCATCTTTCGATTTTTTAAATTAAAATATGCTTGTGCTGATATTATTGCACCACGCATAAATGCTTTAAATGTATCCCATAATAATAATGGGGAAATCTCAGGTTTATCATTAGTTTCGAAAAATAATTTAATCTGTTCCTCCACATAATTACAACAGCCTTTGTCCTTCAATATTTGTGGGTTAAATCTCCAAGTGTTAGTTTTATTAACTATATCTTTTAATTTTATCTTGAATGTTAGCGGGGCATGATCTGAGATAATAATATTGTGGTATTTTGCATCATACGTGAAGGGAAGTAATTTTGAATCGACTAAAAAATAATCTATCCTCGAATAGGTTCCAAATACCGGTGAGAAAAATGAATATTCACGTCCAGTTGGATTATCCAATCTCCAAATATCCTTAACATTCGATGTATTAATAAAATAATTTATAAATTTACTTGGCTTAGAAAGAGCTTTCCTTTTCGTAGAAGATCTATCTAAATAATTATCTAAGGTACAATTTAAATCACCCCCAATTATTAAATTATATTGAGTGGATATAGGGATATTATTAAATATTTTCTTTGCCTTTATGGGCACAAGGAGATTCACGATTCACTTCAGAACTGATCTCCGTGAACAGAATCTCTTTCATGCGTTCGCAAACGACCTTCTTTGTTTCCCACTACCTCTCCTTCACCGCTAATCTCCATTATGTTGTTTGCCGTGAAGAACATGTTTCCTCTCTCCATATAGGAGCTGAACGGCTCCCTACTCTTGTCGAAAGTGCCAAGGTTTCTGATGTAGCGCATGGACACTGCCATTTTGTCTCTCTCTTTAAAAAAACAAGAGAACGAGGAACATCCACTCAAAAACCCCGATTTCCTATCTGTTCTGGTGTAGTAATTCACCTAATACTTAGCTGTACAAAGGCTTTTCCAACTTGAGGAACTCGGCAGAATGAAGAACTAATCTTGCACATTGGTTGCCTGCATCATGAATGTTTTATTACCCAGCATCCCCTGCTTATATTGAACATCAACTCATTAACATACAACATGAATATGTATGAATACATTACAGAGAGAAGTGGGAGTTCATGTTTCAGGCTAAAAATAATTGAAAAATGAGGATGAAATGCTGTCTCCCAGCCCAAATCTTATTTACTTTCTCTTCCCTCACCTATCACCCTGTCTGCAGATGCTTTTCCCATCTATTTCACTTATTACCTCTCCCATCTGCTAAAAGGAGCCAGTTCATTCAGTAATACTCCTCTAAATTTCTGTCCAAACTCCTGCTTTCTGAAGGTCTCGATCTTAGCAAAGAATCACCTTTACACTCACAAACAGTAAAACTGCCATTGCCATCTTCGGGCTCTTTGGTTCTTTGGTAACCTAATCCCCTCATTGTCAGAGAGAAGGTTCTACCTCTAAATGAGATCTAACTGTAAACATTTGCTGCACACCAAATGAATTTCCACTTGGGGGAAATGGTCCAAGGATTGCAACATCCTCAGACAACAGGTGGATATCAAGCATTTTGTTTAACTCTCTGTAATTTCTGTGCTGCCACTGCCTTGTCATTTTAAAAATATATCCAATGTGCACAGAATTTCTGAATAAAAGGCGGGAATGCAGATTGAAAGACAATAATGTAAATGCTGAGCCCAGGGTTACAACTGACTAGCCATCATGTTTTATCCAATCCCCATTGTACTATACCATTGAAGAGCAGAAGATTACTGGATGCGCAAGGATGAATACTTTTCCATTTTACTTGGTTGCCTTTGAGAATTAAAGATTTTTATGAATGGCTTTCCATAAAATTGCACTTTTTTTTCATACTCAATGACTTCAGCAAACAAAACAACTCCTTGCCATGTTTTTCCTCACACACCTTTACAAATGGAGGCATAGAATTGAATTTAGACAAACTGCAAAAGTAACGGTGCCTTCAGTTGAAAATAAAGATTTACCATAGTAGAGTAAGTTCTAACCATTTCTGGATGATTGGGTAATTCACCTCATTATTTTTCATGGAAACATTCCCGTACTGTTTCTGTATGGCGTGGGTTTCTGCCTCCACAACCCTTTCAGGCAGTGAGTTCATGACCCCTAGCACCCCCTGAGTGAAATAGAATTGAGATGAGAAAATCATTTTTCACACAGAGAGTGGTGAATCTGTGGAAATCTCTGCCACAGAAGGTAGTTGAGGCCAGTTTGTTGGCTATATTTAAGAGGGAGTTAGATGTGGCCCTTGTGGCTAATGGGATCAGGGGGTATGGAGAGAAGGCAGGTACAGGATACTGAGTTGGATGATCAGCCATGATCATATTGAATGGCGGTGCAGGCTCGAAGGGCCGAATGGCCTACTCCTGCACCTATTTTCTATGTTTTCTATGTTCTAATTTCTTCCTCTCCACATTAATTCTTCTATGAATTACTTTAAATTTATGCCCCATGGTTTTTGAATCTACTGTAATTTCCAAGTAAAGTAGCTATTCTCCACGTACAATGGGATACAAAGTGCTGGAGTAACTGAGCAGGTCAGGCATCATCTCTGGAGAACATGGACACGTGACGCTTCAGGTCTGGAGCCTTCTCCAGTCTGAAGAAGCGTCCCGGCCTGAAACGTCCCCTATCCATGTTCTCCAACGATGCTGCTTGGCCCACTGTTTTACCCCAGTACTTTGTGCCCCTTTGTGTAAACTAGCATCTTCAGTTTCATGTTTGTGGGTGGCACAGCGGTAGAGTTGCTGCCTTACATCATTGTCGTGGACCACGGTCAAAACTATTGGCCCAAGGCCAGCTCCCATGTAAGTTTATTTTAAGGTGTTGGCACTGGTCATCAGAAATGTGGTCCGGAGTTTCAATAAAGATATTCAATTTCTCCGTGGATTGTCACCTTGTCGTGGTGGAGAAACTTGTGTGGTCCTGAGATCCTGAGAGCAATGCCGTCTGGAGCTGTGCTCCTGGTAGGGCCACCCATGGCAGTAAGGTCAAGGGGGAGGTCTCTGACAAAGAGCAACCCAACCAAGACCTCAACGTGGAACAAGCGGAGGACGATGGCTGACCTTAGCGGAGCGTCACAACGGCTGGGAAGGCGGACGAAGGCTGCAGCAGAAAAGGGTCTCCGATCATCTTGGACTTCATGCCAATGGATCCCGACACAGATCTGTGAAGGACTGTGGGGTGGCTGTCTGTGCAACAGACTCCCCATGTTAAACAAAGTCACGCACAGGTGTCCTCCATATAGGGAATAGCACTCTGGAGACACCCATGGTCAGTCATGGTAAGAAGATTAAATTTTTTAATTTAAAAAACACATTTTTAATACATAAACACCCTTTACAAGTGAATAAATAGGTTGAATGTTTGAAGTCTTTCTTTGGATAAACATAAACCTGATATAAACTTTTGTCTGCTAACACTAACAAAATAAATTATTAGGATATCTTTGCTCAATTATACAGCCCTCACCTTCCCCTCAGCCAACAATGAACCATTATACACTTCCCTGATCACTGTCTGCTTTGATCTGTCCTTTTCACACCTTACGTTCTCTTTATACCCTTCCATATCTCTATTTTCCCTCTCCCCTGACTCTCAGTCTGAAGAAGGGTCTCGACCCTAAACCTCACCCCTTCCTTCTCTCCAGAGATGCTGCCTGTCACACTGAGTTATTCCAGCATTTTGTGTATATCTTCGGAGTAAACCAGCATCTGCAGTTCCTTCCGACACATGAATGCTGTGAGTTAAGAAGTTTGAGAGAGTATTCAGCAACATGGCAAATCTCCGCAAACTTTGAATGAACTGGAGGCATCTATGATCTTTCTTTGTGATTCAACGTGTTCGGTCCAGGGAGAGATCTTTAGAGATGTGGGCACCCAGGAACTCACTCCACCTCATCCCTTTGATGACGACATGTTTGCGAATCCTTGGTTTTTCCTTCTTGGGGTTAAAAATCACCTCCTTAGTCTTGCTGACGTTGCAGCAAGATTGTGGTTCTGGCACCATTCAATCAGACTTTCAATCTCCCTCCGTTACTCTGAATGTGTCGTTACCCATTAAATGTTTTCTTTTTAGTTTGGTTTAGAGATACAACACGGAAATGGGCCCTTCGACCCACCAAGCCGGTGCCAACCAGCGATCGTCGTATACGAGCATTATCGTACACACTAGGGACAATTGACAATTTTTACTGAAGCCAATTAATCTACAAACCTGTACATCTTTGGAGTGTGGGAGAAAATGGAGCGCCCATGTGGTTACGAGGAAAATGTGCAATTTCCGTAGAGACGATGCTCATAGTCAGGATTAAACCTGGGTCTCTGGCACTGTAAGGCAACAACTCTATCGCTGCGCCACTGTTCCTCTCTATATTACGTTCTATGTATTCTTTCCCATTCAGAAAGAAAAATCATTCAGAAAATGACTGGAAACATAAAATGCCAAAGTCAATAGGAGTCTAATGCTTTGAAGATCTAGTATGACGATCTATATTTTACAAAATTTTCAGAACTGCACAATAGACAGCACATGGTACAATGAATACAATTTATCATATAATTGATTAAGTGATCCACTTTAAATTATAATTTCAAATGAATTATACATTGTTATTTATTTTATTGAACACATAATAATTTGTGGTCTATTTTGCCCTTCATTGCCCTGGTGCCCCGAGAGGCTGCATGGAGTTACAATTACATCTGAAAATGAATCTCATTTCCATCTGTCAGTGTCAGTGTCAAATTCTTATTAGTCATAGACAGCACAGATGGTGGCTCACCTGGGGCATAGGAATCCTTTAAATAGTAAATACCTGACGCTGTTCTTGTTTACTAAATTCATCATTTGATCACACCACCTGATAAATACAGATGAGGCAACATATCCACACCGCATTAACTCACCTACTGAAAGAGACCACAATATCCACCCCACCCATCCCACCAACAAATATCCAATTGTTTCTGAAATCATTCCAGGATTCTTTAATCAATGTTTGGCTTGAAAGTGATGTGATACGTCCTCTCGAATTAACAACGCAGCACACTACTGTGGTTAATATCTTCATTTGTCGATTTGTTAAGTACAGAGATGTCACAGTGGCGCAGCGATAGAGTTGCTGCCTTACAGCATCAGTGACCCGGGTTCGATCCTTACTACGGGTGCTGTCTGTATGGAGTTTGCAGGTTCTCCCTGTGACCGCGTGGGTTTTCTCTGGGTGCTCTGGTTTCCTCACACATTCACAAATCGTGCAGGTTTGTAGGTTAATTGACTTCTGTAAATTGTCCCTAGTGTGTAGGATAGTGCTAGTGTACGGGTGATTGTTGGTGGGCCGAAGGGCTTGTTTACACACTGTATCTTTAAAACTAAAACTAAAAACATGAAAGCTAAAAATACAGATATTTGGAAATTGCCAATGTGGTAACTGGATGCTGGACATTGGATAAACGTTCACTATTATTGGAAGGACACACTGGTATTACTGGTCGGAGGAGGCTCACCTACATCTCCAACTTCATCTACTGCATCCGCTATTCCAGCTGTCAACTTCTCTACATCGGCGAGACCAAGCACAGGCTCGGCGATTGCATCGCCCAACACCTCCGCTCAGTTCGCACTAACCAACCTGATCTCCCGGTGACTCAGCTCTTCAACTCCCTCTCCCATTCCGAATCTAATCTTTCTGTCCTGGGCCTCCTCCATTGCCAGAGTGAGGCCAAGCGCAAATTGGAGGAACAGCATCTC
Source organism: Raja brachyura (assembly GCA_963514005.1). Next base: position 66,217,749 of record OY740783.1, read on the forward strand.
ATATTTCCCTTAAGTAGTTTACACCCCAGCGGAATGAACATTGACTTCTCTAATTTCAGATAGTCCTTGCTTTCTCCCTCCTTCCCCTCCCCACATCTCCCACAAGCCTACCGTCTCCGCCTCTTCCTTTCCTTTTCCCGCCCCCCCCGACATCAGTCTGAAGAAGGGTCTCGACCCGAAACGTCGCCTCTTCCTTCTCTCCATAGATGCTGCCTCACCCGCTGAGTTCCTCCAGCATTTTTTTCCACTTTCAATTTTTCCAGCATCTGCAGTTCTTTCTTAAAAACTGGTATTAGTATTGGTTTGTTATTGTCACGTTCACCAAGATATAGCGATAATCTCTGTCTTTGTGTACTATCCAATTAAATCAGATTAATACATTCAAGCCAGACACAAGAGCAACAAGTAGAGCAAAGAGAAAAATATCCAAATGGTACAGAGATTTAAAAGAATGGAGCAATTGTATTGGGTGATAGTAGATCATCTTCTGGGACCAGCACAAAAAAAGTGTCTGCGTTCCGGTCATCTTGAATAAGCAGATCATGGATGCAGGAAATGTTGTGGGATCAAATGATATCCCAGCTGCTATTCTGAAAACTTACATTGCCAAACTAGTTGCACGTCAAGCAAAACTGTTCTGCTACAGTTGCAACACAGACACCTATCCAACCACATCGAAAATAACCTGGGCAAGTTCTGTTCACAAAGATTAGTCTGCTCCCAGTCATCAGAAAAGTGATAGATCGTGTTGTTAGCATGTTGGCATGTTGGCATGTTGGCAAATGTTTAGTTTAGTTTAGAGATACAGCATGGAAACAGGTACTTCAGCCCACTGACTCCACGCCGACTAGTGATCACCCATTCACATTAGTTCTATATTATCCCACATACTCATCAACTACCTATGCACTAGGGACAATTTTACAGAGGCCAATTAATTTATAAACCTGCATTTCTTTGGGATGTGGGAGGAAATCAGAGCACCCGGAGGAAACCCACACATTCACAGAGAGCGTGTGAAATTCCACACAATCCTAAGGTCAGGATTGAACCTGGTGCTGTGAGGTGGCAGCTCTACCAGTTGTGCCACTGTGCTGCTGCTGCTAAAGTCACTGGGTGTTGGGAGCTGGTGGCAGTTACTCAGTGAGAATGTATTCATCAATGCCCAGGATCACTTGGCTGCACACCTCAACATAATCTTGTACCAAACGTGAAACTAAGTGGTGAATTTTAGCAGTGCACAAATGAGTGAATGTGGCATTGAGGAACTGTGGGCCATGGGTGTAAAAAAGCAGTAACATCGTAATGGTTTGAGTAATGCAGCACGCAAAGGAAGATGGTTGAGGCTGCTGGAGGTCCATTATGCAGCTAATAGGTCTGCTGCCTCACAGCACCGAGATCTAGGTTCAATCCTGACCTGGGGTGTTATCTTTGTCGGATTTGCAAGTTCTCCTCTGGGTACTCCCGTTTCTTCCCAGGCCGCAAAGATGTGCAGGTTTGTACGATAATTGGCCTCTATAAAATTGGCCCCAATGTTTAGGGAGTTGTTGAGAAAATGGGATAACATAAAACCAGAGTGAACAGGTGATCGATGATCAGTGTGGTGGGCCGAAGGGCCTGTTTCACTGCTTTGCTACAGGGTTGTAGGTTAATTGGCTTGGTAAAATTGTAAATTGTCCCTAATGTGTAGATGGTGTTAATGTATGGGGATCGCTGGTCGGCGCAGACACGGTGGGCCGAAGGGCCTGTTTCCATGCTGTATCTCTAAACTAATCTATAACTAAACACTGTGCGTAGGAAAGAACTGCAGATGCTAGTTTGTCGAAGGTCTGAATCAGAAGAAGGGTCTCAAACCGAAATGTCACCCATTCCTTCTCTTCAGAGATGCTGTTTGTCCCGCTGAGTTATTCCAGCATTTTGTGTCTATCTACAACTAAACATCCATGGCTGAATACTATTCGTAACAACGGCAGTTGAATATTTTCTTAAATGTCTTTATTTTGCCCAAGATTAGTTGGTTTCATATTTACAATAACAGAGTCATCAGTGCATTGCATTATATACACAGACAATAGGTGCAGGAGTAGGCCATTTGGCCCTCCGAGCCAGCACCACCATTCAATGTGATCGCAGCTCATCATCCACAATCAATACCCTGTTCCTGCCTTCTCCCCATACTCCTTGATTCCGCTAGCCCCAAGAACTCTGTCTAACTCTTTTGAATACATCCAGTGAATTGGCCTCCACTGCCTTTTGAGGCAGAGAATTTACAATCTCTGTATGAAAAGTTTTTTCCTCATCTCAGTTCTAAATGGCCTACTCCTTATTCTTATGTGGGAAATGAAAACACTTTACTGAACTGCAAACCTATTCTATCCCAAATCTTTGTCTTTTCATTAGAATTAGAAGTTGCCCTCAAGAAATCGTTTGTGTCAATACAATTTTTACAGCTAAAAAAAGACTTCACTGCTGCTAGTCCAGTTGTTTGGTGCCATATCTCCGGTAACGTAATACTTTTGCTGCACTAAGATATCCTGTTGCATTCAATTAGTTGAATTCAAAATCTATTTGATATAATTAATATTAATATATAATTAATATTTTCTTTTAGTTCAAAACTCTATTTTTGTTTATGTATGCTTTGCCCATTCACATGACCAGTCAGCCACCTCTGTTTAACCAATTGCCCTATGCTTGATCCCAAGTTAATATGTGACATCCTTTTGCAACAGGATAGTTTTAGAAGTATTTGGTTTCATTTGAGTCTTGATGGTTTCTTCAGCTGTATGATTGTTGAATTAATTTGTTTCTCCTAGTCTGTCTGTCATCTTTGCAAATCTAACCATCATTAAAACCGCAACATGCATTAAATTATTGGGAAATTTTGTTTTGTGATCAAATTGAATCTAATAATGATGTGGTCAGCACATATTTTTGAAACCCTGCCTTGGGAACATTCTCCCTCTGGACTTAGCCTATTATCTCTCTGTACTTGAACGAGGAAAATACTCTGTGAACTTGAACTGTTATGTGGTTTGTCAATGGAAACTAAATTATTTGGTTTCTAAACTGGCCTTCACATTGAAAGCACAACCGAACAAAAACTGGTATCGTGAAGTAGAAATTGTAGCATACTAGATAGCTGGGGGGGGGGGGGGGGGGGGAAGCATGGATTAATAGTGACATTGTAGTGACATTTTCATTCCTTAAGTGGTCATCAGGTATGATGGTAATCATGTATTGTCTTTCTGCTGACTGGATAGCACGCAACAAAAGCATTTCACTATACCTCGGTACATGTGACCATAAACTAAACTATAAACTGCAACTTCAGTTACAAAACTAAAGTAAGTAAGTAAGTAAGTTTATTGACCAAGTATTCACATACAAGGAATTTGCCTTGGTGCTCCGCCCGCAAGTAACAACATAACATACAGTGACAGTTTCGAATGACTCAGAAAACACTAAACATTAATAATAATAAAACATAATTATAAACATATTTATAAAACATAATTATAAAACATAATAGGACGTACATGGTAAATGGTAGGGAATTGAGGAATGCTGTGGAACAGAGGGATCTAGGAATAACTGCATAATTCCCTGAAGGTGGAATCGCATGTAGATAGGGTGGTAAAGAAAGCTTTTGGTGTGCTGGCCTTTATAAATCAGAGCATTGAATATAGGAGTAGGGAAGTAATGTTAAAATTGTACAAGGCTTTGGTAAGACCAATTCTGGAGTATGGTGTACAATTTTGGGTGCCTAATTATAGGAAGGATGTCAACAAAATAGAGAGAGTACAGAGGAGATTTACTAGAATGTTGCCTGGGTTCCAGCAACTAAGTTACAGAGAAAGGTTGAACAAGTTAGGTCTTTATTCTTTGGAGCACAGAAGGTTAAGGGGGGACTTGATTGAGGTCTTTAAAATGATGAAAGGGATAGACAGAGTTGAGTGGTTAAGCTTTTCCTATTGAGGGTAGGGAAGATTCAAACAAGAGGGCATGACATGAGAATTAAGGAACAAGAGTTTAGGGGTAACACGAGGGGGAACTTCTTTATTCAGAGAGTGGTGGCCGTGTGGAATGACCTTCCAGCAGAAGTAGTGGAGGCAGAATCGATGTTAACATTTAAAAGTAAAGTGGATAGGTATATGGACGGGAAGGGAATGGAGGGGTATGATCTGAGTGCAGGTAGATGGGACTAGGGGAAAATAAATGGTCGGCACGGACTGGAAGGGCCGAGAAGGCCTGTTTCCGTGCTGAAATTGTAATATGGTTATATGGTTATAATAATAAAACATTAATGATAAAACACCATTGATCAAGCATGTGAACCAACAAAATACCAGATCAAAGGGAGGCTACAGACTTTTGGCTGCTGAGTAGAGCAACTACTAGTGGATAAAAACTGTTTATATGTCTGGCTGTGGCAGCTTTGACAGTCCGGAGTCACCTTCCAGAGGGAAGTGATTCAAAGAGTTTATGGCCAGGGTGAGAGGGATCAGAGATGATCTTGCCTGCTCGCCTCCTGGCCCTTACAGTGTACAGTTCATCATTGGAGGGAAGGTTGCAGCCAATAACCTTCTTTGCTGATCCAACGATTCGCTGCAGCCTCCAGATGTCGTGCTTGGTGGCTGAGCCAAACCAGACCATGATGGAGAATGTGAGAACAGACTCTACGATGGCCGTATAGAATTGGACCATCAATGTCTGTGTCAGATTCTGCTTTCTCAGCTGCCTTAGGAAGTACATCCTCTGTTGTGTTTTTTTGATTGTGGAGTCGATGGTCGCCCCCCACTTAAGGTCTTTGGAGATGATGGTTCCCTGGAACTTAAAAGACTCCACAGATGTGACAGTGGTGTTGTTGATGGTGAGTGGGGTGAGGAGAGGGGGAGCTCTCCTAAAGTCTACAATCAATTCCACTTTCTTAAGAGCATTGAGCTCTAGGTTGTTGCTACGGCACCAGGACGCCAACTGTGGCACTTCCTGTCTGTAGGCAGATTCCTCCCCATCCTGGATCAGTCCAATCAGGGTTGTATCGTTCGCAAACTTGAGAAGCTTGACAGAGGTGTCTGTGGAGGTGCAGCCTTTGGTGTAGAGAGAGTAGAGGAGAGGAGAGAGTACGCAGCCTTGCGGTGCTCCTATGCTGAGTGTTTGCGGGTCCGAGATGTGCTTTCCCAGCCTCACGTGCTGCTTCCTGTCTGTCAGGAAGCTGGTGATCCACCGGCAGAGGGGTTCAGGCACAATCAACTCGGAAAGTTTGGAGTGTAGTAGCTCTGGCACAATGGAGTTGAATGCAGAGCTAAAATCAATAAACAGTATCCTTGTATAGGTCCCCTGGCGGTCCAGGTGCTGTAGGATGAAGTGCAGGCCCAGGTTGACTGCATCATCCACAGATCTATTGGCCCGATATGCAAACTGCAGAGTGGACCCTCTGGTAAGCAGGGGGGTTTGTGATATTTTTCAGCTTGGCCAGCACAAGCCTTTCGAGTGTCTTCATGACTACAGGGGTCAGTGCGACTGGCCTGTAGTCATTAAGACAAGTAATCCTTGCCTTTTTGGGTACAGGGACAATAGTGGAGACTTTGAAGCAGGCAGGGACAGTACATGTTTGCAGGGACTGGTTAAAAACGTCCCTGTATAAAACTGTATAAAGAACTTAAGAGTTGAGGGGTAAATGTTGTCAGGTCCTGGAGATTTCCGGATTTTTTGTCCTCTGAAAAGCCTCTCCACCTCCTCTATTTTTATTGTTGATATTTGATAAGTGATGTTTTGCAGCACAGAGGGTGTGGGGATTGGGTGTGAAGTGGTGATTGGAGGGGGGTGGGTGTAGAAGGGCCCAGTCTTTGCAGACTGAGGTCAGGCTGTGAGTGGGTGTGAGTAAGTATTTTTATACTGGAGCCTTTCCTTAAGTAGGTGTGAAGTGGCGAATGGGAAGAAGATGGTTCAGGGTCCATTCTTTGCAGACTGGGGTCTGGCTGTGTTGGTTGGGGAGGGGGGGAGGGGGCACCAGGGTTACGTTTCTGATGTTCAAACCTGCAGTAAAACTCATTCAGGTCGTTGGTCAGCTGATGATTGTCCAAAGAGCGGGGGGCTTTCCTCTTGTTGCTGGTAACTTCTTGCAAGCCCTTCCAAACTGAAGAAGAGTCACTAGCTGAGAACTTGCTCCTCAACTTCTCAGAGTACCTTTCCTTGGCAGCTCTGATTCCTCTTCTCAGCTTGTACTTGGCCTGCCTGTAGAGGTCTACATCCCCGCTCCTGTAGGCCTCCTCTTTAGACTGTCGGAGCTGTCTGAGGTCTGCAGTGAACCAGGGTTTGTTGTTGTTGAACCATGTCCGGGTCTTAGTTGGAATGCAACTGTCCTCGTAAACGCTGACATATGATGCCCAGCATTCTTCTGGCGAACGTCCAGTCCCTGGAAAACAAGCTGGATGATCTCAGGGCGAGGATCAGAGTCCAGCGGGACATAAGGGACTGCAACATCCTCTGCCTGACTGAAACATGGCTGACCTCACTGATTCCGGATCAGGTAATCTGTCCAACCGAGTCCTTCACTGTCCGTCGTGCTGACAGAACAGAAGCATCTGGGAAATCCAAAGGTGGAGGAGTCTGCTTCATGACCAATAATAACTGGTGCACCCCTGGAAATATCAAGTTGCCTTCCCGTTCCTGCTCGCCATCCTGGAGCATCTAACGATCTCATGCCGCCCATTCTAGCTTCCCCGGCAGTTCGGTTCAGTGATCGTCACAGCCGTCTACATTCCACCGCATGTGGACACCGACGTGGCACTATCGGCCCTACATGATGTGCTATGTCGACACCAAAACAAGAACCCAGATGCGGCTATGGTGGTGGCTGGAGATTTTAATAAATCAAATATCAAGGTCATGCCGAACTTCTACCAACACATCACGTGTGCCACCAGGGGGGAAAGGACATTGGACCACTGTTATACGCCGTTCCGAAAGGGCTACAAGGCCATTTCACTCCGTCCCCTAGGAAAATCTGACCACGCTGCCATTTTCCTGCTGCCGGAGTATAAACAGAGGATAGTTCGGGAAGCGGTAGAGACGAGGGACGTGAAGCGGTGGTCCGACCAGTCAGAGGCTATACTGCAAGATGCACTGAGCGATGTTGACTGGAATATGTTCCAAGCAAGTTCCAGCCACGTCAGTGAGTTCGCGAAAGCAGTCATGGACTTCATTGCAACAATAACCGACAACATCGTCCCCGCGGTGAGGGTTAGCATCTTTCCGAATCAAAAACCCTGGATAGACAGGTCCGTTCGTGTTGCCTTGAATGCTCGCACCGCTGCCTACAACTCTGTCCTGGCATCAGGAAACATGGACGTCTACAAGGTAGAGTTCTACCAACTGCGAAGGGCGGTGAAGGATGCAAAAAGGAGGTGCAGGGACAAGATGGAATCACAGATGGAGCTGCAGGACACCAGATGCCTGTGGCAGGGGCTACGGACTATAACCAACTACCGGAGCACCCCACCCTCATCCGCAGGTGCTGGCACCTCCCTAGCTGATGACCTGAACCCTTTTTACACTCGGTTCGAGATGGGCAACAACACCCCAGGTCTGCCGACTATCGACAATACCACCAGCGGGCTGGCTAACGAAGCTGATGGGAGGAATGAGCACACATTCTCGCTGTCCGAGCACGATGTGAGGAGGGCTCTGACACGGGTGAACACGAGGAAAGCTGCAGGCCCCGATGACATCTCGGGGCGAGTACTTAAGTCCTGTGCTACGCAGCTAGCTCCGGTGCTCACTACAATATTCAACCTCTCCCTGGACAAGTCCGTAGTCCCTGCCTGCTTCAAAAAATCCACCATTGTACCTGTACCAAAGAATGCCTCCACAGCCTGTCTGAATGACTACCGTCCGGTGGCCCTCACCTCGGTAGTCATGAAATGCTTTGAGAGGCTGGTGAAGAAACACATCTGCGCCTTCCTCCCTCGCAACATGGACCCGTTACAATTTGCATACCGTCCGAACAGATCCACGGACGATGCTATCTCCCAGGTTTTGCACACCGCTCTCTCCCATCTTGACAGCCAGAAGGAAGGCTACGTGAGGATGCTGTTCATAGACTTCAGTTCAGCCTTCAACACGATAGTCCCCACCAGACTGGCCGCGAAGCTACTGGATTTAGGGCTCAACACCCCCCTGTGTGCCTGGGTCATGGACTTTCTCACCGCCAGGCCCCAGGTAGTCAAGATGGGAGGGAATACATCGAAGTCCCTCACCCTGAGCACAGGATCCCCCCAGGACTGCGTCCTCAGCCCCCTATTGTACTCCCTGTACCCACATGACTGTGTGGCTAGGTTCAGCTCCAACTCGATAATCAAGTTTGCTGATGACACCGTGGTGGTGGGCCTGATCTCAGACAACAATGAGAAGGCCTACCGGGAGGAGGTAGCTGATCTGGCACTCTGGTGTCAGGACAACAGCCTCCTCTTGAACATCAAAAAAACGAAGGAGCTGATCGTGGACTTTAGGAGGGCACGTCATCCGAGGACGTACACACCATTGAGGATAAATGGGGATACTGTGGACAGGGTGAGCTGTTTTAAATACCTGGGAGTCCACATCTCTGAGGATATGACATGGATATTGCAAGCTGCAGCACTCGTGAGTAAGGCAAGGCAGCGCCTTTACCACCTCAGGCAATTGAGGAAATTCAGAGTGTCTCCGAGAATCCTCCAGTGCTTCTACTCTGCGGCTGTGGAAAGCATCTTGTACGGAAACATTACAATCTGGTTTGGGAATTGCTCTGCCCAGGACAAGAAGGCTCTGCAGAGAGTAGTGCGTTCGGCCAAACGCACTATGGGAACTTCTCTCGCCCCTCTGCAGGAACTATACATCAGGAGGTGCAACTCCAGAGCCAATAAGATAATGGGAGACCCCTTCCACCCCTGCAACGGACTGTTCCAGCTGCTACGGTCAGGCAAACGCCTCCGTTGCCATGCTGTGAGAACAGAGAGGATGAGAAGGAGTTTCTTCCCAGAGGCCATTCGGGCTGTAAACTCCTATCTCACCAGGGACTAACTCTACTAACTTACTGTACCACAATACCCCCCACAATATTTAATATGAAAAAGAACATGTGATTCTGTTTGTAGTTTGTTGGTTGTTTGTTTTTTGCACAAAGTCCGCAGGCACTGCCACTTTTCATTTCACGGCACGTATGTGTATGTAACGAATAAACTTGACTTGACTTGACAATACAGTGTCCGTACACTCATCAAAGCTTGTGGTTGCTTCCCTGAACACATTCCAATCCATGCAGTCAAAGCAGGATTGTAGGTTCTCAATGCCCTCGCTTGTGCACCTTTTCGTTGTTCTGACCACAGGCTTAGCAGCTTTTAGTTTCTGCCTGTAGGTCGGAATAAGGTGAACTAGACAATGATCGGAGAGACCCAGACCCGCCCGGGGAATAGAGCGATATGCGTTCTCGATTGCTGTATAACAGTGATCGAGTGTTCTCTCCCCTCTGGTGGGGCATGTAACATGAAGTCTGTATTTTGGAAGGTCACGGCTGAGGTTAGCTTTGTTAAAGTCCCCCAAAACAATGACCATGGAGGTCACTCTCTACCCTCATTACCTGGTCAGCGAGTTCCGTTTGTGCCTCGCGTACGCAGGCTTGGGGGGGGAATGTAAACTCCAGTGACAATAAAGGAGTTAAATTCCCTCGGAGAGTAGAAGGGTTTGCAGTTTATAAAGAGGTATTCTAGATTGGGAGAGCCGAAATTTGACAGTACCGTGATGTCGCTGCACTAGTCCTGGTTGGTATAGAAGCATATTCCAGCGCCTCTTGATTTCCCTGCTGCCTCCACTTTACGATCCGCTCTGTGAAGTTGGAAGCCAGCCCGTTGCAGCGAGCTGTCCGGGGTCGACTCACAACGCCAGGTCTCGGTGATCACAGGGCAGCAGCTCGAGAGAAGTCCTTGTTTGTCCGATGCAGGAGTTGCAGTTCGTCCACTTTGCTCTTGAGAGAACGTTCGTTTGCCAGCAATATGCTCGGGAGTGGTGCGCGTGACCCTCGTCGCCGGAGTTGGATGAGTGCTCCAGAACGCTCACCCTATAAAAATAAGATTTTTATTCAGATTTTATTGAATTCCTGATCTGCTAATTCCATGGGCTGTCATAAACACTGGTTATTTAAATTTTACCATATTATGATTAACTGACATTTAACAGTGCTGTTTGGCGAGATGAGAGACGAGTCAGTTGAGTGAAATAAAATTATTTATTTGGAAACAGAAAACAAAGCGAGTAACTCAACTGCGTTCCGGGTCAGCCAAAGAAAACAAAGCTCCTGCTACTTGGGTGGAGCTTGACTAACTGTTGAACCAAAAACCCGCAAAAACACACCCACGGTCACGTGACGGCGCCAGCCCATAGTGAAGGATCATAATTCCCCAAGTCACCACTAGGTGCCGCTACAGGACCCCCCTCCCCCAGAACCCGAGGAACGGAATTAAGTGGGAGGCCGAACGAGGCGACCGGACCAAGTGGAGTCGAGGGGCACAACTGGCGGTACAGGTGGGACTGGCGGAACAGAGCCAGGACACGTTAAAGGCGTAGGGGAGACAGGCACAACAGGTGCTACTGGAACGACCAGCAGACGACCTCTACGGCGGGGTTGAGCCACCACCACCGGGCTATCGACATGCAGGTAGGCGGGCTTGAGGTGAGCGACCAAGATGAGCTCCTCTTTGCCCCCGACATCCAACAGAAAAGTCAAGACACCAGGGCGCAACACCCGGAAAGGACCCTCATAAATCCGCTGCAGCAGTGACCGGTGCGAGTCCCTGCGGAGAAATACAAACAGACAGTTCTTAAGCTCCGGCGGCACATACACCGAAGCAGTCCCATGTCGTGAAGTTGGAATAGGAGCTAGGCCGCTCACTTTCTCCCGAAGCCTCGTCAGAGCGGCCAAGGCAGACTCCGGCTGCCGCCGAGCTGCAGGAAGGAAATCCCCGGGTACCCGCAGCAGAGAGCCGTACACCAGTTCAGCGGACGATGTGTCCAGATCTGCCTTTGGGGCCATATGGATGCCCAACAACACCCATGGCAACTGGTCTACCCAGTCCGGGCCCGTGAGCCGCGCCTTCAGCGCCGATTTCAGATGTCGGTGGAAACGCTCCACTAACCGTTGGCCTGAGGGTGATAGGCGATGGTATGGTGCAACTGCTCCCCATATAGCTGCACCAAAGCTGACCACAAAGCTGAAGTGGATTGAGTCCCCCTGGTCGGTGGAAACATCCTCAGGCCCGCCAAAACGAGCAATCTAATGAGCCGCGAGAGCTTGAGAACAAGACGCAGCGGAGGTGTCGGCCAGCGGATTTGCCTCAGGCCACCTCGTAAAAAAATCCACGACCGTGAGCAGGTGCGTGGCACCGCGAGATGTCGGCAGTGGGCCCACCAAATCAACGTGGATGTGCTGGAAACGGCCAGAGGAAACCGCAAAATCCTGCACTGGTGCCTGCACATGTCATACAACCATATAACCATATAACAATTACAGCACGGAAACAGGCCTTCTCGGCCTTTCCAGTCCGTGCCGACCATTTATTTTTCCCTAGTCCCATTTACCTGCACTCAGACCATACCCCTCCATTCCCTTCCCGTCCATATACCTATCCACTTTACTTTTAAATGTTAAAATCGATCCTGCCTCCACCACTTCTGCTGGAAGATCATTCCACACAGCCACCACTCTCTGAGTAAAGAAGTTCCCCCTCATGTTATCCCTAAACTTCTGTCCCTTAATTCTCATGTCATGCCCTCTTGTTTGAATCTTCCCTACCCTCAATGGGAAAAGCTTATCCACATCAACTCTGTCTATCCCTTTCATCATTTTAAAGACCTCAATCAAGTCCCCCCTTAACCTTCTGCACTCCAAAGAGTAAAGACCTAACTTGTTCAACCTTTCTCTGTAACTTAGTTGCTGGAACCCAGGCAGCATTCTAGTAAATTTCCTCTGTACTCTCTCTATTTTGTTGATATCCTTCCTATAATTAGGCGACCAACATTGTACACCATACTCCAGAATTGGTCTCACCAATGCCTTGTACAATTTTAACATTACTTCCCTACTCCTATATTCAATGCTCTGATTTATAAAGGCCAGCACACCAAAAGCTTTCTTTACCACCCTATCTACATGCGATTCCACCTTCAGGGAACTATGCACAGTTATTCCTAGATCCCTCTGTTCCACAATTCCTCAATTCCCTACCATTTACCATGTACGTCCTATTTTGATTTCTCCTTCCAAGATGTAGCACCTCACACTTATCAGCATTAAACACCATCTGCTATCTTTCAGCCCACTCTTCCAAATGGCCCAAATCTCTCTGCAGACTTTGAAAATCTACTTGATTATCCACAGCACCACATATCTTAGTATCATCTGCATACTTACTTATCCAGTTTTCCACCCCATCATCTAGATCATTGATGTACATAACAAACAACAGTGGACCCAACACAGATCCCTGAGGCACCCCACTGGTCACCGGCTTCCAACCTGACAAACAGCCATCCACCATTACTCTCTGGCATCTCCCATTCAGCCACTGTTGAATCCATCTTGCTCCTCCACCATTAACACCCAAAGATTGAATCTTAACCAACCTTCCATGGGGAACCTTGTCAAAGGCCTTACTGAAATCCATATAGACAACATCCACTGCTTTATCCACTAATCATCAATTTCCCTGGTAACCTCTTCAAAAAATTCAAGGAGGTTTGTCAAACATGACCTTCCAGGCACAAATCCATGTTGACTGTTCTTGATCAGACCCTGTTTATCCAGATGCTTATATATATTATCTCTAAGTATCTTTTCCATTAATTTGCCCACCACTGACGTCAAACTAACAGGTCTATAATTGCTAGGTTTATTCTTTGAACCCTTTTTAAACAATGGAACAACATGCGTAGAACGCCAATCCTCCGGCACTATTCCCTTTTCTAATGACATTTGAAATATTTCTGTCATAGCCCCTGCTATTTCTACACTAACTTCCCTCAATGTCCTAGGGAATATCCTGTCAGGACCTGGAGACTTATCCACTTTTATATTTTTCAAAAGTGTCAGTACTTCCTCCTCTTTGAATCTCATAGTTTCCATAGCTACTCTACTTTTTTCCCTTCCCTCACAGAGTTCAATATCCTTCTCCTTGGTGAATACCGAAGAAAAGAAATTGTTCAATATCCCCCCCATCTCTTTTGGCTCTGCAGATAGCTGTCCATTCTGGCTCTCTAATGGTCCAATTTTATCCCTTGTTATCCTTTTGCTATTAATATAGCTGTAGAAACCCTTTGGATTTACTTTCACCTTTCTTGCCAAAGCAACCTCATGTCTTCTTTTAGCTTTTCTTATTTCTTTCTTAAGATTCTTTTTACATTCTTTATACTCATCTAGCACCTCATTTACTCCATGCCTCCTATAATTATTGTAGATATCTCTCTTTTTTCGAACCAAGTGTCCAATTTCCCTTGAAAACCATGGCTCTTTCCGATTTTTACTATTTCCTTTCAACCGAACAGGGACATAAAGATTCTGTACTCTTACAATTTCCCCTTTAAATGTCCTTCAGTTCTCTTCTACATCCTTCCCATGAAACAAAATGTCCCAATTCACTCCTTTTAAATCATTACGCATTCCCTCAAAGTTAGCCTTTCTCCAATCAAAAATCTCAACCCTTGGTCCAGTTCTGCCTCTCTCCATAATTATATTGAAACTAATGGTATTAGTATACTAATGGTATATGTCGCTGGACCTTCGACATCTGGCAGGGAATGCAGGCTCTGACCCAGGTCGCCACCTGCTTACGAAGGCTCTGCCAGACAAACTTGTCTGCCACCAGCGCAGAAGTCGCCCAGATGGAAGGGTTGGCCAGACCATGGAAAGTGTCGAAAACCTGTCGCTGCCCGAGGACAACCCGAGGACAATAGGGTGCGGTCTCCCGGTTGACATGTCATAGAGGACCAACACCCCTGTTGGGCCGAAAGGCACATTGGCCAACCTCAACCGTCCTGTAACTGTCCATCTCACCACCCTTGCATTGCGCTTCGGCGAGCCCCGCATAATCCACTCCGGGGTCTACAGCTGCCACAGCCGGAAGAGCAGGGCGAGACAAAGCATCCACGACCAGGTTGAGCTTGCCAGCCACATGCTGAATGTCCGTGGTGAACTTGGACACAAAGTGTCGCTGTTGACGAGCAGACCAGGGGTTGGACACCTTGGCCAAGGTGAATGTCAGGGGCTTGAGGTCGGTGAAGGCCGTGTAGGGCCTGCCCTGTAGGAAGTATTGGAAATGACGTACGGCCAAATAAAGGGCGAGGGGCTCCCGGTCGAAGGCACTGTAGCTGCGCTCCGGGGGTCGCAGGCGACGGCTAAAAAAGGCCAGCGGCTGCCAGCTGCCATCAATGAGCTGTGCGAGCACCCCTCTGACAGCCGTTTCAGAGGCTTCCAGCATGAGGGCAGTCGAGGCAGTGGCCCGCGGGTGCACCAGCAAGATGTCTTTGGCCAACGCCTCCTTCACACCATCGAACGCAGCCACAGCCTCGTCAGTCCACACGAGGTCCCGTGGTTTACCGGCGAGGCACTGAAACAAAGGGCGCGTGATCCGGGCAGCCGCTGGCACGAAGCGATGATAAAAGTTCACCATGACGACAAACTCCTGCAGCCCCTTGACGGTGAGTTGCCGGGGGAGCTGTCGGAAGGCCTCCACTATAGTGGCAGTGGGGCCGCGCCCTGCGAGGTGACATGATGCCCCAGGAAGGAAATGGAGCGCAGGCCGAACTGGCACTTGGCAGGGTTGATGATAAGCCTGTGATCTTGGAGCTGCTGGAACAGCGCCCATAGGTGCCTGCAGTGTTCCTGCTGCGAGCGGCTGGCGACCAGAATGTTGCCCAGATAGATGAAGACGAACTCCAACCCCGGGCCACCATGTCCATGAGCCGTTGGAAAGCCTGCGCGGCATTCTTCAACCCAAACGGCATGCACAGCCATTCAAACAGGCCAAACGGGGTGATGGTAGTGTCTTGGATACGTCATCAGGGTGGACGGCAATCTGGTGGGAGCCGCGCACTAGGCCCTCCTTGGGAAAAAAAGGTGGCACCCTCCAGATGGGCCATGAAATCTTGGATCTGCGGGACCAGGTAGCGATCTGCAGTCGTGACGCCGTTTAAGCGCCAATAATCCCCGCAAGGTCTCCACCCCCCAGTTGATTTATGGACCATGTGCAATGGGGATGCCCACAGGCTGTCAGAGCGAAATCGGCGAGCAGGGAGGTACACGTGCCATCCCCATCAACCACCCCGCTCAGCTGCAGGCTGGGAGGGTCTGCGGGCAGCTGGGCCGTGAGTCTGGGGGACTCCGGGGGAATGAGACGCTGGCTCCGCACGTCCACCAGCATCAAAAAGGGCCGAAGGAAATAGTCGCCCAGCGACGGCTGGGAAATATCCGCGACGGTAAAAATCCACGAATACGGGTGGAAGTCGAAGATGAGGGAAAGAGTCCGTGTGCCGTACATGCGGATGGGGCTACAGTTTACGGCGGCCAGGACGGGGCCTCGTCTGCCGGCACGGGTGTCCAGTCCAATCGGGGGAGGATGCTAACAACAGCCCTGGAGTCGATGAGGAAATGAAGCCTGGAGCAGCGATCCTGAACGTAGTGGCGGTAATTCTGGCCGATCACGATAGCCTCTACTGACGATCGGCCAAGGCATTTCCAGAAAACGATCAGGGGGCGCGGCATCGGTGAGCCTTGGCACCCCAGCATTTGTGGTAGTAACACCACTGGCAATTACCACGGTCTCCGGCAGGCGGCTGCGGTGCAGCGGAGGGTTGGACGTCTCTGCGAGGGGGTCACCATTTTGGCGAGATGAGAGACAAGTCAGTCGAGTGGAATAAAATTATTTATTTGAAAACAGTAAACAAAGCAAGTAACTCAACTTCTGGGTCAGCCAAATAAAACAAAGCTCCTGCTACTCGGGTGGAGCTTGACTAACAGTTGAACCAAAAACCCGCAAAAACACACCCGCGGTCACGTGATGGCGCCAGCCAATAGCGAGGGTTCGTAATGCTCCAAGCCACCACTTCGTTCCGCTACAGCTGCCAGTCTAATGATAGCAAATTCCTTTTGTGATTACTCTACCAACAGAGAAACACAGAAACTAGAATGCAGTCCTGAACTACTATCTACGTCATCAGAGATCCTTGGACTATCTTTGATCGGACTTTACTGGCTCTATCTTGCACTAAACATTATTCATGTTATTCCCTGTATCATGTATCTGTACACTGTGGATGGCTCGATTGTAATCATGTATAGTATTTCCACTAATTGATTACCACGCAACAAAAGCATTTCACTATACCTCGGTACCAGTGACAATAAACAAAACACAAACTGAAGAACATGGTTAAGTGACTTTTCGGGTCGAGACCCTTCTTCAAACTGATTTGATAGTAATCACATCAGTCTGCCAAATGTGTAAAAATTTCAGAAGGCAAAATTAGTCTAAGTTAATTTCGTGCTGCTGGCAACCAATAAAAATCTAAAGAAGCATTATACAAAAACCTTTAAGAAGGAACTGCAGATGCTGGAAAATCGAAGGTAGACAAAAATGCTGGAGAAACTCAGCGGATGAGGCAGCATCTATGGAGCGAAGGAAATAGACAACGTTTCGGGCCGACACCCTTCTTCAGGTAAAAAAACCTATTTTTTAAAATTTCCTGGTATCATTTTTAAATACAGTTCAATGAATGTGACTAATAGAGAAACAAAATGTCATCCGTTGTACGAGCTGCGGGTGATACAATGCAGCACTGTTGTAACATGATAATTGGAAGGACAGTGAAATGCTTTCTCCTGAAAGACAATAGTTGTTTTGGAGGTCAAACATCTGCATAAACACCTGTTGCTTGTGATATGGATTAATCAAGTAAAAATGTATCAGTGGGATAATAGTGGTGCTTACATGTTAGATTTATGATCACATCCACCCTGTAAAATCCAATCTATGCTTTGATTAGCCACTCTTGACAGATTTATAACAAAACAAACCGCTGCATACTGATTGTCTGATGTTTTTAAAGATATGTCATACTCAAGCAGCTTCTTAATTTTTTGACACTGCCACTTCATAAGTCAGCTTCTCTATTAAACAGTGAGCATGAAGCATTTTGCATCTTTGAACATAGCTTCTGTCCCATTTATCTATGATCTACTGGAAGTCTAGCGGCTCACACCATGAACGTTTAGGCTTAAGCATCAAACCATATTGTGACTTCAAAAGCAACCAGATTCTGCAGTTGCAATTCATATACCAGGAAAAAAACATGAGACTGAAGTTCAAATCCAAATATGACACAAGTGAAATTAAAATTTATATCTAAATATCTAAAACAAAAATTGTCAATTGAAATGCAAACCAAATTGCAGATGCCAGAAATCTGTAATAATACAGAAAGTATGAATTTGCTCAACCTTTCCCAGCCAAGTGAGAAACAGTTAATGTTTCAGGTCAATGCCCCAACAACAGATTGTTTCTCTTTTCAGAAATGCAGCTTGGCCTGCTAAATATCTGCAGTGTTTACTGTTTCTCATTTATTCATGGGTAATGATGACTGCAAAACGACCAGATTGTTGTGAATACTTATCAGATTCACAAATGTCCATTGGGGAGGAAATCTGGCAATGCTACCAGACCTATTTGTCACTCCAGATCTACCACTGTACTTGTCTCTTAAATGCCCTTAGATATTAAACAGCAAGTCACTCATCAGAAACACAATTAAAGACGAGTAATAATTGTTGTCCTTGCAAGTGACTCCAAGATACTGAAAACAATTGCACATGCAGATTACATACATTTTCCATGGGTCTCACTCACAAATAGGACTGTCTCAGACAAAATCTACATTCTCTATCCCTTCCAAGCCCAATTCCTCCTGTAGGTCCCCTTATTTGCATAGGTGGGAACCTGTGCATTTGGATGTTCATAAAACCTTTCAAAATTCAGGCCCAGCCTTGACACCATTGTCTATTTATATGGTCCATTTCACAGAGGTGTGATTGTGATTGAAGTTTCAGCTATTTTTCACTAATAGAATTATATATATCACGTTGCTTGGCAGGCAAAAATACAAATCTACAGCAGCTGCTCTCAAAGTGCCTCAGCACTACCTATTATGGAATTTTCTACTTGGCCCAGAAATTTTCCGCAAACTCACTGAGGCCTGGGAGCTTTTATAAATCGCCTGATAGTCAGGGATAAAATTGTATTTTATGAATGAGGTTCGGAGCATGCTTGGTAACTCTCCGGAAAACTGCATGCAAATCTGGAAAGTTACCAGCAAAGCAATCGTTGAGATCTAAATCGCTGAGTTATAATTTCCCATTCTGCTTCCATGTGGAGTTGTACACTTCAAGCCCTGTCTCACGGTGCGAGTTGACCCACAAGGGACCCTGAGTTTTCACTCGTGGTAATCACATACAATTAACGTAGCGGGAACGTTGGAACTCGCGCGCGCTACTTAGTGACTCGTGGCGCTAATGGCAGGTACCCGTGAAACTTGTTAACTCGTGAAAAAATTCAAACATGTTTGAGGTTTTCCACGAGTCACATTTACTGTTCAAGTTAAAAATTGAAACATTTAAACTCGTTGTAATAACGTAGTGGCCCGTGCGTTTACCTTAGTGACTCGTGAGTCTACTGTGGGCACTCAGCGGGCAGGCAGCATCTCTGGAGAGAAGGAATGGGTGACGGGATGACATTTCCAAATTTCTCCAGCACCAAGTGTTCACTTTCTGTCAACCAGCATCTGCCCTTTCTTGTGTATGACATTATTTGTATCCGTGGCAGTTGATTGTCGCTCCCTTCAGTTTCCCAGGGGGTCAGGATGGGACTGGAGTTGGAAGGTAAAAGTGGGGGGGGTGGGTGGGGGAGGTGAGAAGGGTGGGGGGGGGGGGAGGGAGGGGAGGGGGGGGGGTTGAGGTGACTTAGTACAGGAGACAAGTGTACTGACTGTGTGAGCAGACACTTTGGTAGTGATTGCCCATAGGGTTCACTGTCGAGGACTTCATAATGCAGAGAGCATTATAAACAGTGGAGCGATTAACCCTGGAAAGGGGGGAGACTTCTCACTGAGTTGGACCCAGGAAACTGAACCTGAACAGAACACAATCTGTAGTTTCACTAAATGCTTTAAAAAAACTAAGTTATAGATTATGGACAATTTTAAGTTGAGTATGGACAAATCCAACGAACCGCACTACATTATTCTTGAATAGATAACATTGAATTTTAAAAAAGGAACCAACATTTACAGTGTCTTGGCAATTCATGATTCCCCACACTGGGCAGAGAATGGAATTTGTAAGCGGCTAACTTCATTCTAAAACTTGGAATGTCACATTGGCGGCGCAGCAGTAGAGTTGCTGCCTCACAGCGCCAGAGACCCGAGTTCAATCCTGACGACTGGTGCTGTCCGTACGGAGTTTGCATGTTCTCCCAGTGACCACGTAGATGTTTTTTCTGGGTGCTCCAGTTTCCTCCCACATTCCAAAGACGTGCAGGTTTGTATGTTAATTGTCGTCTGTAAATTGGCCCGCAGTGTGTACGATAGAACTAGTGTCCGGGTGATTGTGGATAGCATGGGCTCCACACTGTATCTAAACTAAACTAAAGGCCCTGAAGAGGAGTCCGGACCCGAAACGTCAACTATGCATTTCTCCAGAGATGCTGCCTGAGCCGTTGAGTTATTCCAACACTTTGTGACCTTTTGTGATAAGTTAATGCTTCAACCCTTTCTCGAGGAATGGGAATTAGGGGAAGCAGTAGGAAATATGTTGCTTGGCATTTAAAATAAATAGATTAGTCAGTATAGTAATTATTAAGTCAAAGTTACAGTTATGTAAGTGCAACTGCGGTAGAAGTGAGGAGAGGGGTCGGGTAATCAGCGGAACAAATGTATAATTAGCCGATCTGGAAAACGAGCAGAACGACTGGACGAGGATTTGTTTGATGCCCAAGACAAAATGCTGGAGTAACTTGGCGGGTCAGGCAGCAACTCTGGAGGCAAAGAATATGTGACTTTTTGGGTCGAGATCCTTCTTCAGAAGACGAGCCCTTATCCGAAACGTCACCTATCCACGTTCTCCAGAGATGTTACCTGTCCTGCGTTGTTACTCCAGCTTGTTGCGTCTGCCTTCCATCTAAAGCCTTGGGATCGTTGTCCTTTGTGTTGGCGTGGAGGGGGAGGGGGGTCTTGTGCTGTTTGATCGTCCCCTGCTATCCCAGGGACAGGGAGACACAGCGGCATTTGAGACTGGTGGGCAATCACTACCAAAGTGTCTGCCCACACAGTCAGTACACCTCTCCTATACTGGTCTCCAACACTAAGATCATCCCGCAGAGAATGATCCCAGCCTAACCCAAGAGCCTTGTCATCCCAGATTAATGACGCCCGCGCACACCGCCCCAACCCCAACCTCCCTCCACTTCAACTCACACCTGGGTACGCTGAATTCTATCTTTAACTCAAAGCCGCAGGATGGAGATGTCTTTTTTAACACTGTTGCTTATTAAAACAGACCTTTATTCACGGTTGGCTCAAGAGAAACGGGAGAGGAACTTGGTAACTCGGGGGAGGAACTTGGAACATCGCAGAAATTACATACCCGTGGGAACTTGGTTAAACACTTGAACATAAACTTGGAATCTCGTACATAATCACGAGTCTGTTTTTTTTCTTTCACTTGGGGTCACTCGTGGGTGGACTCGCACCGTGAGACAGGGCTTTTACGCTTTCAAAAAAAAAATGATACCTGATTCAGTGTGTGCCAATGCCTGCTTTAAAGTGACTTCGAATTTGCTGCAGCAAACCTTAGAATCAACAGCATTTGCAACAATACGTGCCCCATTGTGAGCAACACTGAGCTTCCAATCGCTTTAAATGTTGTTTATGTTCACAGCCAAAGCCGTTATTTCAGCTCTTGCAACCAAAGTACGGAACCTATTTCCCCTTGTGATAAATCCTGCTATGCTTTGGGAAATTTACAGCAAAGAGATAATAGGAGGAAACATCTTGATTTGCCAGCACTGAAAACATACAAAACCCCTGTTTGATGGTTGTAATCCTCCCGTACCTTGTATTTTAATGTGACGCAGATGGGTGCCATTCAGTCCATTGAGTCCCTGTTGGCACTCAGAGGACAACCTGTGGCCAACATTCCTGCATGTGTCCAGGGCAGGCGATCAAAGAAGAATTATTCTTTCCTTGGATTTTTAATTCACATTTAAAAAATCAACTAGTAAAGATATAAGCTGAGCCCAATGTCAACAATGAAGTTGGCTTTTTCTGCTTTGTTATGAACTTGATTCAACCAGTTTGATAAATTTCAATTAAATACAAACATTCATTTTTCATACTAAACCAATATTTGGGAACGTCTCTAATCCATACTATTCATCATTGTTGACACATGGACAACTTAGATATCACTCAGCCATCTGAAAATGGAAGAACAAAAACACAAGAACATTTGCACTGCATTTGAGAGTGCAGCTCTCCCTCAACACCACATTGGGAATACCAGTGCAGACCTTGAGCTCAGGTCACTGGAATGTAACCTGAATCAATGAGACTCAGAGGGGAAAGTGCTATCAAGTGAATATTGACTAACAGAAATAGAGGCATAAGTCAATGGTTCCGATTTGAACGAATACTGCTGTCATCTGCAACTTTACCAGAATGCTCTGTGACATCACGAACAACCAAGAATAACAAACTTTCAATAAATATCTGAAACTTATTAAGACATTGACAAACCGGCAGTTAATCACAGGTGCTCCAGTTTGTGATGAGATCCCAACTGGGTGACATGATCTTTCAATTCTCCCTTACCTTACTTTAAAGTATTTTAACAAGTGCACTTGCATAAACTCACACGAGCAATCTCCAACCCTGTTCTCTCTATTATTTCCCTTCTACTCTTTTCTTATGAGTTTCTAGCGAAAGTTTGATTTACTGTGTTAGTTTAGCACAGTCTTTAATTACATCCATAAAAATTACAAATTGCTTGAGTATTTCTTAAATAGCATGATGTTTAAGAAGGAACTGCAGATGCTGGAAAATTTGCAGGTAGGTAAAAATGCTGGAGAAACTCAGTGGGTGAGGCAGCATCTATGGAGCGAAGGAATAGGTGACGTTTTGGGTCAAGACCCTTCTTCAGACTGAATGTGTTTGATACGGGCATAGATATTGTGAGCTGAATGGCCTTTTTCTGTACAGTTCTCTCTTCTATTTTCACTCAGGTGAGCAAGGGCAAATTACAGTCGCAGATCCCAGCTTGTGCAGTCTCACATGTCTGGAATTTTCTACTTGGCCTTTTACTAGTCCACTGCAAAGTCTCTTCATTGCATGCCCATGTTGAAGAAGGATTTCTCCTCTGAGTTCTGCAAACCTCTCTCTCTTTGCCCCCCCTCTGTGAATTTTAATGCTCTCCTGTTCTTAGACCCTTCCACAGATGTTGCCCAACCCACTGAGATCCTCCAGCACATTGGTTAATGCTCCAGATTCCTGAATGCACAGCCTCTGTGTCTCAAAAAATATAGGGACAGGATTAGATGAAATAAGATGGGAGGAAGTCATAGTAGAGCTCAAACAGCAACACATTCTCTGTTGTAAAGTTTGTATAATACAATCAATATAAAATTTACTAATTGAATTCCTTTGCACATCCAGTATTCTTGCATCTTTAAAAGTGATTCAGAATACTCTTGAGATCAAATTATTGTTGACGTAGAAATACACAAACTGCTAAATATTTTATTCAGATAATTCTATAAATTCAAAATAGTATGTATGAAGCAAATTACATACTTATTTTTTTGCATACATTCTGTGGTTGTGACAGGACTATTTTTATCTCAACGTGGCCCCCTAGTCTGAAGAGATGGAATCAGTATGTATACTGTATTTGACCAAGAATGTCTACAAAATGAAGGTTAAGAATTTGGGCAAGAGAACAATTGGTAGCAGATTGTGCAGGTAGATTGGAAATGGGTTGATGTTGTGTCTATATTCAGAAACTACAACAAAACAGATAAGTGTAAATGTGGAATTATGATTCATGTGTTAAATGTACTTATTATTGGATTTACACCAGAAGATTATGGCTGAGGTTTTAATAGGAGATAGAGTAACATGTTTGGTAAAGAATAGTCAAAGTTGTTTCAGAAAGGGAAAATACTGCCTCGTTAGTAACATTCCAGAAAGATTGCAACATGTTGAATAATTTCTACATCTAGCTTTCAAAATACCACATGAAGGTTAACTGAGATCAAAGATATGGAGGTTTTGGATTAAAGATAAAGCAAGTAATTAACAACAGGTGGAAAGCAATGGGTATTTGTTATGGAGTTAAACTGGGTACAGAATATGTTCTACAGTATGTCGACTGTTTGAACCACAACTGTTTCCCATTTACATAAATAACTGGAATTTAAACTAAAACCAAACTAGAAGGAACAGTGGAATCAGAGATGAGATTTGATAGTATAATTAGAAAGCAGTGCAGATTGTATGATGTGGTTTGCATCAGTTGAATAGCATAAAAATAAGAAGAAATAAAAAGCTAAAAAATACTAGAAATTAAAAATAGAATTTTACTCCTGTTAAAAATTAAAAAATACTGTTAATTTAAAATATGTAAATAAACTGCGGCAAAATAAAGGAATAAACTGAAGCACTCAGTAAATCAGGCGACATCTTTGGATAGAGAAAGAATGGTAATATTATAATCTTGTCACCTTTCATCAGAACTGGCCACATCTGATACCAGCTGAAAGACTGGTTATCTGAAGCATTGAATTCATTATTAAGTTCTGAGAGTTGTAATGTACCAAGTTAAAAGATGAGATATGGTTCCTCGAGCTTGTTGGAACACTGGAAGAAACCAAGCAAGAGGTCAAATTAGATCCAATTTGCATTCGGTTTCTCCAATATTGCAGAGTCTGCATTGCGAGTGCCCCATGCAACACAGCAGCAACAAAAGATGGGTGCTTCTGTCAGAAGCTGATTCAATTCGTGGCGGGAGGTCCAGTATAAAGATACTACACCTCCTGCAATTACAAGAAGGTGCAATAGGGGCGGGGGATGGAAACAGGGCCCACCGAGTCCGCGCCGATCAACGCTCCCCGTACACTAGCATTATCCTACACACTAGGGACAATTTACAATTAATCTATACATTCTGTATGTCCTTGGAATGTGGAAGGAAACTGGTGCGTCCAGAGACACCCCACACGGTCACAGGGAGAAAGTAAAACTCTGTACCTAGGCAGCACCCATAGTCAGGATTGAGCCCGGGTCTTTAGCGCTATAAAGCAGCAACTCTACTGCTGCGCCACCCGCTGCCCCCTTACATAAGTGCATGCTGCGAGTAAGCACACCAGACTTCACCTCGGGCTGTGGTTCCCAAACGGTGCCAGGACCCACAGACTTCAAGGTAACTTGAAAAATCTGCAGGCCAAGCTATCGTAAAAAGGAGTCCCGACAAGGTTTTGCAATGAGCTTTTCAATGAGCTTTTGCAGTTGATAGACGTGTGAGACAGTATTTTGTTTGCTGCTGTGCTGTTGTTCAGTTAGAGTTTTATTGTTGTTTTAATAATGTTTTTTCTATCTATTGGACATTATTGCCATAGAGGGAGTGCAGAGAAGGTTCACCAGACTGATTCCTGGGATGTCAGGACTGTCTTATGAACAAAGACTGCATAGACTCGGTTTATACTCTCTAGAATTTAGGAGATTGAGAGGGGATCTTATAGAAACTTACAAAATTCTTAAGGGGTTGGACAGGCTAGATGCAGGAAGATTGTTCTCAATGTTGGGGAGGTCCAGGACAAGGGGTCACAGCTTAAGGATAAGAGGGAAATCCTTTAGGACCGAGATGAGAAGGACTTTTTTCACACAGAGAGTGGTGGGTCTCTGGAACTCTCTGCCACAGAGGGTAGTTGAGGCCAGTTCATTGGCTATATTTAAGAGGGAGTTAGATGTGGCCCTTGTGGCTAAGGGGATCAGAGGGTATGGAGAGAAGGCAGGTACGGGATACTGAGTTGGATGATCAGCCATGATCATATTGAATGGCGGTGCAGGCTCGAAAGGCCGAATGGCCTATTACTGCACCTAATTTCTATATCTATCTATCTATCTATCTATCTATCTATCTATCTATCTATCTATCTATCTATCTATCTATCTATCTATCTATCTATCTATCTATCTATCTATCTATCTATCTATCTATCTATCTATCTATCTATCTCTAAAACTCTCATCTAGACCACTTCTGGTTTGCATTAAAAAACAATTGCGCAAAAACGGTACCCTTTATCGCTAGGATGGAGTCAGGAAAGTCGCTGTGTGGTGCCGCGGCTGGTGGCCACTGAGTGGTCCCTCCCCCTGCACATACCCCCCTTCCCCCCACCCCCTCCTCCCCACACACACCTCCTTCCCCCCTTCTCCTTCCCCTCACACATCCCCCCTTCACCCCACACATCCACACCCCTCCTTTACCCCTCCCCGTTCCTCCTTTATCCTCCCACCCCCCCACACCACCCCCCCCACACCCACCCCACACTACCCCCCCACACCACCTCAAACACCACCCCACCCCCCCCTCACCCACGCCACCCCCCCTCCCCTACGCCAACCCCCCCCCCCACTCCCACACCATGGTGGAATATTGCATTTCGGAATGGGTTGCATTGGGGGACCAGGCCTCCCATGTGACTGCGACCCAATTGGTCCCACTTAGTCTAATATGCTTATAAAACTCTGATCTTGGATGTGGGGTGTGTGGTGTGTGTGTGTGTGTGTGTGTGTGTGTGTGTGTGTGTGTGTGTGTGTGTGTGTGTGTGTGTGTGTGTGTGTGTGTGTGTGTGTGTGTGTGTGTGTGTGTGTGTGTGATCATGATCATACTGCTTGAAAAAACGACGCCCTAACAGTAACATTTTTACACATTCCTGTAGAGATTTATCCGGTAAAGTCAAAAATCAGCTTACCTGAACATTTCGAGCTTTATTTCTTGAGTTATCTATGAAAGTGATCCCAAATCTTTGAAAATAAACGAGATGGGGACGCCACAGTGGCACTACTCCGCTGTATTCCACGCGCTGTGAGTGACATCACCCCCCTACCACTCTCTCCCCCCCCCCCCACCCCCGGTTTTTCGCTGTGTTCCATGTGCTGAGAGTGACATCACCCCCCGACTCACGCGAGCCTCCCGGCTCATCTTTCTAGAACATTTGCAACGGTCATTCTCACTTTGTGAACCAAATGTGAACGAAGCTTCATGCTGACTTCCACATCTTTAAAGATAAGAATTTGTTTGAACTGAATTTTTTTGCTTTAAAATGTCACCTATCCCACTCTATGATCGTTGCTTTTGTCCATCTGTCCGCATGTTCGCTCGCTCTTGGTGCCGGCACTTCTCCCCTCAAACTCCATCAAACACACACACACACACACACACACACACACACACACACACACACACACACACACACACACACACACACACACACACACACACACACACACACACACACACACACACACACACACACACACACACACACACACACACACAGCAGATCGGTGCGGGCCGAGACCAGGAGCAGGGCAAAGGATGACATCAAACGTGTCATGGCAGTTGTTGAAAAAGTACAGAAATGGTAAGGGGGAAATGTTTTAAAAAAAACCCAAAGGAAATGGATGTTTTAAAAAAAAGGGGGCCGGCGATTGCTCCATGTCCATGTCGGAGGGAAGGGGGGCAGGGCCGGCCTTAAGCCAATTGGACCAATTGCTCCCAATTGGGCCCCGCACCTATGGGGACCCCACGCTAGAGTAATCTACTCAGGTAGATCTACCCCGGGTGGAGGGGGGAGAGAGGGGTGGAGAGAGAGTAGAGGGGTGGAGGGGGAAGAAAGAGGTAGAGGGGGGGGTGAGGGGGAATGGAGAAGGGGGAGAGGGAGTGGGGGAGGTGGGTCGTTCCCTCACAGTCCCAGGGCAGCGCTCCCGCCCCTCCAGTCGCTGTACTTCACGCACACAGCCCCGGCTCCCCCCCTCTCTCTCCCCAGGAAGACACGGTGAACAATACAGGGGGGCCGGGCCGGGGGTTGGAGCAACCTCGGCCTCGGCTCACACCCATCCGCCCGGACCCTGGCATCCGCTCCTGCCGCCGGCCCTCTCCTTCCCTTCTCTCCTCCCCTTCTATCCCTCCATTCCCTTCTTCCCTCCCTCCCTTCTCTCCGTCCCTTCTTTCTCTCCTTCCTCTCTCTCTTTTCCCTTCTCTCCTTCCCTTCTTTCTCTCCTTCCTCTCTCTCTCTTTTCTCTTCTCTCCTTCCCTCCCTTCTTTCTCTACTTCCCTCACTCCCTTCTCTCGTTCCCCCTTCCCTCACTCCCTTCTCTCCTTCCCCCCAACACACACACACACATAACGCACAACTAACACACACACATCACGCACAGACAACTAACACACACACACACACACAACTAAGTTAGGATGGGGTAGAAGCCCAAAGGGTAGGATGGGGCTGAAGCCCAAACTTTAATGCCAGGACTGGTTTTTCGCCAATAGTTATTGGTTTTCCAGGATCTAGTTCATTAATTGTTTTTTTCATTTCACAGTCACTAAAACAAGTTGTATTGTAACTATTTACTTTGCAGAGATGATCTACACATTTTGTTTGTTACTTGTAGGCTTACATGTATGCAATTTTATATTAAAATGTCGCTTAGATCTGTTTGGTCCATTAACTCGCAGGCACTTTTTAAGCGCACATTTTAATTACTTTCCATTCTACCATAGAGATATAAAGTCTATAATAAACTTTATTTGTATTTTTATGATTCTACAGACCTTGGCTGGGAACCTGGGGTTCACCAAAATTGTTCCCAATTGGGGCCCGCACCTCCTAAGGCCGGCCCTGGGGGCGGGTGAGGATGGCTTGAGTGGGTGCAGGGTTTTCTGGAGCTCCTTCCAAATGGCAATATTTTGTATGTTCAAAGTTAAAACGGAGGACTAGGCAGGAATATCAAAATGATCACCTGCAGCTGAGAAAAAGAAGATGATTTGTGCATGAAGAAGCCGTGAACAAAGCAAAGATACTAGAGCGGAGACGGAAGTCGGTTACGGAAATGGTGCTGAAGATTACCCATGACCCTACTACGGCTTTTTCGTCGAGTGGACTATCTTTTTCCGCTTTAGGATCTTTGGTTTCCAGTCTCCATGAGACGGAGAGTGTGGAGGAAAGTAGCGCTGTAAGGGCAGTCCGCATCTTTCACCAGCTCATTGTAACTTTTCCCAATTCCATAATGACTCTCTAAGAACTTGGCTCTCATCAGACCTGGCGTCTCTCCGCCGTAAACGGAGTTCACCTCCTGGACGCTCAACTCGTAGACCACCTGCTCCTTCCTGAAGCGGATATCAAACAGCTGTAAACCGCTGGCGAGACTGTGGCGGAACGTGAACTCCCAGTCAAAGTAGCGAACGCGGTTGTTTACAACGTGATATCTAGGTCCACGTGGCTCGAACTTGAGGGGGCCGTAGGTTTGAAACTTCTGGCGAGGTCTCAGCGAGGCGTAGTTGGGATCCGAATACATCCTTTGGATCTCTCTCGCTCTCTCACTCCCTCTCTCTCACCATCTTGCCTCGAGTTACTCCAGCATTTTGTGTCCCTCTGTGTTTTTGCCGGCATCTGCAGTTCTTTGTTTTTGCAGTGAAAAGCTTTTGTTTGTGTGCAATAAAATCAAATCAGATAATTATATACATGATTACAATCAAGCTAAATACAAGTACAACAAACAGTGCAAAGAGAAAAATACTAAAGGCAACATGCAAGACCAACATGAATCATCCAAAATGCACATCAAAAGCCAGGACCATTCATAAAATTGTGCATTAACTAAAGCTTGGCCTTTATTTTTACACAATAATGTCGCTGGTGTCTTAAGAGATATCAGGAAGAGATATTGCAAACTATACATCAGAACAGCATTTACTGTACATTGCAAATAACAGAACAGGTTTATTAAAAATAACAAAAGTTGTCACACAAAAAGAATGTCCATCTTGTCGACTCAATGAAAATGTCATTATCTGTGCTGCAGATAATATACTACAATAAATAAGGAGACACGGCACTTTCTTAATGCAGAGGCTGTCACATAGTAAGCCTTCAGTTCACAAGTGAGCTGAAGGAAATGCACCATCTCTACCTGAACACAAAGTTGTTGGGCAACCTCTGGCCCTTAGAATTAGATTCAATTCTGTGAAATAAAATAGTTCCATTGATAATTGCAAGGACAGGGAATTAGTTATGGAACAGTGATCATGTCAATTAATGGTGCAATATAAATACTGAAGAAGACAGGGAACAACCAAAGATAGTGACATTGTATTTGATTTGTGAAAGGAGGCCAATTCCAAAGAAATGGGAGATGAACTTGCCTGATAAAGTGAAAATGCAAATCAACAAAATCAGCTCTGCAACAGAAAATGTTCAAGCAAGAGATAATTGTGGGACTGACTAGATCAATTATCTTTCTTATTCTATACTGTTATCTATTATTTCCTGCCTCACTCTTCATACTCCTGTTTGTTAGACTAGTGGTGATTTCCCCAGGGTAATCAATCATCAGTGACTGACAGATTTACATTTGAGAGTACGTGTGTGAAGTCTGGATCTTATTCCGGTAAGCACTGGTGGTTCCAAATGGAACTTCTATCAGTGGCTTACAACACCTATCTGTTCTTGCAAATGAAAATCAGCAGTGTGTTAAGGAGACTTGGAATCCTACAAATCAATGGGACTATCTGTTAAACAAATCAAATAAAAATATGTACATTTAGGCCGTTACCAAAAAAAAAAGTTGGTTCTCTTCATCCCAACTTCAGTCTGAAGAAGGGTTCCGACCCAAAACATCATCTATTCATTTTCTTCAGATGCTGCCTCCAGCATTTTGTGTCTATCTTCTGATCTTCAAAGTAGTTTATAGAAGATTGTACATAATTATTACTATCAAGATACCTTGTCTAGTGGTTTAAAATATTTGTTGATATA
Source organism: Raja brachyura (assembly GCA_963514005.1). The sequence continues at coordinate 66,247,919 of OY740783.1, forward strand.
TTACAACTCCAGGGTGGCACAGTGGTGCAGCAGTAGAGTTGCTGCCTTACAAGCCACAGATCCAGGTTTGATCCTGACTGTATGGAGTTTGTATGTTCTCCCTGTGTACGTGTAGGTTTTCTCTGGGTGCTCTGGTTTCCTCCCACATTCCAAAAACGTGCAGGTGGCTTCTGTAAAGTATGTGTAGGATAGATCTAGTGAACAGGTGATCGCAGGTTGGTGTGGGCTTGGTGGGCTGAAGGACCTGTTTCCATGCTGTATCTCTATCACACGATGACTCAAAGCAGATAAGCATTGCTTGCAGGAGGTATAATGAATAGAGGAGAAAAATAGAGTAGAGGATAAAAAAGACAGGTATTCAAAATATGTCTTGTAAGTGTAGAATTATATCCACAGAGATGTCTTGATGCAGAGATCTTCAGGTTAGCCCCTCTCGTACTGATATGAGAGCAGTGAATCTCTTATTAACACCATTTATATATTGCAGCAAAAATGAAGTGGAACATACCTTTGTATATTGGTACTTCTCCTGCCTGTAGGCATAGCCACAGCATTTGTTCTTCATGACCATGAACTGATCATATCAAACATTTTTCTTTCAATTCTTCTTTCGAGCTCGGCCTAACCTCCTTCAGCAGCAAGGGTAAAAATAACCACAAAACCAGAGACCTCTCCACATAATCAGGCAGATTCTGAGCAACTGACTTGGAATGATGTATCACCAAATGTGTCAGTTAAAATTCAATGTCTTCCAAAAGCACCTTTGCCAAAATATACTACTTCTTTGTTAAGGATTGTTCTCTGTAGCATAGACTAGATCAATGAGAAATTATGAGGCGTTTGTAGAGCAGGCTAAGTGAATCTGCTTCCAATAACTGGAGCTCATTAAAGAAATAGCACAGATTTAAAATGAGGGGAAAAAAAAACCATGTGCGAATATAATGAACGTGCCTTTTTATAAAGTTACATTATGTTATGATCTGGAATGTACAGCCTGAAAGGATGAGGGAAGCGGGAACAACTGTAATTTTCAAAAGGAACGGAATGCATCGTTAAAAAGGAAAGTGTACATTGCCACAGGAGGAAAGTAGGAAAGTATGAATATTTTCAATATCTTGAGAGCTGGATCAGAGAACTGTGACCTTCTTATGTGCTTTATTATTCTATCATTCAACATAACGTAACTTGTGTTTCAGTGACAGAATTGGACATTGAAGTATATTTCAGATCTGATGCCCAAAACCAGTAACATCTGGTAACCCAGTATTCCACCTGAAATTGGTCAGAGGGAATAGAGGCAAAGTGTGTAGAAAGGAACTGCAGTTGCTGGTTCATACTGAAGATAGACACAAAGTGCTGGAGTAACTCAGCAGGTCAGGCAGCATCTCTGGAGAAAATTGATGGGTGACGTTTTGGCTCGAGACTCTTCCCGACTCTCAGTCTGAAGAAAGCATGGTGGCATAGCGGTAGAGCCACTGCCTTACAGCGCCAGAGACCCAGTTATAATCCTGACTATGGTTGCTATCTGTGTGGAGTTTGTACGTTCTCCCCGTGATCGCGTGGATTTTCTCCGAGATCTTCGGTTTCCTCTGTAAAGACGTCCAAGTTTGCAAGTTAATTGGCTTGGTATAAATGTAAAATTGTCCATAGTATGTGTAGGATAGTGTTAATGTGCGGGGATCGCTGGTTGGCGCAGATTCGCCATCCTTTTTCTCCAGAGATGCTGCCTGACCCACAGAGTTACTCTAGCATTTGTTGAGGTTGAGTAGGATCAATATTGAGCAGGTGATCCGCGGTGCTTGATTTACAACCTGGAAGAACATGAAAGTTGTCTTTGTTAGCTTTCAATTGGGAAATCAAGGTACAAACTCCAAACCTTAAAGCGAAAATGACACAGCCATGACAAGCAATTGGCTACCTTAGGTTATAACATTTTGAAGATGGTAAGGGTTGAATAAGCTAGAGGGAAGTAGCAGGAAATAATGAGGTAGAAAATAAAAGAACTGCAGATGCTGGAATCTGAAACAATACAGAAATTCTGGAAGAACTCAACTTGTCAAACAGCTTTGTTGGAAAATAAATCGGTTAACGTTTCCGGCCGGGGACCTTTCCTCAGAATGAGAATGAGATAAGATGTAGTAAGTATTAGGACATGGCTGGATCTTCAGATCTATTTTAATGTCTGCCTTCCTGTTCCCTGGCTCCTCGGATTTGCAGAAATCAATAACGTTTGTGCGTGTGTGCTGCATTTAGTTCTGAATTCTAGCTTAACTTCAAATACGGAACAGTAGTTAACATAGATCTTTTACAGTTTTATAAATGGTACAATTAAATTAATGTACAGAACGAGGCATAAATCAGCTGCAGGCTGGATTTGAGTAGATAAGCAATAAAAATGTTTCAGCTTATTTTTTTTATTGGATTTTGATCTGTGATATCAATAGACAGTGGCATATATTTTTCAAAATAATATGCCAACTGACTTACAGGTCAAAAAATCAAAATGTTTGTGCTCATTATTTGATCTCAAATGGAACATCATTAAGGGCGGGATAGGCTGCAATGCCTTGACTTCCAAAGGGAAAAAAACAAGAGAGTTTGCGTCCTCCTGATCAGAACTCCTTTGCCTTTCACACAAAAGACTGGTGCTAATATAGATCCACATTTCACTCTGATTTCACTCCAGACTCACTTCAGTGACTTACAGGAGAATTGATTCCATTCCTTGAACCATGTGCTAACATGAATAATGTTTGTATTAAAATAAGGTAAGGAAGCACAAAAGGAGATACAAAGAACTGTAGATGCTAGTTTTCAAAAAAGACACAAAGTGCTGGAGTAACTCAGCAGGATAGGCAGCATCTCGGGAGAACGTGGATAGCCGACGTTTTGGGTTAGGGTCCTTCTTCCCTTCTTCAGACTGACTTTGGTGGGCTGAGGAGAAAGATGGAAGAGAGGAGCACAAAGCCTGGCGAGTGATACGCAGATGGTTGGACAAAAGCCAGAGATGAAAGACAGAAGGTGTGAGATATGCAAATGCAAACCCAGAGGAAGGAATATAGGGGGAGGGGAATTAAGACACATGGGTGTGAGGTCCAGGTGGGACACGGGAAAAGGAGGAGGGGGAAGCGGGGGTATTGTTTGTAGGTTAGTTACCTAAATTTGGAGAATTCAATGTTCATACCCTAGGGTTGTAACCTGACCGAGCAGAATAAAAGGTGCTGTTCCTCCAGTTTGCATGTGGCTCACTCTGGCAATAGAGGCCCAGAACAGAAAAGTCAGTATGAGAATGGGAAGGCGAGTTAAACTGATTAGCAACTGGGAGATTCATCTGGCCTTGGCAGTTTAGGGGCAAGTATTCAGCGAGACGGTCGCCGGGTCTATGCTTGGTCTTGCCGATGTAAAGGCGGCCACATCAGGGACACCAAATCCAGTAGATGAGTTTAGAGGGGGTGCACGTGGACCTCTGTCTTACCTGGAAGGACTGCTGGGGTCCCAGGATGGATGTGAGGGAGGAGGTATAGGGACAGGTGCTATATCTGCTGCGGTTGTAGGGGAAGGTAGCTGGGGAGGGGGTGATTTAGGTGAGAAGGGATGAGTGAATCAGAGTGTTGCAGAGGAAGTGGTGAACCAAGAAGTAGATTGGATGCTTTAAAGCATCTGATATATTCAGCATTTAAACTAGTGCCTCTAGTTAATGTAATGTAAATTAAATAACTCATAATATTTTGTTAGTTTAGCACTAAAAACTGCAATACATTGTGACCTGATCATTTTAAGAATTGACTCCTATAACACACTCTTTTGTCTCCTGCATTAAACTTTATAAATTCTGGAGTGATATTTTTGAAATATTTACAAAATTATTTTAAATAAAAATGGAACCTAATACTGAAATGATTACATTTGGAGTAATGGAAGATGGGAATAAATTGAACTCATCTCAAATTTTATTATTTAATTATGAGTTAATAAAAGCAAAAAAACATACTTAACTTTAGGAAAAATACATCCATACCAAGGCTTAAAATGTGGATTTCAAACATGTTGGACACTGCACACCTTGAGGAAATGCGATTCCTCCTAATAGATAAATCAGACCACTTTGTAACGAGTTGATCTCCATTTGTCGTTTTCTTGGAAGCATATGGTGCAACAAAACCGTAGAAGCTAACTGTTTCAGGATTGGGCGAGGGATGGTCAAGAATATAGATAACGATCTCCTTAATCTCTTACTTTGTACTCTTTTTCTTTCTTTTTCCTTTTTCTTTATGTACAGCTTTCTTTTTCAAGAAGCTGTACATAAAATGTAATATGTCAATATATATTAGACACCTTGGTGCCATATTGCTGTACTTACTTCTAATAAAATAAAAATTAAAAAAAATAAATTAATTAAAAAAACATTGACTCAACATGGATGCTTTTTTAGTTACAGTATGTGCAGGAAATAACTGCCGATGCTGGTTTAAATCGAAGATAGACACAAAATGCTGGAGTAACTCAGCGGGACAGGCAGCATCTCTGGAGAGAAGGAATGGGTGATGTTTCGGGTTGAGACCCTTCTTCACCCATTCCTTCTCTCCAGATATGCTGCCTGTCCCACTGAATTACTCCAGCATTTTGTGTCTATCTTTGCTTTCTAGTTTGTTCCAGTATTTTTGTTTAACAGAAGCTTTCTTCGTAATCAGAAACGTTAATGGGTGCATAAGAAGTCGGCTATTCGACCCCTCAATCCTATCCCACCTTTCAATAAGCTCCTGGCTGATCTATCCCTGGCATTATCTCTTCTCCTGTACCAGTTCCTCATACCTTCAACATTGAACATTCAAAAAAATTATCTCCTCCCACTTTAAATACTGACAATGACATTGTCTCCACAACGGTTAACAAAGCTGCTGGTAGATCTGCTGCCTCACAGCACCAGAGACCCAGGTTTGATCTTGCGCCGTCTGTGTGGGGTTTGCACGTTCTCCCTGTGGCCATGTGGGTTTCTTCCCAGTGCTCTGGCTTCCTCCTACATCCTGAAAATGTGTGGGCTTGCTGTTTAATTGGCCTCCATAAAATGCCCCTAGTGTATAGGGAGTAGATGCAAAAGTGGGATAGCATAAAACTAGTGCAAAGGCGTAATCAATGGTCGTGTGGACTCAGTGGGTCGTAGTGCCGGTTTCATGATATATCTTTCGAGCAGTCAAACCTCCGCAGTAGAGAATTCTAAAAATTCACCGTCTTCCACGAGGAGAAGTTGCAATGCATCACTGCCCCATCATCTTGTAACCATGTCTCCTTTAGTTTTAGAGATACAGTGTGAAAACAAGCCCTTTGGCCCACCAAGCTAGTACTAACCAGCAATCCCCAAACACTAGTTCTATTCGACAGATTAGGGACCATTTACAGAAGTTAATTAACCTACAAACCTGCATGTCTGGAATGTGGGAGCAAAGCCGAGCACTAAGAGAAAACCCACGTGGTCACTGAGAGAACGTACAAACTTGGTGCAGACAGCACCCATACTCAGGATCAAACCTAGGTCTCTAGCACTGTAAGGCAGCGATAGTACAGCTACGCCCCTGTGCCGCCGCTCATTTGAAATTTTGTCACTCATGGTAACATCTGAACTCTGATTCTACCATGCCCTCACAGGCTCTTATATATTTCAATAGAATCCCTGTTCATTCTAAATGAATCCCTGCTCATTCCCAAAGAATATAGATCTGAAGAAGGGTCTCGATCTCGATCTGAAACATCACCGGTTCCTATTCTCCAGAGATGCTGCCTGAATTACTCCAGTTTTTTGTGTCTATCTTCGGTTTAAACCAGCATCTGCAGTTTCTTCCTAAATATGGATTTACTTTTGTTGGCCACCAATGATAAATCAACCAGCTTTCTAATTCACATTTTAAATAAAAACAACATCCTGAGCCGTTCTCTTTCAAGCCTGTTAGGATTCCTAATGGCTGTGCATTGCCTAGAAGACTTCTAACCACACAGGTCATCAGGGGAAGTATTGTAGCAATTGAAGTCTTTACAAGATTACCAGGTGTTGCTGGATATGCTATGATCAGACCCTTGTGGATTCTGAGTTCAACAATTAATTGGCCTCCACAACACAGGAAAAATCGTTTGAAGTAGCCTGGGGGAGTTCTTGTTTATTTCAAGTATTATCTCTTTATATTGATTGCCAGTGCTTGGTAGTTTGTTTGTCCTGTTGTCTTTTCCCTTGGAACAGGATGTCTCCCACAGACAGTCCTAAGGGTTATAGGTGAACAGATGACATGGTGTCATCCCCAGTGTAAGATGGTTTAGAAACCAGAGTGAAGACGTATGCTAAGAACTTACTGTTCTGGGTGCCACAGGATGAAGCGCTGTAAAATTACTTGGTTAACATAGAAACATAGAAAATAGGTGCAGGAGTAGGCCATTCGGCCCTTCGAGCCTGCACCGCCATTCAATGTGATCATGGCTGATCATCCAACTCAGTATCCCGTACCTGCCTTCTCTCCATACCCCCTGATCCCTTTAGCCACAAGTGCCACATCTAACGCCCTCTTAAATATAGCCAATGAACTGGCCTCAACTACCTTCTGTGGCAGAGAATTCCAGAGACTCACCACTCTCTGTGTAAAGAATGTTTTCCTCATTTCGGTCCTAAAGGAATTCCCCCTTATCCTTAGACTGTGACCCCTTGTTCTGGACTCCCCCAACATCGGGAACAATCTTCCAGCATCTAGCTTGTCCAACCCCTTAAGAATTTTGTAGGTTTCTATAAGATCCCCCCTCAATCTTCTAAATTCCATCGAGTACAAACCGAGTCTATCCAATCTTTCCTCATATGAAAGTCCTGACATCCCAGGAATCAGTCTGGTGAATCTTCTCTGTACCCCCTCTATGGCAAGGATGTCTTTCCTCAGATTTGGAGACCAAAACTGTACGCAGTACTCCAGGTGTGGCCTCACCAAAACCCTGTACAACTGCAGTAGAACCTCCCTGCTCCTATACTCAAATCCTTTCGCTATGAATGCTAACATACCATTTGCTTTCTTCACTGCCTGCTGCACCTGCATGCCTACTTTCAATGACTGGTGTACCATGACACCCAGGTCTCGTTGCATCTCCCCCTTACCTAATCTGCCACCATTCAGATAATAGTCTACCCTCATGTTTTTGCCACCAAAGTGGATAACCTCACATTTATCCACATTGTACTGCATCTGCCATGCATCTGCCCATTCACTCAGCCTATCCAAATCACCCTGCAGCCTCCAAGCATCCTCCTCACACCTAACTATACCCCCCAGCTTGGTATCATCTGCAAATTTGGAGATGTTGCATTGAATTCCCTCGTCCAAATCATTAATATATATTGTAAATAGCTGGGGTCCCAGCACTGAGCCTTGCGGCACCCCACTAGTCACTGCCTGCCATTCTGAAAAGGACCCGTTTACTCCTACCCTTTGCCTCCTGTCTGCTAGCCAGTTCTCTATCCACATCAATACTGAACCCCCAATACCGTGTGCTTTAAGTTTGTATGCTAATCTCTTATGCGGGACCTTGTCGAAAGCCTTCTGAAAGTCTAGATATAACACATCCACTGGTTCTCCCTTATCCACTCTACTAGTTACATCCTCGAAAAATTCTATCAGATTTGTCAGACATGATTTACCTTTCGTAAATCCATGCTGACTTTGTCCAATGATTTCACCACTTTCCAAATGCGCTGCTATCCCATCTTTAATAACTGACTCTAGCAGTTTCCCCACTACCGATGTTAGACTAACTGGTCTGTAATTCCCCGCTTTCTCTCTCCCTCCTTTTTTAAAAAGTGGGGTTACATTAGCTACCCTCCAATCCTCAGGAACTACTCCAGAATCTAAGGAATTTTGAAAAATTATCACTAATGCATCCACTATTTCTGTGGCTACCTCCTTGAGTACTCTGGGATGCAGACTATCTGGCCCTGGGGATTTATCGGCCTTCAATCCGTTCAATTTACCCAACACCACCTCCCGGCTAACCTGGATTTCACTCAGTTCCTCCATCTTATTTGACCCCCGTTCCACTGCTATTTCCGGCAGATTATTTATGTCTTCCTTAGTGAAGACAGAACCAAAGTAGTTATTCAATTGGTCTGCCATGTCCTTGTTCCCCATGATCAATTCACCTGTTTCTGACTGCAAGGGACCAACATTTGTTTTAACTAGTCTCTTTCTCTTTACATATCTATAAAAACTTTTGCAGTCAGTTTTTATGTTCCCTGCCAGTTTCCTTTCATAATCTATTTTCCCTTTCCTAATTAAGCCCTTTGTCCTCCTCTGCTGGATTCTGAATTTCTCCCAGTCCTCCGGTAGGCTGCTTTTTCTGGCAAATTTGTATGCCTCATCTTTTGTTTTTATACTATCCCTGATTTCCCTTGTTATCCATGGATGCACCACCTTCCCCGATTTATTCTTTTGCCAAACTGGTATGAACAACTTTTGTACTTCATCCATGCAGTCTTTAAATACCTTCCATTGCACATCCACTGTCAACCCTTTAAGAATCACCTGCCAGTCTATCTTGGCCAATTCACATCTCATACCTTCAAAGTTACCTTTGTTCAAGTTCAGAACCCTTGTTTCTGACTTAATTTTGTCACTCTCCATCCTAACGAAGAACTCAACCATATTATGGTCACTCTTGCCCAAGGGGCCACGCACAACAAGACTGCTAACTAACCCTTCCTCATTACTCAATACCCAGTCTAGAATAGCCTGCTCTCTCGTTGGTTCCTCCACATGTTGGTTGAGAAAACTATCCCGCATACATTCCAGGAAATCCTCTTCCTCAGCACCCCTGCCAATTTGATTCACCCAATCTACATGCAGATTGAAGTCACCCATTATAACCGTGTTACCCTTGTTGCACGCATTTCTAATTTCCTGTTTGATGCCATCCCCAACTCCAATACTACTGTTAGGTGGCCTGTACACAGTTCCCACTAGCGTTTTCTGCCCCTTAGAGTTTCGCAGCTCTACCCATATCGATTCCACATCCTCCACGCTAATGTCCTTCCTTTCTATTGCATTAATCTCCTCTCTCACCAGCAACGCTACCCCACCTCCTTTTCCTTTTCGTCTATCCCTCCTGAATATTGAATATATTGGTAGTAACTGTTGAGAGAAATGTTCATCTTTCACTCAAAAATCCCAATGGTTCCAACTTTATTTAGTTAATGCATAAAACAAAAGGAACATAAGAACCGAGCACAAAAAGTCAAACTGCTCTCATTAAACAAGTGAAAAGAAAAGCAAAATAGTGCTTCAATTATATAGTAAATCCAAAAAGAGAGAGAAAGGGGGACATTTTCTGTTTTCATTTTGGTTTGGTTTAGTTTGGGTTTGGGGTTTTGGTTTTGTGATACAGCATGGAACAGGCCCTTTGGCCCACCAAGTCCACGCCGACCATCGTTCTCAAGTATACACTATCACTCCTACACTCTACGGGCAATTTACAGAGATCAATTAACCTACAAATCTTCACACGCAGTCACAAGGAGAACATACAAATTCCACACAGACAGGACCTATAGAAACATAGAAAAATAGGTGCAGGAGTAGGCCATTCGGCCCTTCGAGCCTGCACCGCCATTCAATGTGATCATGGCTGATCATCCAACTCAGTAACCCGTACCTGCCTTCTCCCCATACCCCCTGATCCCTTTAGCCACAAGTGCCACATCTAACCCCCTCTTAAATATAGCCAATGAACTGGCCTCAACTACCTTCTGTGGCAGAGAATTCCAGCGACTCACCACTCTCTGTGTAAAGAATGTTTTCCTCATCTCGGTCCTAAAGGAATTCCCCCTTATCCTTAGACTGTGACCCCTTGTTCTGGACTCCCCCAACATCGGGAACAATCTTCCAGCATCTAGCTTGTCCAACCCCTTAAGAATTTTGTAAGTTTCTATAAGATCCCCCCTCAATCTTCTAAATTCCAGCGAGTACAAGCCGAGTCTATCCAATCGTTCCTCATATGAAAGTCCTGACATCCCAGAAATCAGTCTGGTGAATCTTCTCTGTATCCCCTCTATGGCAAGGATGTCTTTCCTCAGATTTGGAGACCAAAACTGTACGCAATACTCCAGGTGTGGGCTCACCAAAATCCTGTACAACTGCAGTAGAACCTCCCTGCTCCTATACTCAAATCCTTTCGCTATGAATGCTAACATACCATTTGCTTTCTTCGCTGCCTGCTGCACCTGCATGCCTACTTTCAATGACTGGTGTACCATGACACCCAGGTCTCGTTGCATCTCCCCTTTTCCTAATCTGCCACCATTCAGTTAATAGTCTACCCTCATGTTTTTGCCACCAAAGTGGATAACCTCACATTTATCCACATTATACTGCATCTGCCATGCATCTGCCCATTCACTCAGCCTATCCAAATCACCCTGCAGCCTCCAAGCATCCTCCTCACACCTAACTATACCCCCCAGCTTGGTGTCATCTGCAAATTTGGAGATGTTGCATTGAATTCCCTCGTCCAAATCATTAATATATATTGTAAATAGCTGGGGTCCCAGCACTGAGCCTTGCGGTACCCCACTAGTCACTGCCTGCCATTCTGAAAAGGACCCGTTTACTCCTACTCTTTGCCTCCTGTCTGCTAGCCAGTTCTCTATCCACATCAATACTGAACCCCCAATACCGTGTGCTTTAAGTTTGTATGCTAATCTCTTATGTGGGACCTTGTCGAAAGCCTTCTGAAAGCCTTCTGAAAGTCTAGATATAATACATCCACTGGTTCTCCCTTATCCACTCTACTAGTTACATCCTCGAAAAATTCTATCAGATTTGTCAGACATGATTTACCTTTCGTAAATCCATGCTGACTTTGTCCAATGATTTCACCACTTTCCAAATGCGCTGCTATCCCATCTTTAATAACTGACTCTAGCAGTTTCCCCACTACCGATGTTAGACTAACTGGTCTGTAATTCCCCGCTTTCTCTCTCCCTCCTTTTTTAAAAAGTGGGATTACATTAGCTACCCTCCAATCCTCAGGAACTACTCCAGAATCTAAGGAATTTTGAAAAATTATCATTAATGCATCCACTATTTCTGTGGCTACCTCCTTGAGTACTCTGGGATGCAGACTATCTGGCCCTGGGGATTTATCGGCCTTCAATCCGTTCAATTTACCCAACACCACCTCCCGGCTAACCTGGATTTCACTCAGTTCCTCCATCTCATTTGACCCCCGTTCCATTGCTATTTCCGGCAGATTATTTATGGCTTCCTTAGTGAAGACAGAACCAAAGTAGTTATTCAATTGGTCTGCCATGTCCTTGTTCCCCATGATCAGTTCACCTGTTTCTGACTGCAAGGGACCAACATTTGTTTTAACTAGTCTCTTTTTCTTCACATATCTACAAAAACTTTTGCGGTCAGTTTTTATGTTCCCTGCCAGTTTCCTTTCATAATCTATTTTCCCTTTCCTAATTAAGCCCTTTGTCCTCCTAGTCAGGATGGAACCCAGGAATCTAGTGCTATGAAGCAGCAGTTGCTATACTATCTTTGGTAACTAATGATAGTATAGCAGCTGTATTACTATACAAAAATGAATTAAAAAAGAAACATTAATTATTTCAGCTTTTCATTTTTGGTGGAGTGGATGAAGAGCAAGAATTCAATGACACAAGGTAAATTAAGTTAATAATTCCGTCTGACAGACAATCAAGTAACTCTCATTGTTTCAGTAAGAACGTACAAAGGTTATGGGATAATATTATGAAATTGCAATCCTACTGCAAGGTGTTAGTGATCAGCATCTGATATATGCAGAACTGCTCATTCTCATGCTTTGCTCAGGCTCATATCCTCTGGGACAGCTGCAATATTGCAGCAGCTGCTGCCGCAGCCACTGTGCAGCCCACTGCAGGAGATGCAGGCTGGCTTCATAGGGAGCAGGTGCATCTTAGTGAAGAAAGTGGGTCCCTGATGAGGTGCTGAGCTGATGAACAGTGCAGTCAGTGAGGGTAATATTGTAGATCAAAACATTATCCTGTATGAAGACTGAAATCCTATTTTTTTTACATTACATTAATGAAAGAGATTTTCTCAGAATTTGGAATGCATAAAGTCAATAATAGGTTGGTATTTCTCATTTCTAGTACGACAATTACTTACTGAGCACTTGACTAACGAACCATCAGTCTGAAGAAGGGTCTCGACCCGAAACGTCACCCATTCCTTCTCTCCAGAGATGCTGCCTGTCACGCTGAGTTACTCCATCATTTTGTGTCAACCTTGACTGAAAGCTTGGTCCCGTGCAATTTCCCAGAAAAGGCAATTCTTTTTCTTTTCTTTTGAGTTAGACAATTGGTAGCTCTTCACTCAGGTCTGCAGAACTTTAATGTGCTGCTTTTTAATGTTCCACCTTTTGATTCATTGCCCCTGGATCCGGGGCTCAGCTGTGATGATTCTCATTGTTGGGCTCCCACAGGCTCAGCCTCTGCCTTTGAGCCTCAACCTGCACTTGAGTTGCAGCGACAAGTCATTGACGGTCCCTTCTGCAATGGGTGCAATTAAGCTACTGCTGCAATTTTAATATTGCACTTGTTGCACCGAACAATGCAACAATTTTTGCAACAATATATCATTGGGCTAGCTTATGCCAAGCAAACAAGTCGAGTCTCTTCAGGCTGGTGTCAGGTAATCAGATAATTCCCTGACCTTTATGGGATGCATCATAGGATTCTAAAAATGATGTCCCCTGGGATAATAAATCTTTGATGTGGATCTTATAAAATTCTCTAATTTCTAAAGTGAGTTCTGTAGAATGGGCAGTAAATGTGACCCATTTCAGTTTTCAACAGGAGAAAGTAAAAGTGGATATATTTAATTTTGCAATGTCTTAGCATTGCTTTCCATTTTTACCATACTTGTAAGCTAATTACTTTATTATATGCACATGATTATTATATTATATTAACACATTACACTGCAAAAGTTTCAAACATAGTTCTTAAAATGCCTTTTCTGGAAAGAATGTTTCAACATGTATTGTATATTTTATGTGAATTCGGGAGCACTGGATGGAAATTCAACATGATTTTCAATTATATTATTTATGTTTGTGGCAATCTATCATTTTCTTTTTGTGAGTCTTTGGCAAAGCTGGTAATGGGTTCTCCGGGAGATATTTTATTTATGCTAAGTATTAGCAACTTAACACTTCGATAATAAAGGGCCTGTCCCACTTGGGCATCATTTACGCGTCATTTACGTAACATCATTTACGCGTCGCGACGCGCGCATGGCGCGTGGTGAGGTGAGGTGACGTAGGCAGTGACGCGCGTTCGCGCGCGGGGTCCCAGGTTTTTGGGATTCACAAAATCTTCATGCACCACCTGCGTGACGCACAAATGACATCCAAGTGGGACAGGCCCTTAAGTTCACACACCGAAAAATCAAAACTGGCCATTACATTCAAATAAACTGTCAAACGTAGTATGTAATTAACACATGTATTATTCCAGACATTTCACAATTTTACCCAAACTGACTAAGTCTCGTTGCACTGAACAATTTGCCATGATTTGTTAATGTTGCAATCAATTTTATTGTTGGTGATTGATAATGAAACAAATAATTTAGAATGTTTAATGGAAGGTGGTACCAATATAAGCTGGTAAACAGTAGTCCTATGGAATACAGAAGCTGAAGATTATGCCTGAAAAATCACCATGATTTCCTTGTGGATTTAGTCTGGCTTGTCATCCTGAGGAGCATTGAACAAATACAAACATAAAATGCTGGAAACATTCAGCAAGTCAGGCACATCTGTGGAAGGAGAATGAGTCAATATTTCCAGTCTGAGACCCTTCTCAGATCTGAGACAGAATGAAAACAAGTTGGCTCTAGACAGCAGAGAATGTTGGAGCTGGGGGACAGGGGGGCCAAGAGAATATCCCGGATAGGATGAGACAATCTTGCAGTTAGTGAGTAGTTAAAATGAAACTAATGTCTGACTAATGTGTCACTGATGATGAGATTGGCGTGGGTCAGACAATACAAATAAAAGAAAAGGGGAAAAAACTGAGGCAAAATTATGACAGCAGAAATTGTCAATTCTGATAAAAACAGATAGTTATCTAAAGGCAGTGTTTTTGATATTGAGTCCTATAGCCTACAAAATGCCCAAACTGAAATTGAGATATTGCTCCTGAAGCTTGTATGGGCCTTGCAGTAAGGATGCAGACGGCCACAGACAGATGGGTAGGAGTGGGAGTGGGATGGGCAATGAATTGGATCCCTAGATAGTGAGGATGGAAGAGAGGAAAGGACAGGTGTTGCATCTCCTGTGCCTGCAGGGGAAAGTGGAATTTAACAGGTAGCGGTGGGTAGGGACGGACGAATGGACCAGGGAGTCACAAAGGGAGTGAAGGTGGAGCAGAGGGGTTTATGTGCCTGGTGGAATTTTGTCAGAGCTGGCAGACATTGAAAGAGAGAGCCCGGGGGTTATTTCTCTCGGCTCCTCAGTCGCCTCTTCTCTCTCTCCCCCGGGCTCTCTCTCTCTCCCCCCACCCCCAGCTCTCTCTCCACCCCCTGGGCTCACTTTCTCCACCCCAGGCTCTCTCTCCGCTCCCCCCAGGCCCTCTTCCCCCCCGGGCTCTCTCTCTCCCCCTCCCGCCCTCGGGCTCTCTCTCCACCCCCCCCCCCCCCCGGCTCTCTCTCCACCCCAGCCGAGCTCTCCCAACCCCCCCCCCCCCCCCCTCCATCGGGCTCTCTCCCCCCCCCCCGGGCTCTCTCTCTCCCCCCCCAGTCTCTCTTCTGCCCCGACCCCCTCCCCTCCCCCTCCCTCCCTCCCCTCCCCCTCCCTCCCTCCTGCCCTCTCTCCCCCTCCTCTCTCTCCCCATCCTCTCACTCCCCTCCTCTCTCTCCCCCTCCTCTCTCCCCCCCTCCTCTCTCCCCCCCTCCTCTCTCCCCCCCTCCTCTCTCCCCCCTCCTCTCTACCCCCTTCCTCTCTACCCCCTTCCTCTCTCTCCTCCCCGCCTCTCTCTCCCCAGCATTTCTCTTCCTTCCCCGGCACCACTCTTCCTCCCCCCTCCTACCTGCCTCTTTCCACCGCCCCACTCTCCCCCATCCCCCCACCCCTCCCACGCATTGAATGGACGGGACCCAACGGGTCCCCCTTGGTCTAGTATATTTATATATAAGTAATGTGCATGATTTAGTTTACAAAAATATTTTATAACACTTATTCCATAGGGATTTATTTTTGCAACATGACCAATTGATAATGAAGTGGCCAGTGATAGGGAGGAGATTATACAGTAGGAGTGTTGTGGATTTGGTTGTGAATATTTGTCTCTCAGTTTAAGGATTGCCCGGGGTGGAGAGGGACGACAACAGTGGCTTTTTCCCTCTTCCTCCGATCTGTTTACAAGAGCCATGTTCTCAGAATGGCCTGGCTACACAAGTAGATACCACTGATCTTACTGCTCCCTCTGCTGAGCACTGTTGAGTTCTCCAGAGTGGGTCAGATAAAGGAGCTGTAGAATATTATTTTTGAATTTATGATCATTGACTCATTGCTTTGGCATAAAATGCTGCAGTAACTCAGCAGGTCAGGCAACATCTCTGGAGAACATGCGCTGCAGAAAGCATTTTATTGGGATATGTCACAGCATGGTTTGGGAACACCTCCATTCAAGACCGCGAGAAATTGCAGAGATTCGTGGATGCAGCCCAGACAATCACGCACAGCAACCTCCCATCCATTGACTCCAACTACACTTCACTCTAACTTGGCAAGGCTGCCATCATAATCAAGGACGAGTCTCATCTTGGACACTCCCTCTTCTCCCCTCTCCCATTCGGCAAAAGGTATAGAAATGTGAAAATGCACACCTCCAGATTCAGGGACAGTTTCTCCTCAGCTGTTATCAGGCAACTGAACCATCCGATCACCAACTAGAGGGCAGTCCTGACCTACCACCTACCTCATTGGAGATCCTTGAAGTATCTTTATTCGGAGTTTACTGGACTTTATCTTGCACTAAATGTTATTCCCTTTATCTGTATCAGTGCACTGTGGACAGTTTAATTGAATAGTCTTTCTGCTGACTGGATAGCATGCAACAAATAATCTTTTCACTGTACATGTGACAATAAATTTTGTCAGAGCTGGCAGACATTGAAAGATGATCCACTGAACGCAGAAGCTGGTGGGTGGCAAGTAAGGACAATAACACCCCTGTTCTTGCACTGTCCAGGAGGAAAAGGGGTAAGAGCAGAAGTATGGGAAAAAGATCAGATTAACTGCTTTGTTAGTGTTAACTGTTTCTCTTTCCACAAATGCTACCTGACACTCTTAATGCTTCAAACATTTTCTGTTTTTATTTCAGATTTCCATTTATTTTTAAATTTAATTTTAAATTTCATACACAACTTTTTCATCCAGCTCTGAAAGCCATGGCATCTTCTCTCAGATTGAACATCCTGCCTCTTCTATACAGCTAGGGTGGACAAAGATTCTCTCAACCACCCACATTAACGATGTGCCACCTTTCTCATGACGAGCAGTCTTTGTGCATTGGATGTGGTATTGCACATCCACTGTTTTCTCACTAGTAAGCAGATACTATTAGCTGACCAAGGACATATTTTCAGGTGGACCATAAACCCACTTTTGAGTGCGAGTGCCGCGACAACAAGGGCACTACTCTCTTTACCGGAATTTAGCTGCACATTGGCGCAAGGGTATAGTGGCTGCCTTACAATGCCGGAGACTTTGGTAGGGGAAGGATGAGGACCCACAGTCCTGTTCATATCAATGGGTTGATGGTGGAGAGGGTCAATAACTTCAAATTCCTGGGCGTGCATATTTCCAAAGATCTTTCCTGGACCCAACGCACTGTTTGCATCGTGGCCTGGTTCGGCAACTTGAACGTCCAGGAGCGAAAAAGACTACAAAAAGTTGTGAACACTGCCCAGTCTATCACCGGCTTTGACCTCCCCACCATCGAAGGGATCTATCATTGTCGCTGCCTCAAAAAGGCAGCCAAAGTCACCAAGGACCCACACCATCCTGGCCACACACTCATCTCACCATTGCCATCAGGAAGAAGGTACAGGAGCCTGAAAACTGTAACGTTCTGGTTCAGGAACAGATTCTTCCCTACAGCCATCAGGCTATTAAACACAACAACGAATAAGCTCTGAACTCTGAACTGCAAAAGACTATATTATTATTTGTTTTTTGCACTATATTTGTTATTTATTGAACTTTTTCTTTTTTTTCTCTTCCCCTGTTATGTATTATGTTTCCATATTCACATATTCTGTTGTGCTGCAGCAAGTAAGAATTTCATTGTCCCATCCGGGACATATGACAATAAAACACTCTTGATTCTTGACTTGATCCTGACGACAGGACTATGGAATTTGTACTTTCTCCCTGTGACTGCGTGGGGTTTCTCCGGCTGCTCTGGTTTCCTCCCACACTTCAAAGACTTACAGGTTTGTAGGTTAATTGGCTTCTGTAAATTGTCCCTAGTGTCTAGGATAGTGCTAGTGTGTGCGAGTTTGTTGGTGGGCCGAAGGGCCTGTTTGCATGCTGTTTCTCTAAAACTAAAACTATAAACGAGAAAGCTAAAAAAACAGATATTTAGAAGTTGCCGATGTGCTAACTGGGTGCTGGACGTGTGTACCAGTGATCGTTGGTCAGTGCGGACTCGGTGGGCCGAAGGGTCTGTTTCCATGCTGTATCTCTAAACTAAACTAAACTAGGAAGAAATAGATTATTTCTCCTCTTCACCTTTTGTTTCAGCCAAGTCTACACTCGGACACCAAGGTTTAGAAGCAGTTTGCTCACATTGCAGAGCAGTTGCCTCAGGGGAGAGGAACTACTCCGTGAAGCATGAAAGTTGTTGATGGCTCTCACAGGGAAGACCCTAATCCTCTCATCCATGACAATCCTCTACTCCAGCTTTTTGTGTCTATCTTCGGTTTAAATCAGCATCTGCAGTTCCTTCCAACAAATCAGCCATCCCAGACAGTTGCTGATGTCGTGGTTTTAAGACTCAAATTTGGATAATATGACACAGACACAGAGAATTCTTCAAGAAGACGAAAGCCTTTATTTGCAAATATCAGCTTGGAACATTCAGAGACGCCACCACCTGTCCGTTCTCTAATTGCTCTTTGAATCTCAGAAACAAGCAGCTTTTTATTAGAGTTTCTAGCCCTATTTCTGCTGCATTATCTTTCATGCTGTACTCCTTTCTCATCAATCTTTCTTCATTTCTAATTTTCTCTATCTCGCCACCATTAAATTCCGACCTTGGCTCAATCTTTTTAAACTTTACATTTCCCCTCGTATCTCTCCTTCACTTGCCACCCTTAAATTCCAAACTATTGCTTTTTAATCTCCCAGCTATGTTTTAGCTGAAGCCATTTTATACTGTTACACACACCATTTTAGTTTATGTTTTATACAAGGATATGAATGTATTTATTAAGAATACAAAAGTAAAAATAAGTAACTTGTTTATAACTTCCATACTGATCATGACAAGAAGTTGCAGTCAGGTGTTCCAGGCCTTGCATGGGTTATCTGCAGTCTTTGTATAGCCAGTCAGCAACCATGTCTCAGGCATATGCAGCAGAAGTGTGACAAGGCGATTAGTTAATATCTCTATACTTATAAAACTCTGATCTTGGATGTGTGTATTTGTGCGATGTTTGTGTGCGTTTCATATCTCCTCGAAAACACGACGCACCAACGGTGAAAATTTTACATATTGTGATAGAGATATACGCTGTGATATCAAAAATCGCCCTATCTGAAAATTTCCTGCATTATTTCTCGAGTTATTTATGAAAATGTTCAAAAATTTCAAGTAACTTGGAAAATAAACGAGATGGTCTCGCTGATGATGTCACAATGGTTCTGCTCCTCGCAGCCTGCTGCCCTATGTTCCATGCGCAGCGAGTGATGTCACGCCCTTCCCCCTCCCTCCCCCCACCCCCTCACCCCTCGGTTCTTCAAAAGACGCAGAAAGAATGAGCAAGTGGGATCTGTACTGCAGCTCCCGAGCGCTTCCGAGGTCCCGAGCGCTCACAAGCACACGCGAGCTTCCCGGCTAGCTTTGATAGAACTCTCAATGGCCATTATATCACTTTGATGATCGAGGCTTAATGCTGACTTCCACATCTCTAAAGATAAGAGTCCGATTGAACTTCATTGTTTTGGTTTAACTTTGAAAACGTTGCATTTTTTGTTTTTAAAGACTTTCCGGTGTCTCACTTAACTGTACTAATTCTTAAAGATAACATTTAATTTCAAAGACAGCGCTTTTTTAATTTTATATATTTTATATATATTTTAAAATATATTTCTAACGTTAAATTTTCCCCGTTTGTCACTTCCCGTTTTTTTTCCGGTACTAATTTCTTTACAATTTTAAAAGTTCGCAGTTATTTCTCTCCGCTCCTCAGTTGCCTCTTCTCTCTCTCCCCTGGGCTCTCTCTCTCTCCCCCCACTCCAAGCTCTCTCTCCACCCCCCGAGCTCACTCTCTCCACCCCAGGCTCTCTCTCCGCTCCCCCCGGCTCTCTCTCCACCCCAGCCGAGCTCTCTGACCCCCCCCCCCCCCCGGGCTCTCCCCCCCCCCCCCCCGGGCTCTCTCTCTCCCCACCCCACCGGTCTCTCTTCTGCCCCGCCCCCCCCTCCGCCAAACAGATCCCCCCTTACCTGTATCCACCTATCACTTGCAAGGCTTTGTTTGTCCTGCCCCCTCCACTTCCCCTACTGCAATCAGCCTGAAGAAGGGTGCCAATGCAAAATGTCACCTATCCATGTCCTCTAGAAATGATGTCTGACCCAATGAGGTACTCCAGCATTTTCCGTTTTAGGCTCCTAAATATGTGTCTGCTCTAAACTCACAGCCCGTCAGTCATCGATTAGTTGCTGGATAGTTGTCTACCCAGTGCTGAATGTGATCATTCATCTTTCTTTCATGCATGTTCAGCATGTTTAGCAAGGCTAAAAGAGGTAATTGAGTGGAGAATTGAGCTTCAAAAATAGCTTTAACCATATAACAATTACATCACGGAAACAGGCCATCTCGGCCCTTCAAGTCCGTGCCGAACAACTTTTTTCCCTTAGTCCCACCTGCCTGCACTCATACCATAACCCTCCATACCCTTCTCATCCATATGCCTATCCAATTTATTTTTAAATGATACCAACGAACCTGCCGCCACCACTTCCACTGGAAGCTCATTCCACACCGCTACCACTCTCTGAGTAAAGAAGTTCCCCCTCATGTTACCCCTAAACCTCTGTCCCTTAATTCTAAAGTCATGTCCTCTTGTTTGAATCTTCCCTATTCTCAAAGGGAAAAGCTTGTCCACATTAACTCTGTCTATCCCTCTCATCATTTTAAAGACCTCTATCAAGTCACCCCTTAACCTTCTGCGCTCCAGCGAATAAAGACCTAACTTATTCAACCTATCTCTGTAACTTAGCTGTTGAAACCCAGGCAACATTCTAGTAAATCTCCTCTGTACCCTCTCTATTTTGTTGACATCCTTCCTATAATTGGGCGACCAAAATTGTACCCCATACTCCAGATTTGGTCTCACCAACGCCTTGTACAATTTTAACATTACATCCCAGCTTCTCTACTCAATGCTCTGATTTATAAAGGCTAGCATACCAAAAGCTTTCTTTACCACCCTATCTATATGAGATTCTACCTTCAAGGAACTATGCACGGTTATTCCCAGATCCCTCTGTTCAACTGTATTCTTCAATTCCCTACCGTTTACCATGTACGTCCTATTTTGATTTGTCCTGCCAAGGTGTAGCACCTCACATTTATCAGCATTAAACTCCATCTGCCATCTTTCAGCCCATTTTTCCAACTGGCCTAAATCACTCTGTAGACTTTGGAAATCCTCTTCATTATCCACAACACCCCCTATCTTTGCACTCTGAGTGACATCAAGATCGCCTTGCATCGTTCTGCAAGAGGATTAAATGTACCTGCTAACATCTCAGCCTCATACAGTTCACCTAACATGTGTGCAGTAGATTCATTTTGGAGCTGAGGACAGACATAGGATCTAGAAAATAGAAACGTAAAATTCCATTAAATCTTGGCCCCGGATTTTAAAACATCAAAATTCTTGTAATTGAAAATTCATAAATCGTGTCATAATCTTCACCTGAGACATAAGGTGCTTACAATCACCTCTTCAAAATAACATATTTGCAGGAATAAGTGACATATTTACCAGAACTGTCATTTTACACAAGGTGATGCCAAATTACTCTTAATTATGCAATTTCCCTCTGGAGTGAAAGAGTAGGTTTGTTTTTAATTGCATTATATCATTTTCCTTGTGAAATGGGAGGGGCTAAAATGTGTTGTTTCTTTTTTTATTTATCATTGGGTCATTGTTTAATTACAAATCAATTGATGTCTCTAAAAGAGAATTGTCACATTTTCTTAACATGTTTATCTATCTTTTCGATTCATCTCAATTGCTTCTCCTTGTTATCCTCAGTTACTGCTATGAATGATAATAACCACTGGAAATGTCATCTGAGCCCAAATCGAACTAAGATTTGAGTAGCTCAGTCGGACTTATTTTAACTTCACGCACTCCACCCTCAATCCCCTGCGGTGGAAGAGTATACCCATGATGATTGAATCAGCCTAAACATTGCTATTTCATTGAGGTTCGCCATAGTTGCCCTGTTGAAATGCAATTGTAACGTAAGTTGAATCACTGCTCTTTTGAGTTGTGGGGATAAAAATAGGACAACTTACAGTAATTGTGCAGTCTGATTTTCATGTCTGCTGCATTTGCGATTATTTATTGAGCTCCTAAACACTGAAGCACAGGAAATGACCTCAAATGGTGCAGGAAGTTTGAAGACCATTATTTTTTACATTAAATTAAAAAAACAAGGGAGTCATGCTATATCCACTGAGAATCTCTTGATGATTGTTTTTAATTGGATGGGGAAAATTGAGAAATAGGATCATTGCATGATTACCACACCACTTCCAATTTGGTAGTCTCAACTGATTAAGCCAAATAAAACATAGCTTCTATATTAAATGTTCTATTAGTGTTGTCTCTCCTCCATAATTGGAATGCATCAGATTCATGCAGTGATTATAAAAGAAACATAAAATCAAAAGTGAGAGAAATATTTATTTTTCATTTCTTTGTTGTGGAATTTAAGCATATACTTTTGTTTAAAATTGCGTAAGTAGACAGTGATCCTAACGTTGTTTTCCATGGGTTAGTTATAAATCACCAAACATAAAAAGAGATCATTACATTTACCAAAATGCTGCCTGGATTAGAGGGTATTAACTATAAAGAGAGGTTGGATTGTTTTCTGTAGAATATTAGAGGTTGAGGAGAGACTTGATAGAAGTACCTAAAATGATGAGAGGCATAGACAGGGTAGACAGTCTGAATGCTTTTTTTCAGGATCTAAATGTCAAAGACGAGAAGGCATAGCTTCAAGGTGATGGAGGCAAAGTTAAAGGAAATATGAAAAGCAAGTTTTTCACAGGTTATGGTGGGTGTCTGGAACATGCTGCAAGAGGTGATGGTGGAGTCAGAAATGATAGTAGAGTTTAAGAGGCTTTTAGATAAATACATGGAAATGCATGGAAATGAGGGATTTGGATGACATGGAGGTAAATGAGATTAGTTTAACTTGAGATAATGTTCAGCATGGACATTGAAGATGTAGGGCTTGTTCCGGTGCTGAATTGTGATATGTTCTACGCTCTATTTAAAATCTTCTCAACACCGTGAGGCTCAACTGTTCAAAAACTTGATTATGAGATTCACCTTACCACTAACTAGATCATTACTAGATCACCTTACTAGATCAGCTTCTCAGAATATGGAACTGCACAGTGATTATTTGTAGGCCTATTTTGGACATCTGGAAGGGCATCCCCAAGCTGGGATAAGATAACCTTGCCATTTTCTATTGAAACTGAAGTTTAAGTAGACACCGCTAGTGGCTATCTAGTTTATGAGATTACAGTATATGCCGCTGAATAATCGTTTAGTTTAGAGATGCAGCGCGGAAACAGGACCTTTGGCCCACCGAGTCTGCGCCGACCAGTGATCCCCGCACATTAACTTTATCATACACACACTTGGGACAATTTACATTTACAGC
Source organism: Raja brachyura (assembly GCA_963514005.1). The sequence goes on from OY740783.1 coordinate 66,271,131, forward strand.
AAGCCAATTAACCTACATACCAGTACGTCTTTGGAGTGTGGTTAGAAATCAAAGATCTTGGAGAAAACTCACACGGTCACTGGGAGAATGTACAAACTCCGTACAGACAGCACCCGTAGTCAGGACCGAACCTGGGTCTCCAACACTGTAACGCAGCAACTCTACCGCTGCACCATAGTGCCATATTCTTGGAACTGTCTACCGCTGAAAAGGTATCCAAAGTCACAATTCCATGTTTCCGCCAAACTACTGGAAGTTATTCTTTCTGAAGCCACAAAGTAGTCACATCTGAGGAGAAGAAAGCGAACAATGAAAAATCAGTATTAACCTTCCCACATACAACACCATTTCCTCTCAAACAAAATGCAAAGAGCTGGAGTAACTCAATGGGTCAGACAGCATCTATGGAGGGAATGGGTAAACGATGTTTCAAGTCGCAACCCTTCTTTAGACTGTTCAAAATGCAAGCATCAGCAGTTCCTTGTATTGCCATTTCTTCTCAACTCTCTCAAATTCTGTTTTTGCAGTTATACCATCCTTTCTTTAAGCTAAGCCATTTGACTTGCTGTCACTTGTCCCATTACGGTCCATCTTCAATGAAAGGCCATCAACTCCTGTGGATACCTATTTCCTTTCATGCGTTAGAACTTTGCAAATTCTTAGTTTGAATATCGATAAGTCTATTGCGTATTAATAATCCTAAATCAGAATGTGGGAGTATCGAAATGTGTAGGAAGGAACTGCAGATGCTGGTTTACACTGAAGATAGACACAAAATGCTGGAGTAACTCAGTGGGCAGGCAGTATTTCTGGAAAGAAGGAATGGATGACATTTCGGGTCTCAACCTGCAATGTCACCCACTCCTTCTCTCCAGAGATGCTGCCTGTCCCGCTGAGTTACTCCAGCATTTTGTGTCTATCTTGTGGGAGCATCGATGTATCTGTGTGAAGCCCTGATATTCACTGGGTGAACTCTGTGCTTAAGAAGAGTTTTAGAATCATATGGTGATTTAGCACGGAAACGACCCCTTCATCAAATAAGTCTGCTCCAACTATCCAGCACTCATTGAAATTAATCCTACGCTCATCCCATTTTATTATCCTTTCATTCCCATTCACTTTCCCCAGATTCTATCATTCGTCATACACACATGGGGGAAGTTGCAATTAAGAGTGCCCAAATAACCTACAAAATGCATAGAAATTGTTCAGGTATTTGTTCAGGAACCCTGGGCTTTCCTGCATGGTGTAGCTTTTCAATCGCAAGCACATGTCTTTCATTGCTGGTACCTTACTTGTCCAGAAACTATCTGATTGATTAGGCTCGCTACTTGTGGAGAGAAATTGTAGCTCCAGGCGTGTATTTGCAATTTTTCTTCACAACTTTTTACTACGTTTGTTGGCTTCAGCCATCTTATGCCATTGATTTCCTTTCATCCCAGGGAAAGAGGCTATTCATCCATTACTGCAGGTCCGGAACAAATTGCTCAACTGCCTCTTAATAAAGAAGGCAGCCCTTGTACACCAATCCTCTCAATTTTAGCTAAAGGAATGTGCAATATTGTTTTTCACGCTGTTAAGAAATATTTCTACTTCACACTTTACAAATGCTGACAAAAATTCTGAGGTGATGAGTATAACAGGATGGTTGGTTCCAAATTGGAGGTTTCCTTACATTACTTCTACACATAGCTCTCTCCTGCACCTGACCCTTTAGCCAGGGTCAGGCCATTGACTTGGAACAGACACTTCAATGCATTATGGACACTTGGCTGTGGTCAATAGGAGAACTCATTGCCTTTACATGAACAGACTTGTGAAGGACCCCTTTCCCTGGACCACATGTTCAGTGCTCTGTATTCAAATAATTGCACTGTATAAACATAACATGGTAATTGATTTTATTTAATTAAAAATAACCTGTTTTCATGAAGGTTTTCATACACAAAGATCCTTCAGGTAAAATATAACTTGGCAGTCTGCCCATTTCCTGCAAGAACATACCCTCTATCACCAGTGCCAGTGCGTCTCATTGAGTAATAATTCTTAATTGTCCCACTGAGTGGTATTTGCTATAATACGGTACCATTATAATATCAACCATTTTGATTGTTTTATGAATATTGTGCTCATGAGTGAAGAGTTGAACAATGATAATGCATTTTCAATTGTGAGCACCTGTGCCCTACGTTTGCCATTTAATAAAATGCCAAATGCCCAATAAAACTAATTTGTAAATTGTAATCCATGCTGGATTATTGGGAATTCTTCCATTTGAGTCTGCGCTTATAGTACCCGTTTTAGATGACCTGTTTCTTTTAATATTTGCTCTTGATAATTAACAGGCCACAGATTCCACCCCATCCTATAGGCTATGGGAAGGAACCAAAATCTTATATTACAAAAGGTCAGCCCCAAACTCATTAGATCATCATATCTTTGCGATTTCACTTCAAATTGAATGAAAACAATTGAAACAAAACTTTTTTTCTTTAAAGTTAATTATTCAAAAGCAGAGTGTCTTACTTCTAGTTAACTGAGTATTATATATAAAATAAAGGATGGCACTTGGCAGCCTTGAACTAGCTTTCATTAAAGAATGTAAATTAATGAAAAAAATTTGACTGGAAACGAAAAGTTGGTCAAGATGAAGCCAGTGTAAGGCAATGAAAATCCAACCGCTTTTCCAAGGCCCTTCTGTGAAGGGAACCTCCAGTCTTTCGACAGTAGTGTACGGGGGTCAGAGGTTATGGGGAGAAGGCTGGAGAATGGGGCTAGGAGGAAGAGATAGATCAGCCATGATTGAATGTTGGAGTAGACTTGATGGGCTGAATGGCCTAATTCTATTCCTTATGACTTGTTAAATCCAAAGCACACATTTTCAATGCTTGCAGCCTTCCAGCCCAGAAGTCAACTGACTGATAAAGCTGACTCCGTGTGGACTGAAATGCATTGATCCATCTATGACAGGGGTTTCACACCAATATGATTGATTCTTAATGTCCGCGTGATCGTGTCTGGCAATGTACAAGATTTCAAGGAGAAGGCTGTCTATCCAAAATGGCCATATCACAAGAGCAACTTCAAATAAAGTTGTAGAAACAAAGAACTCAGATGCTGGTTAAAACAGAATAAGATAGAAAGTGCTGGAGTAACTCAGAAGATTAGACAGCATCTCTGGAAAACGTGGATAGGAGATGTTTTGGATCTGAAGAAGGGTCTCAGCCCGAAACGTCACCTATCCATGTTCTCCAAAGATGCTCCTTGACCTGCTGAGTTATTCCAGCACTTTGTGTCCTTTTAAAATAAGATTGAATTTAAGGTGCAAAACACAAAATGCTGTAACTCAATGGGTCAAGTAGCATCTGTAGAGGGAATGGACTGACAACATTTTGGCTCGGTACCCTTCTTCAGCCTTCATTTAAAGTGGTTCTGGAGAAACAGAAATAGAATTCAGACCTAAGAAAAAACAATAATTGATCCCTTGAGTATCTGTTATCTGATGTCACATATAACAGGTGTGGCACAGTGCCACAGCTGGTAGAGCAGGTGCCTCACAGCGTCAGAGACGAGGGTTTAATCCTGACTTGGGGTGCTCTCGTCGTGGAGTTTCCACGTTCTCCCTGTGAATGTGTGGGCTTCCCCAGGGTGCTTTGGTTTTCTTCCACAAACATGCAAATTTGTAAGTTAATTGGCCTTTGTAAATTACGCTTAATATGTAGGGAGTGGATGAGAAATTGCGATAACATCGAACTAGTGGTGAACAGGTAATTGGTAGGCATGGACTTGAGCCGGAAGGCCTGTTTTCATGCTGTATCTCTAAACAAAACTAAACTAAAATAAGGCACTTTCAGTTGTGGCCATTGCACAACAGATGCACAGTCCCTCACCAGTGGATGGTTAAAAAGGTTTTTTGTCATGATAGTTCGCAGATCCGCCACAATTATTGCTAGCAATAATCACATAAGAACATCTCGAACAGCATGATATTGCACGTAATATCATGCCACATCAAGGACATCGAAATGTAAGATATCTGCTTAAATGTTCCCAATCAAAGGTCAATTTATTGTGATGTGTACCATACAGCCATATTTAAAAAAGCAATAAGACACAGAACTACATAAAAGTTAACATAAACATCCACCACAGCAGATTCCACACATTCTTCACTGTGATGGAAGGCAATAAAGTCTAATCTTTATTCTCCCACAGTCAGGGCAGTCAGACCAGCCACAGTCGTGGCGATCGAAGCTCCCGCAGCCGGCGATCGAAGCCCCCTGCGGCTTAGAGCTCCTGAAGTCGGTCTCTAACCAGGGACCGCAAGCTCCACGATGTTAAAGTCCTGCAGACTCTCGTGGTTGGAGATCCCGAAGTCGATCTCCAGCAGAGGCCGCCAACTCTTCGATGTTAAGCCATAGTCCGGACGGATATACGATACGGAAAAAAATTGCATCTCCGTCGAGGTAAGAGATTAAAAAAAGTTTCCTCCAACCCCCAACCCCCAACCCCCACATAAAACAAGCTAAAGAACACTGAAACATACATTTAACACATACTAAAAAAACAACAAAGAAGGGCGGGATGAGGCAGATAGCATCAGCATGCCACATAAATGCATTATAATGCAAAGGTCATGAAGTTCTTTTCATGACAATCTATAAATGTGCCATTGATTCAGAATGCTGCAGTTTTGATTCCTGCTGTGGAATAAATTGACACTTAAATGGTTGCTATAGATTATTTCAAAGTCCTCTGGTTATAAAAAGCAGCATCTATTCAATGTTGGAGACACAAGTAACTGCAGATATTGGAATCTTGAGTAAAACACAAAATGCTGAAGGAATTCAACAGGTCATGTAGCGTTTGTGGAGGAAATGGACAGATGACGTTTTGGGTCGGAGCCCATCTTCAGACTGATAAGAGTAGGGGGGAGGGGAGGCAGGGAGGGGGGGACACACAAAGCCTCGCAAGTGATAGATGGATACAGGTGAAGATGGGTTTAATTGTTCGAAGGCGAAAGGTGAAAAGGAGATAAAGGTTGTCAGATAAGGAAAGAAGATAAATGCAATGTACAGCCACAGAGAAGAGTAAAATGTAGACAAAATGCAGAACTGCAGATATTGGTTTACAAAAAAAAGCAAAACGTTTAAGGGAAAACAAAATCCCTCCAGTGATATTTACCATTGGCAACCCAAGTGAGTTCACAAACTCACCAGTAATTAAATAATCCAATATGTTGAGGCCAAAGTCTTCAAATGCAGTGAACAGATAACATTTTATGTCAATTGCTTTTACAATTTATTTGTAGGTATCAGAACTTTGGGATTTGAGTTCCCTTTACCGAATGTTGAAAGGATCACCAACGTTTTTACTAAGATGGACATGGAGCTACAAAGTTTGGATATGTATGTTACCTTAATTTAAATATAAGGGACCTCAGAAATAAACTTGCTGTATTGAAATGCAATTTGCTTTGCTATACTTCCAACAAATATTACATGCACTGTATTTTGGAAACTACACACAGATACAAATCATGGTTCAATGGTGCTTTATTTAGAAACATGGAGAAATAGGTGCAGGAGTAGGCCATTCGGCCCTTCGAGCCAGCACCGCCATTCAATATGACATGGCTGATCACCTCTAAACCTTTCCTATCCCGACGTACCTGTCCAAATGTCTCTCAAAGTGGAACTGCTACCTCGCAGCACCAGAGACCCAGGTTCAATCCTGGGTATGGGTGCTATCTCTGTGGAGTTTCTGCGTTCTCCCCTGTGACAGCGTGGGTTTCCTCCGGATGTTCCGGTTTCCTCCCACACTCCAAAGACCTGTGGGTTTGTAGGTCAATCGGTTTCTGTAAATCGCCCCCAGTGTGCAGCAGGGGTAGTGTGTACGGGATGATCGCTGGTCGGCACGGACTCAGCGCGCTGGCGAGCCCGTTTCCACGCTGTATATCTGAACATAAACAGAACCTAAACACAAACTATCCCTAGTACACTAGTCCCTGCCTCAACTACCTCCTCTGGCTGCTGGTTCCATGCACCCACCACCCTCTGAGTGAAAAGGCTGCCCCCCTCAAGATCTTGCCCCTCACCAAAAATCTTGCTTCTCTCAAACATATTGATAATATTTGGAAAGAAGCTGCCATTAGTTATGGTCTCCAAATCTGAGGAAGGACATTATTGCCATAGAGGGAGTGCAGAGAAGGTTCACCAGACTGATTCCTGGGATGTCAGGACTGTCTTATGAAGAAAGACTGGATAGACTCGGTTTATACTCTCTAGAATTTAGGAGATTGAGAGGGGATCTTATAGAAACAGTCTGAAGAAGGGTCTCGACCTGAAACGTTGCCTATCTCCTTCGCTCCTTAGATGCTGCTGCACCCGCTGAGTTTCTCCAGCTTTTTGTGTAACCCAAAATTCTTAAGGGGTTGGACAGGCTAGATGCAGGAAGATTGTTCCAGATGTTGGGGAGGTCCAGGACAAGGGGTCACAGCTTAAGGATAAGGGGGGAATTCTTTAGGACCGAGATGAGAAGGACTTTTTTCACACAGAGAGTGGTGGGTCTCTGGAACTCTCTGCCACAGAGGGTAGTTGAGGCCAGTTCATTGGCTATATTTAAGAGGGAGTTACATGTGGCCCTTGTGGCTAAGGGGATCAGAGGGTATGGAGAGAAGGCAGGTACGAGATACTGAGTTGGATGATCAGCCATGATCATATTGAATGGCGGTGCAGGCTCGAAGGGCCGAATGGCCCACTCCTGCACCTATTTTCCATGTTTCTATTAGTTTTCAATGAAGATACTCGTAAAGTGCTGAAGTAATGCAGTTGGTCAGGCAGCTTCTGTGGAGAAAAGGAACAGGTGACGTTCCGGGTCGAGACCCTTCATCAATGGTTCTTTTATAGGCACTTGTACAAAAGTGCAGTGAAATACATTTTTTGCACTTAGATCAGTCTGATTATTGCCAAGACACCCCTGATTAAGTAGCCTATACAGTTAAACAGACCGCAATAGTCGCCTAGTTTTATGCAGAGCCCAAGCTGTAGCTGGCCATAAAAGCTCATTGCAGCCATCACCTCATCTAGATATAGACCCAAAATGCTGGAGTAACTCAGCAATGCTGGAGTAACTACAAAGTGAAGATATATCTGGGAAAAGGAGCTCTGAACAGGAGGAGTGACCAAAATCCTGGCTAAATCTGTAGGTCTTGATCAGAGTCCTGAAAGGAGGTGAGGAAATGAAAGGTTTTTACTTTTGTTCCTCATAAATAATGACGATCATTGCATTTTTATCAACATTCACACAGAATATAACACAGAAAAATAAAAAGTCAGAAGTGTTATCCCACTTTTTAAGACGGGCGGGAGAGATAAAACAGGGAATTATAGACCAGTTATCCTCACATTGGTTGGTGGGGAAGATGCTAGTCAATTTTAAAAGATGAAATAGTCGCACATTTGGATAGCAGTAACAGGATCTGCCCGAGTCAGCATGCATTCACGAAGGGGAAATAATGTACAGTTCTGGTCTCCAAATCGTACAGTTCTGGTCTCCAAATCTGAGGAAGAACAATATTGCCATAGAGGGAGTGCAGAGAAGGTTCACCAGACTGATTCCTGGGATGTCAGGACTGTCTTATGAACAAAGACTGCATAGACTCGGTTTATACTCTCTAGAATTTAGGAGATTGAGAGGGGATCTTATAGAAACTTACAAAATTCTTAAGGGGTTGGACAGGCTAGATGCAGGAAGATTGTTCCCGATGTTGGGGAGGTCCAGGACAAGGGGTCACAGCTTAAGGATAAGGTGGTAATCCTTTAGAACCGAAATGAGAAGGACTTTTTTCACACAGAGAGTGGTGGGTCTCTGGAACTCTCTGCCACAGAGGCTAGTTGAGGCCAGTTCATTGGCTATATTTAAGAGGGAGTTAGATGTGGCCCTTGTGGCTAAGGGGATCAGAGGGTATGGAGAGAAGGCAGGTACGGGATACTGAGTTGGATGATCAGCCATGATCATATTGAATGGCGTTGCAGGCTCGAAGGGCCGAATGGCCTACTCCTGCACCTAATTTCTATGTTTCTATGTTTCTAATGCTTGACTAATCTTCTGGAATTTTTTGAGGATGTAATTAGGAAAATGGACAAGGGTGAGCCAGTGGGTGTAGTGTACCTGGACTTTCAGAAAGCATTTGATAAAGTCCCACATAGGAGATTTTTTGACAAAATTAGGGCACATGGTATTGGGGGTAGAGTGTTGACATGGATAGAAAATTGGTTGGCAGACAGGAAACAAAGAGTAGGGATTAACGGGTCCCTTTCAGAATGGCAGGCAGTGACTAGTGGGGTACCGCAAGGCTCGGTGCTGGGACCGCAGCTATTTACAATATACATCAATGATTTAGATGAAGGGATTCAAAGTAACATTAGCAAATTTGCAGATGACACAAAGCTGGGTGGCAGTGTGAACTGTGGGGATGATGCTATGAGAATGCAGGGTGACTTGGACAGGTTGGGTGAGTGGGCAGATACATGGCCACTTTTAATGTTTAATGTGGTTAAATGTGAGTTTTAACTGCCACCAAAACTTAGTGAATTTAGGCTGCAATTAAGAACTATAACTGATATTTTATTTAAATTTGTAATTTGTACTTAAGGCAGCACGGTGGTGCAGCAGTAGAGTTGCTGCCTTACAGCGCTTGCAGCGCCAGAGACCCAGGTTCGAACCCGGCCACGGGTACTGTCTATACGGAGTTTATATGTTCTCCCTGTGACCGGGTGAGTTTTCTCCGAGAGCTTTGGCTTCCTCCCACACTCCAAAGACATACAGGTTTGTAGGTTAATTGGCTTGGTGTGTGTATAAATTGTCCCTCGTGTTTGTAGGATAGCGTTAATGTGCGGGGATCGCTGGTCGGTGCAGATTCTAAACTAAACTAAACTAATACTAAAAGATGAATTGTAGCATAACAAAAATGGTTTATGAATTGCTAACTGGCGGCATCATTGGCATGGCTCTACATTAGATCATTCCACATAGTTAGTCTTATTAATGTGGCCCTTGCTCATCTTCATGGCAAAATGCCACAAAAATCCAATAGTGCCAGCAATACCATGGGATACACGACATAGTTTGCACTCAGCCTTGGAGTTAACACCGTGATTCAATCATGATGCTAATGCCATTTGGTGGCAACATGCTGAGAAGGAATTTCAATCCACATTTTATAGGACAGTATTATTCATGACAGCAATAAAAACATGAAACAATGTTCCTGGGGCATAGTACTGGATTTTTAATTGACAAGAACAAAAAACAGTGTGAAACTCACCAGTTACATAAATAAACAAATATTAATATTGCAGAATTGAATTTCTGTGATACGGACAGAATTTCTGCCACACCACATTCAATACCAAACTTTCAATTAAAACGTGCTGCAGAATCTTCCACTTGAATTCATGGAAACATTGCTGTATAAAACATGTTCATGCATGGCTTTGAGAGAGCATTCTTGTCTGTGATAGTTGGGAATACAAGCTCTGCTGTAGAGATCTCAGCGTGGATTCCAAGCATTAAAGCATAGTCATAGGTAATGCTGCAATTGCTTGAGTCATATTTTTCCATGGCAAAGCGTTACACGGTCGAGGTTGAGGATGGCACTGGCTATCGAGGATGGGCCACGTGTGTGCTGGAGGACGGACACGCCACCGAGAACAAAGGAGGACCCGGCGTTGGGGAACTGCTGTGAGCAGGTGGGAAGAACAAAGGAGGACCCGGTGTGGGGGAACCACCGTGAGGGGGGCAGGGGAGAACCTGTCATGGGGGGACTGCCGTGAAGGGGGAGGAATGGGGGAGAGAACAAAAGAGGACCTGGCATGGGATACTTTGTAACTTTGTTGGCACCCTTTATGTGGCGACTCTTTGCATACCTTGGTTATGCAAAATTTAAAAAATATCACTGTGACTATAAAGCATCATTCATTCATTCATTCATTCATTCATTTATACCAACTTCATATTATTTCAGGGATTTGTAAAATATAATTAAAAATTACTTGATCATTTATTTTCACTTGCGTATTTCCTTTAGTTCTTTTGAAGAAATCCCCACATCACACACCCTATTAATGAAATTATAGGGTTAGGATACCAACTGCCAAAAACTGTTAAACCAGTCAAAATAACTGTGTCTGATGTCCTTACCAGTGGGATAATATGTGGCCTCAAAACTGCACTACAGAATCGCAGTATCAAACTTAAACTACAATCTTTAGAGCATGTTTTTATTTGACAGAGTGTTATGTATTAAATAATTAGTCAAAATTTATGTTTAATTGAACATGGTAATGATACTTTAGGTTTAGGATGGTTTTTGAATATGGTTTTGTGACTGAGGAACAATTACTTCATATGTTATTTTGTGAGTAAATTGCATAAAATAGAATATGTCAAATTCTCAGAACCGCGTCAAAGTTCTGAATTTGCACAATTTATTTGGAAATAAACTGCAGCTTTAAATGTTTTGATTTAAATGCTTCTAAAGAATTTTGATTTAATTGCTTCTAAATATATAAATAACTCTTACTCTCTGCGTGCACATTTGCTTCCTTTCTCTATAAGCCAAGCTTCATTCTGAGTCTAAGGTAGACACAAAATGCAAGGGTAGGAGTATAGACACAAAATGCTGGAGTAACTCAGCGGGACAGGCAGCATCTCTGGAGAGAAGGAATGGGTGACGTTTCGGGGTGAGACCCTTCTTCAGTCTTAAGAAACATCACCCATTCCTTCTCTCCAGAGATGCTGCCTGTCCCGCTGAGTTACTCCAGCATTTGTGTCTTCCTTCGATTTAAACCAGCATCTGCAGTTCTTTCCTATTCATTCTGAGTTTTATGTTTTTCTAACATCTAAAGATGTTCTTGAAAGACATTGGCAATTGGCAAGTTGTGAAAATAGTTTTCCATGTATTCCTAAATCTTACTATGCACTTCTAAAGGTGAAAGAGTACAAAACTGAGTTTTTGCTGGGAACAGGCATAGACCACTCTGAAGCCTATTTTTCAAATCGGAACTTTGTTTTTCTCTACACCTTCTGAATGTGGACTGGTTCAGTAATGATGTATCAACTAAGATGGCACAAAGTGCTTGTGTAACTAAGTTGGTTAGGCAGGATCTTTGGAAATGTTTTTGATAGGTGACATTTTGTCTGGTACACAGATGCCACCTTAGCTATTCCAGCACTTTGTGTCTTTTTTTTGTACACCAGCATTTCCAATTCCTGGTGTCTCCATCAACTAAGGTGGGGTGAGCACTGGCCAGATCTAACCTGCTGCCTTGCCAATAAACCCATAGCAGCAACCCTTCCCATTTTAAGCCTCTTTGCTCTCAGTCCTGGTCTTCCACCCTTTACACCTCTTTTGGTTTCACATCAAGGTAAGTGAAAGCTGGAAGTTATGCCTGATCTTCAGCGGCCTCCAGTGGTCCCTCCAGAGATGTCAGGAGGACCAAGTGAAATTGAACAGAGCAAGTATGTTAGCTTCAAGTCTCACTAATGTCCTCACTAAAATATCTCGTCGCTTTTAACATGTTTATTGTGCCCAGCAATTGCTGTACTCACGATTCCCTCGGAATATGGCAATGCTGTTTGGGTGGCTAAATTAGCCTCCTCAATTTCTGTCCAATTTCCACCAAACATTTGATAGAGCTTCCTTTGCAAATTGAGAATCCACCTTGCTTTGGAAACTTGTTCAATGTCATACTGAGCTCCTATAATGTTATACATAGGATGCTATAATCACACTTCCCTGACTCCCAAAGAATTCACATCCTGAACTTTAACTTTCAAAAAGAAATGCAATTCCAAATGACGCATACATTCTGATATCAAATATTTGGAGGGTGTGGGAGATGGTAAAAAGTGTGCAAATCCTGGTGAGCTAAATTCCACATGATGGATTGCTAATTAAGCACATCCATGAGGATTCATATTTTGGATGGAAATAATAAAAAACTAAGATCTAGTTAGTTCAAGATGCTACAGAGAGAATATGTTAAGGCAGTGGAAAACAGGAAGACAATAGACAATATGTGCAGGAGTAGGCCATTTGGCCCTTCGAGCCACCACCACCATTTAATGTGATCATGGCTGATCATCCCCAATCGGACCCAGAATATGTTAAGGCAGGGGAAAACAGGAAGTGGATAAGCCAGCACATTAAACCAGTACCATCCTTGTTTATAATTTACAGCCAGGACTTAGGTTCTGAAAACCATTTGAACTTAATTGCAATTATAATTAAAAACAAATTCAAAGGGTCAACAGAACTGAAAGTGGAAGTTCTGAAATTACTGCATAGTATAAATACAATCTGCTCCTTGGGTAGACCCAGAGGATTGAGGTTGGCTTGCTTCCACACTGGTTTTGTGGATTCTATAGAGCTGAATGTGGCCAATGTGAGGACTGTAGACTACAGGACTGTAGACTACAGAAAGGGGTGGTGGTGGCTAATGGGTAGTTGATGAGGTGGTGCGATCCCTCTACCATCTACGTGCTGTTTCTACGTGTTTCCGATAGATTGTCTCAAGGTTTATATCATTCCCAATGCTCCCTCTCCACTTGGACTGGCGGTAACCCATAGATTCCCAAGAGTCAGTGAGAATGTTACATTTACACAAGGAAGTAAAGGGCACATCATTGAAGCTTTTCCTCTGACCACTGGCAATCCCCTTTCATGGCAGAGCTCAGAATAGAGCATCTGCTTTGGGGAAACTGGTATTCAGTATGCCACCCTCATGGACTAGTCAACGGTGCTGATTGAGAGAAGCCGGGAGGTCTCAACACTGGGAGTGACAGCCTGGTTCATTTATCATTTCAGTGAATTGGATGATTTTGATAGATTGATTGATTGATTGATTGATTGAAAGATATGGCACGGAATCAGGTTCTTTGGGCCACCAAGTGCACGCCAACCATTAATCTTTCAGTCACTCTAGTTCTATGTTATCTCACTTTTGAATCCATTCCCTACACAATAGAGGCACATTACCCTACAATTTGGGATGGTCCCTGGGTGGACGTGAGGATGAAGGTATATGGAGACACACATCTTTCCATCCACCTCTTTCGGCCTTCCGTAAAGACAACTCCCTCCACGAATCCTTGGTGGATTCATCCCTTCCCACCCAAACCATCCCTCCCCAGGTACCTACCTTCATCCCGCAACCCCAGCAGTCTTTCTAGGTGAGACCGAGGTTCACTTGTACCTCCTCTAACTTAATCTACTGCATCCGGCAGCATCTGTGGAGGGAATCGTCAGGCAACATGGTGTTTTCATGTCTATTAAAGTTGTTTTGATATACAGTCTTTTACCAAGAGTAAGGAGATCAAGGACCTGAGGACATAGGTTTAAGGTGAAAGGGAAAAGATTTAATAGGAGCCTGAGGTCAAATTTGTCACACAGAGGATGGTGAGTATACGGAAAAAAAGCTGCCAGAGGAGATAGCTAGGGCAGGTACTATCACAACATTTAAAAGCCATTTGGACAGATGCATGGAAAGGCTTTGAGGAACATGAGCCAAACGTGAGCAGGTGGGACTAGTGTCGAAGGGGCCATTTAGATCAGCATGGGCAAGTTGGGCCAAAGGGCCTGTTACCATGGTCTACGACTCTATGTATAGTCATGGTGTGGGAAACACAGGTAATAATCTGCAACTGGCAAAGTTCCACCAGCAATAGTGAAGTAAAGGATCACGTAACATATTGACTGTGGTAAAATTTAGCCGGGAACTTGCAGCAAGCTCCCACCTCCTGTTCATACATTATATGAAATCAGGAAGCAGGAATGCTCCTCCATGTACCATAAAAAAACAAGCAAGTGCCGGTACATTTGCATCCTCCCTCCCCACTGCAGATAATTTCCCCTGTGGCACCAAGGACCCCTGTCTTTATGCCAACTCATGTATTGCCCTCCTCAAGTGGCAACATGCAGCAGAGCGCCTGTTTGACAGTACAGCTCTCGAGGACCACTTACGTATGATAGGAATTCAAGCTTGGTTTGTGTTTGACACTGAGGCAGACAGGCATCTGGGGCTAACACTCAGTTGCATTTGTGACTGGATTTAACACAAGGTAAATACCTACAACAATAACATTTACAGCTTTAGTTGTTAACATTAATACATTAATTGAGGATAACCTCAATTCTGCACATTATTGACAAAGGATCATTTTAAACTGTATGCTTAAAATACTGAGCCTCCTAAGATAGTCCTTGATATGAATTCAGACTTAAAGGAAATGGCATCTATTTTCAGCATTGACACTGGCAGAATCACCAATTCATCAGTATTAATTTCCCGGCTAAAAACATAATCTGAAGGGCATTCCGCTCACTTGGATGTGACTCCGGTTCCGAAGCTGCCCTGAGGCCTGTGACAGATGGGATAGGCTGACTACTGTGTCTGTCACTCCAGCTCATCTGCAGGAAGTGCCACCAGGGAGGTAAGAGATATCATGGAGCAGTTCTGTGCACACCAGGTGCTCCCATTTAAATTATAATAATGAGCAAAAGCAGAGAAAAGTACAGAAAATCAAGGCAAATAATATATTGGAAATTATTCCAAGGTACAATTAAGCTCTGTCACATTTAAGATTTAAAAAAAAAGATTGTAAGATAGAATCCAGGAATAGCAAAATCACAGGCTAATGACATGACACTGTTAAAATTTGCAATATCCTTACTGGAATAATGTGACCTCTTAAGGAGGTAAAGATTAAAAATGATGACTTTAAAAATGTAATTACGTAAATACAAATTTGTGGGAAAAGAGTTTTAACACATTATTTGCAAATAGATCAAATTATATTTGGAAAATAGAAAAGTAATACATTTAACTTGCGAGAGTCTTTGAACTGATTTTAAAAGCTCGAAGCATCAATGATTGTTGGTGCAATTTAGTGAAATTTTGTGTAATTTAGTGATATAGCCGACACAATTGCTTTAATAATTAGCTTTGCCCACTTTTGGTGGACTTAGCATGGACCATGTAAAATACTAATGCCCACTTAGTTCTCTTGAAATAATTTATTTGAGCTTTGGCAAAAGTCTATAAAAACAACACTATGTTTTGCACATAGAATCGTGTGCTAATGCAGGTCCTCTATGCTTCCAATTCTGAGCTGTATACTGTAAGATCGCTAATCTAATAGCCAGTCTGAAGAAGGTTTCTAACCTGATATGTTACCGATCCTTTTTCTCCAGAGATGCTGCTGACCTGCTGGGTTACTCCAATTTGTGTCGTTCATCGCTATTTCGATCACTGGAGATGAATGAAAATTCATGCAAACACAGCATAAAAAGGGACCATTGAAGTAAGGGGAAAAAGGCAGGAGAAAGGGAAATAGTTACAACTGTCTCTGTACCGACTCCCCCCCCCCCCCCCAAATACACACACATACCAGAGTCAATCCCAATCATTTTTTTCTGGAATGAGTTGTGGACTGATGGGAGGGTCAGTGATGGTAGGTTGCAGCTCAGAACTGGTTTGAGAACTGGTTTGGTAGGTTGCAGCTCAGAACTGGTTTGAGGGAGCTCCACGACTTACTTTTCATAATGCTGACCAAAGATCCTATAGTGGAGCTATAGGATCCACAGCTGGAGCTGTCAATGCTGGTTCTATTGCCATAGATTAGTGAATAAACCTGCTGAACATTAATTTCAATTCACATCAGTCACCCAGCTGACCTGAACAAAAGTTCTGAGATCTATTTTCTCCGTTTTGTGTACAGTATAGTTCAGTGTTTAGTGCAGAGATTTCCTTTTTTCCCCTTCATTTCCTTTTCTAAAATTTCCAACTTTCTGCATGTCTGCTTTATATTATGTTTTATATTTAACCCTTCAAAAGGCAATTAATTATGTTTTTCTTTGACATTGTTAAATTTGTCTTAAAACGACCCTAGTTTTTTCTGCATCTTTCAGGGAAGAATGTAGCACTTCATTTTTCTAATCAAAACACAATGGGCCATTAATATCTGGATCATCCCTTGGACCACCTCCTTTGAATTTCTGAACAAAACCAGAAAGTTCTGGATGCACTGCACAGGTTAAGTGGCATCACAGCCATTTATGTTGTCTGCGCAGGTTAAGTGGCATCATAGCATAAATGCCACCTATCCTTGTTGTCTAGAAATGCTGCCTGAGCCGCTGAGTTACTCCACCACTGTGTCATTTTTTTTGATATACTAGCATCTACAATCCCTTGTTTCTACAGTTGCAATTTTTGAGAAGTGTACTTCCTGCTATTCTTCTCACTCCTCCTGTCCTATTCATAACAATGATAGGGATCTCCCTTTCATTCCACTTCCACTTCGAAGTTCTTCTCTATCCATGGCTCCTGAGATGCTCCCCGACCCACTGAGTTACCTCAGCACTTTGCGCTTTACTCTAGATTCCAGCATCTGCAGTTCTTTGTGTCCCAACTTCCACTCCCACCTGCCTTTTCATTGATAGGATAGGATTACCTCTGTAATTTCAGTGGGGTTCCAGCACTAATCAGACCGTCTCCATTCCTTCCCTCAGCATTCCGAAGGGATCTTTTCCTCCACTCTTCCCTCTCCACAAGTCACATCCGTTATCAAGATGAACAAGTTATCACTTGTTCGTACATCTAGGAAACATCCAACCTTTTCTCTAATCCCTTCACACCATTCAGGTACCCTTCTATATAATATAGAAACAAAGATCTGAAGATGCTGGTTTACCAAGGTAGGACACAAAATGCTGGAGTAACTCAGCGGGTCAAGTAAAATCCCTTGAGAACATGGACATTTCGGGTTGGGGGCCTACTTCAGATTGAAGAAAGGCCCCAAACCAAAATATCGCCTATCCATGTTCTCCAGGGATGCCGCCTGACCCGCTGAGTTACTCCAGCATTTTGAGTCAGTCCTTCCATATAAAGTCCTTCTTCCAATGTAATATATTGCATTTGGCTCCTTCTAAATTGGAGAAACTAATCAGAGCTTGAGAAATCTCTTTGCAGAACATTTCTGTTTAGCCCTCTCCCTCTCTGTTCTCTGCCTTTGGCCTCTGACTTTGCTCTAATGCGACCCAGCATATGGTCAAGAAGCAGCAGCTTATCATTTGTCTGGGCACATCAGTCATCTGGACAATATTGAATGTAACAATTTCAGGGGAGCCTCTGTACTCTCCCTCTGCACAGATGTGACTGTACCTTTCAATTTGTTTCAACATTCTCTGCTGACTGCTGGTTTAAGAAAATATGTTACCCTGGAAATGTTGGTCTGCACTCGATCACAAACATTCCTTCTCTTTCCTACACCTTCCCCCTCCCTACAACTTTAAGCACAATTCAATTTGTGCAGGAGGTTAATAGGTGATCTTATAGAGGTGCATACGATCATGAGGGGAATAGAGAGGGTAAATGCACAGTTATTTTAGAAACATAGAAACATAGAAAATAGGTGCAGGAGTAGGCCATTCGGCCCCTCGAGCCAGCACCGCCATTCAATATGATCATGGCTGATCATCCAGAATCAGTACCCTGTTCCTGCTTTCTCCCCATATCCCTTAATTCCGTTAGCAAGTTAATTTATACCCAGAGGATGGGAATCAAGAACGCGAGGTCTTAGGTTTAAGGGGAAGAAGATTTAATAAGAACCTGAGCGGCAACTTCTTCACACAGAGGATGGTGAGTAGATGGAACAAACTGCCTGAGGAGGTAGTTGAGGCAGGTACACTAACAATATTTAAAGGACATTTGGACAGGTACATGAATAGGAAAGTGTAAATGATCTCCAGACTCAGTACGTGATTCAAATACATCTTTAATCAGCTCTGAAACTTAACAGCATGATGGATGATTAGTTGTCAGTACATCCTGGCTGCTCCAACTTCCCGTGCTGGAAAACAAGTGTTAGTATAAGTATTACAATGGGGTGGAATTAGAGATGCTGGCTGGTGTGTGATTGGTTAACACGCAACATCAATCTACATCCTTCCCCCTAAAGATTAAGTGTGGAAGAGCACCACCATGGAGTTAAACATACTTGCCATATCTATCTGGTGGTCTACTAACACGGCCCGAGCGCGTGCGGACCAGTGGTTAGTGGAGACCGCGGGACGTGGAGGGGTGCAAGGCATGCGGGGACGGGTGGTAGACAATGCAAAAGGCGGCTGGAACTGGAGCGATGGAGCATAGGGACCAGCAGGCGGTGGTCGAGGCTCCCTCACAGCAAGCAGGTGTTGTCGACTTCTCCGGTACACCGCTCCCTCATAGTCTACCAGGTAGGACCGTGGCTCGTCGGTCGGGTTGACAACAGTGCCCAGAAGGGAATGTCCAGTTGAAGTTCGTAGACGGACGACCTGACCCAGAAGTAGAGGCTTGAGTGATCTGCTGGAACTGTCGTATGACCTTTTCTGGATGTCGTGCTTCTCTTGTAGACGTTTCTGGATAGTGGTGGGCTTCAGCACCTGAGGGACCAGTTGCTGTTGTGCGATGGGTACCGGAGGCCTTGTCAATCTCGACATCAGTCGCTGTGCCGACGATCCCAGGATTCCGTCCCTGGCAACGTTTCTGAGATTCAGGAGATCGAGATAAACGTCTGACTTTGAAATTTGTGCTCGCTCCAGCAAGTGTTTGGCGCTTCTGACAGCGCGTTCAGCGAGTCCATTACTCTGTGGATACTCGGGACTGCTCGTGACGTGCTGGAAGTTCCATCGGTCTGCAAAAAGCTTGAACATGTGGCTGGTGAACTGCCAACCGTTGTCGGTTTTCAGGCTGACGGGAGCACCAAAGGTAGAGAAGTGTCTTTTCAGCTTCTGGATGACCATCTCCGATGTGAGGGAGGTCAGTTGGTCTAGTTCAAACCAGTTGGAAAAGGAGTCGACTAGAACGAGGTAGTGCTTTCCGCACCATTCGAAAATGTCTGCCGCCAGCGACGTCCAGGGCAGAGCTGGTGGAGGTTGTTGCAGAAGGGGCTGCTGCTGCTGATGAGGCGCAAGGCTGTTGCAAGCGGGGCAGGAGGCTACGCGGTCCTGGATGTAACTGGCCAATCCCGGCCAGTAGAACAGACTACGGGCGCGTGCCAGTGTGCCGTCGGCTCCTGGGTGACCGCTGTGTGCCTCTTTGAAGCATACGTCTCGTAGCGATGAGGGTATCTCTACCTTGTGACCCTTGATGACAACCCCATCCTGAACTACCAGTTCATCACGAACCAGGGAGAAAGGCTGCACCTCTGTGGGCGTGTTGGATTGTTTGTCTGGCCAGCCTGTTTTGATGATGGAGGAGAGGATTTGAAGCGTATCGTCAGTGGCGGTGTGCGCGGCCAGGGTGCGCAGTTGCTTACTGGAGACGAAATCGACACCGAGGACTGTGAAATTTTCCTGTTCATAGGGATGTTGCTCGCAAGATGCCCGAGGTGCACGGGAGAGAGTGTCAGTGACGTGCATGTCCTTACCCTTAGTGTAGGTAATAGAGAAATCGTACCACTGCAGCTGCATCATCATACACTGCAAATGAGCTGGCGCGGCGTGGATGGGCTTCTTAAGGATTGTCACCAATTGTTGGTGGTCCGTCTCGACCGTGAAGGTGTTGCCAAAGATGAAGTCGTGGCATTTGGAGCAAGCAAAGACGACAGCCAACAGCTCCTTTTCGATTTGCGCGTAGTACTGTTCTGTGTTGGTCATGGTGCGAGAGGCATACGAGACGGGTAGTAGGGTGCCCTCGGCAGATGGCCGCAAGTAGGCTGCGCCGAGCCCGAATTTCGAAGCATCGGAGGTGATCGTCACCGGACGTTTCAGGTTAAAGAAAATCAGGGTCGGTGCACTGGTCAGTTTGGACTTTAAAACATCGAAAGCAATCTGATGTTGCTGGAACCATGACCATGCTGTGTCCTTTTTTGTCAGCTCCCGCAGTGTGGAGCTTAGTTCGCTGAGGTTCGGTATGAACTTGCCGAGATAGTTTACCATGCCCAGAAAACGCTGCAGGCCTTTCACGTCTGTGGGGGCAGGCATTTCTGTGATGGCAGTAGCCTTCTTTGGATCGGATTTGAGGCCATTAGGAGTGAAGATGTGGCCGACGTAGGAAACCTCTGGAACCCTGAACTTGCACTTGTCAGGATTGAGCTTGAGGTTGATCATGCGTGTGCGATCCAAGATGAGCCCGCGATTATGGTCGTGCTCCGTTGCGTCTTTGCCAAACACTAGGATATCGTCGACAATAATGGCACAAGGTAGGTCCTCGAATAATAGCTCCATAGTTCTTTGGAAGACTTCACTGGCAGAGTTGATTCCGAATGGCATTCTCAGAAACTTGTATCTGCCTAATGGGGTGGCAAATGTGGTGAAGTTTGATGACTCCTTGTCCAGCAGTATCTGCCAGAAAGAGTTCTTTACATCGAGGACAGAAAATATGGTGGCGGTTCCGACCTTTGCTGCAACATCCTCGACGGTCTTCATGGGATGGTGTGGGCGCTTAATGGCAGTGTTCAGTTCTTTCTGGTTGATGCACAAGCGGATTTCATTTTTTCCCATCTTGACTGTGGCAATCATGGTTGAGACCCAGTCGGTGGGGTCGCTGACTGCTTCAATTATGCCTGTCGAGGCCATGTCCTTCAGCGCAGAGTGAACCCTGTCAATCATGGCAAATGACAATCGGTGTGGAGGTCGGATGATGGGTGTCACTTCGGGGTCAATAATAATCTTGTAAGTCGGGCAACCTGCCCAGGTTATTGTTGAAAAGATCAGGGAATTCACTCAGCGGGTCCAGGGAAATTTGCAGCTTGTGGACCGTTTTGTCAAAGGAGATCAGCCCCAGTTCCTGACAGGCCCGGTTGCCAAGCAGAGTAACTGAATTAAAGTTCAAGACATAGAAGGTCAAATTCCTCGTGGTTTTTTTCAGCTCACATTTCAAGTTGATTTTGCCCAGAGGCACCAGCACCTCCCTTCCAAAAGCATGTAGTGTGGATTTGTCCTTGATCAGTGGCTCGTTAGTTCTTATCTTGTTGAAGAAGTTGATTGACATAGTGTTTACTTTTGCCCCAGTATCTAATTTCGCGCCAAAATGGACGTTGTTTACAGTTACTGTCACGGTCCGATCATAATTCTTAGCAGCAGCAAGCTGTAATGAGTAAACAGTCGGGTCCTCTCGTGAGTTAATTGGGCTCTGTTTGGGGGCGGATTCAAGCTGGAATTGGAGAGTGAGATTGTTGCTGTCTCGTTGTAAAAAAGTGAGATTAGAGCTGAAGCTAGGCGAATTCTTCCCACGGGTCTGATTTGCTGCCCGACATGCAGAGGCAAAGTGATTTAGCTTTTTACAGTCATTGCATGCTTTACCAAAAGCGGGGCAAGCTGATTGTCTGCTGTGTGAGTAGTTGCAGTTTGGGCATCTCTTCTGAGGATCACCGAGGGCCGCCTGACTAGCTTGGGTCATAAATCGCCTGTTATCTGTGTTGGTTCGCTGCCTAGTGAGGCCCGACAGATTGACGGTTTTGGTTTTGTGCGAACTGTCTATAGGGTCGATGGATTCTGCTGTTCTGCATGCGTGTGCTGCTTCATCAAGTGTCAAATCTGGACATCTTAGAAGCTCTGATCTGAGCTTTAGGTGAGTAATGCCGTTCACTAAAATGTCCCTTGTTAACTGATCAGTCAGATGATCGACCGGCATATTTTGGAATCGGCTGTGCTGGGCTAAATGCATTAAGTCTGAGATAAACGAGTCTACTCGTTCACCAGGGTGTTGACGGCGAGAGAAAAACCTTGCCCTGTCTAAAATGTGATTTGAGGGCAGGTCACAGATCTGGCTAAATTTACGCAGCAGAACATTGGGGTCATCAGGACATTCATCTGGGGTTATTACCTGGTCGTTGGCATCGCGGACTGCCAAAGCATAGCGGAATGTTCTGGATTGGCAAAGGGCATCTGGGCCCGCAAGGTTGAGTAGGAGAGAGGCCTTGACAGCATCAGGTTCATTTCGGTGTGCAATGTTCATGTAGTGTCGGTAATCAATTTCAAACGTGGCCCAGCGTTCGCTGATATCCGCATCAAAGACGAGAGGGTCAGGCTTTCGACAAGAAGAGGACATCATAAAGCAAAATAAAAACTCACAAAAAGGTAAAACAAAAAACCATTATACAGAATCAGATCACTTCTGACACCATGTAAATGGTCTCCAGACTCAGTACGCGATTTAAATACATCTTTAATCAGCACTGAAACTTAACAGCATGATGGATGATTAGTTGTCAGTACATCCTGGCTGCTCCAACTGCCCGTGCTGGAAAACAAGTGATAGTATAAGTATTACAGTGGGGTGGAGTTAGAGATGCTGCCTGGTGTGTGATTGGTTAACATGCAACATCAATCTACAGAAAGATTTAGAGGACTATGGGATAAATGTCAGCAGATGGGACCAGTGCAGATGGGGCAGGTGAATCGGCAAGCACAAGGTAGACTGAAGGGCCTATTTCCATGCTGTCTGACTGACTCGAATGAAGGATTTATTTATCTCACCGGCAGCACAGTGGCGCAACGATAGAGTTGCTGCCTTACAACACTTGAAGCGGCGGAGACCCTGGTTCTAATCCAGACTAAGAGTGCTGTCTGTACGGAGTTTGTACGTTCTCCTCGTGACCAGGTAGGTTTTCTCAGAGATCCTCGATTTCCTGCCACACTCCAAAGACGTACAGGTTTGTAGATTAATTAGCTCGATATAAATGTAACTTGTCCCTAGTTTGTGCCGGGTAGTGTTAATGTGCGGAGATCTCTGGTCGGTACGGACTTGGTGGGCCGAGGGGTCTGTTTCTGCACTGTATCTCTAAATTAAACTAAACTAAACTAATGCTGAATGTTCCCAGCATTACTATGTTTCTTTCAAATTTCCAGTTTCTGCGGTTTTTATGTTTCAATTCCTTGAACCTTTGCTCAACCATATCCCATGATGTTTTATTTGACCACCTCCCAACCATTTCCCACCACCACCACAGTACACACATGGTATCCATTCCAAGTCGTGCAAATGCACATTGCATGACTTTTCTGACATGGCCCAGAGATGCTTTGTGTAACTCCAGGATAAGCTATATTTAATCACCAGACACTATAATATAAAACCATAGTTTGGGATCCTCTGCAATCCAAGAGGAATTAATTTGGGGAATTAGTATTGTGATCATCAGTGTTATACTGTTTGTGGTTTGAGTAGTTCATTGTTAAATTTTCATAAATTTAATGTTTTCCCCGTTTGGATTTGTAACATGCCAAATTACACTGATTAATTTTTAATCATCTTTATTTATAAATGTTTTATTATTGCAAAACATTTTATGAATAGGCTAGTTTAAAAGAAAGAAACTTAGTTCATGGCATACAGTGTTGTTTGGGGTCAGTTAGAATCTGAATATGTCTTGGAACTTGACTGAAATGGAGCTACTTCATAATAAGTGTATCTGCGCTACCGAAGCAGGGAAATAAAGGGCTTGGCCCACTTTCACGACCTAATTTACGACCTTTTTTTACCCGTGGACATTTTTTATCAGGCTAGAAAAACGCCCGGATCTATTTGATGCCACGAGTCTACGACTAGCATCACAACCTACCTATGACCTACCTACGACCTACCTACGACCTCGTGACGACCATGATGTGAGTATGAGTCGAGGGCAAACTTAGCAGAGGTCGTGAATTAGGTCAAGAAAGTGGGACAGGCCCTTAAGGCTGACATCTACATTGTTACCAGCTGTATTTCCAGTGTGGATATCAGCCACATGGTATCCCCACTGGGAATATACTCAGTCAAAATGCAGCAACTGACTGGTGATGTGTGATGGATATTCTCTAACCACACTCGAAAGGCTTATGCCAACCTCAGTTTTCTAGCACAGCAGCAGAAAACTGTGCTAGAAAACTGACGTTGTCTAAAGAGCTGATTGTGGATTAGGACAAGATTATGACCAGTGCACTGGTGACAATGATGACTTTAAGATTATGAACCTCATGACTCAAGAGCTAATATAAAAAAACCCAGAAACTCCACAGTAACCTTATCAAGATTGTGATGTTAGTAAAGAAAAAAATAAAACCCACATTGATGTAGTCTAGTCATGCCATGCACTTGGCCCAGCCAGTGTAATCATCACATACCGATGATGGCGAGCAGTAGAAAACAGTATAAATGTTAGGATACTTTACTATAGACTTTAGAGATACAGCATAGAAACAGGCCCTTTGGCCCACCAAATCTATGCCAACCTGCGCTCACCCCACACACTAGCACTATCCAACACACTAAGGACAATTACCAAAGCCAATTAACCTAGACACCTGTACGTCTTTGGAGTGTGGGAGGAAACCAGAGCAGCTGGAGAAAACCCACGCGGTCACAGGGAGAATGTACAAACTCCGTACAAACACCCATGGTGAGGATCGAGCCTGGGTCTCTGGTGCTATAAGGCAGCAACTCTACTCCTGCGCCACTGTGAGGGAGTTGAAGAGTTACAGTGAAAGACACATAATGATGAACTGCGTGTGAGTGTATGCATAAAGCTGTCTTTGCACCTGCCCTCAACAGATGACTTGTTCTCTGCGATTCATTGGTATGTTTTTCTAGTATTGTAATTATTGTACGTGTTTTGGAAATACAATTTATAACCTCTTTAGAAATTAATCCTCCGAATTAAATGTGCTTAATTCAAAAACATAACTGTGTTTAAACAGCTTCATTAGCCGGGAGGGGAGACCTGCCGCTCAAAGTAGTGATTATTGACAGCTAAAACCATTCAGAAAAGACTCTAAGGTCAAGAGGTATATTAGTCTTTGAATTATAGGCTTTCTATATTGAGGGTACTTACAACTGATAGGGCTTAACGTCTTGAATTCAGCTTAGGACTCTAGGAGAAGTGCACTCAATATCATCACAGATGGTGCACATGGCTTCTATTGCTCCTATGCTCCTATACTTCAACCTATATCCATTTCATGCGTCTTACCCAGGTTCCTTAAACTTTCAAGGCAAAGAAAACGACATGTCAGATCCAGATGTAAACTTTATTCACACATACATACACACACACGCACACACATACACACAGTTAGATATGCAGCACTTAACTTAGGTTCTAACTATATATTCGAGTCCTAAGCACTATATGTTACGGTCAGGTCTGGTCACAAGGGTTTTGGTTGGGTTTTAAAGATCTCTGCTCTCCTTGAAGTTTGATCTCCTACCTCGGTTGGTGCTGGTACCAACTTCATTCCTTTGGTTGAAGCCCTCAAAGTAAACCTTCGTTACCTGTGCTGCTTGCTGGCTTTGCTGGCTGCAGAAAAGAGTCCCAACCATACATCACCTATCCATGCTCTCTTTATAAGAAATTAAACTTTGTAGTCCAGCAATCATCTGGCAAATCTGCACAATACCTCCAGACTACTCACAGTCCCTCAGGACTGGTCTTACCAGGACATTCTACTGTGTGGGATAACTTCCAAGTCCTTGTGTTCGAATTCTTCAGATAAAGATATAAAAGCCCGAATTCTGTTAATGTTTTCAATTTTTTTAATACCGTTCCATAATTTCCATCTGGATCATTGGAATTCCACTTTTGCATTTTACCTTGTCACCATTTAAGTGTATTCTGCTTTATTCCTTTTAAAATCAAAATGAAAAAGTTTGTTTACCTGTAATTATTTGCTAATTTCCTTCAGCTATTAATAATTATTTAATGCTTCTGGGTACATGTCCACAATTCACCTTTCCTTGTGTCATTAGCAAACTTGGAAAAATCATTGTTCAGGTTTTCAGTTATATTCCTAACACATAATATAAGACATGGTTGTATCTACCATCAAAAGATAAGAAGAAATGAAATGGAGACAAAACAGGTTTGATTTTGAGGGTAGTCTTCCTGTTAATTGTATTGTGCGTTAACATCCTTGAGATTAAGTTAACAGTAGTCCTGCAATCCATTAATATTAGCACAACGTGAGGATGTTAGTTTGGAAAAATCTTGAAAGTTATTGTTGTTAAAAACTAAATAATGTCATGTTTAATTTGATTGGCCACCATAAATAAGATAAGCTAAGAATTTTTTAAAAATGAGTAATGTACTCCTTTCCTTCTGGCGATCAAAGTATGGCTGCGTCTTTTCATGAAGATTGAAATAAGATTTATTAATAAAATCCTTCACAAAAAACTGCAATTAATTTCTTTGCATGTAGACTAAATTTGGTTAGAATAGAGGAAAACACATGCTACAGAACTCAACTTGTGCTCAATGTTCTGTTTCATCAGTGCTGCAACATCACTCTAAGATCCACTTTAGGCCCATACCTTCTGGGTAGTCTACTCTAACGCATTCACCCATTGTTCAACTCAGACTGTGCATGAGGCTGTGAAAAAAATAATGAAAATTCAATCTTGATATTGAAAGCTTATTAATTGCTACGTACACCCTTAATAAAAGTTTAGTTCAATGTGACAATTAGATTAGTTGGTACAATATTATGTGCATCAAAACAATAGAAGATGTTTTATGTAACAGCATTAATACGGCAAACCACTCGATAATCTGAAAATTTTCCAAGTAGATATTGCTGATTATTTCTAGCTTTACGACATTAGGAACAAGATATATTTAGAGGTTCTCTAAATATAATTTAGATTATATTTTATCAGATATAGTTTCCTAGGGTGTTATCCCAAATACATCCACAGATTGCTCAACCGAGTCCTTGCATTCCAAACATACATTTCTTTAATCAGCAGCATTAAAAAAATGTAAATGTTAAACTATTTTAGATAAGTTCTCTGACAAAACCATGTCTGTGAAATAAAGATGTGATTTGATTTGACTGGCTCCAATGGGGCTGCACAAAGAATATTGCTGATGTAAGGATGAATGTTTACAAATCTGAAGTGTAGAGCAAAGATGTGTGTAAGGTTAAAATGACAAAAATTGCTGATAGGACAAATTGTTAAAGAATAATGAAAGATGTTGTATATATATATATGAAGGAGAGCTAAGGCCAAGAATATAGAATATATATTATAGAATATTATAGAATACATATAATATAGAATATAGAGCTAAAAATATAATCAATACTTGATAACACTGAACTTCTCACCAGCAAAGAAGAGGTTAACAGCAAGTCACAGGCAACAGATGTTTGACATGATGAACCAGGAGAATTGATAAACTGCGAGAACTAGTCTAAACAATTGGAAGTTAAAAAAATAAAGATAAATGAATACAGTGGAAAACAAAATCTTGTTGCATGTTAAAAAATGGCTTTAGGTAGTGCCTCATGATTCTCACCCCAATTTCACAGAGTTCTGACTCATATACAGGTCCACCACCGATTTACTGGCACTCTTGGTACCAGAGCCTTGCCCCTATTACCCGAAAGGTTGACATTGGTATCCTTACCCGGCCTAGGTACCACATTCCGGGGGACTTCCAGGAGGGATTTTTAGTGTGCTCTTGTAATTTTTCTGGATTAAAGGAAGTGCCGGAAAATTGGTGGTGTACTTGTACCTCATGATGGAATCCAATCAAGACAGCTGCAGCACCTCACAGTAACTCTGAGTTTCATCAGCTGCTATGGAGAAGAGGCAATTGCTCACTTCTCTGCAGAATGTGAATATGAAAAGAAGGTCTGGCAAAATATGGTAAGAAGTCCTTGTCGCACAAGCAGCTGCATAACAGAGACCTCTCTGACTTGTGGGCTGTTCCCTGCGACACACACCATGGCGGACATGAGTGCTGTTGGAAAACCATCAATTCAGTGAAAGACGCTCTTTGGTCTGCCTGAAACTCGTTGGTCTTCCAGCACAGTAAAATATACGTAAGGAAATGCTGCCAACTGACACATCACAGGCTGTGGAAGTACAAGAGTCAAGACTCAACAGGGAGGGTTGCACTGAAGCTTAGTGCAGCCACTGTGAAGGCATTGTGGAGGAGGACCACCATCCACTGTCCTTCCGCCACTGGAAATTGGAGGCTGAGTCTGGTAGGAATACCCCTCAGACAAGGAAAGGGATATCCCCCCAGGCATAACATGAGTAGCAATGGTGCTGTGTGGAAATTAAAAGGAAGGTGCTAGCTACTGGGTATAGCACTAGCAATGTTGAATTTATAGATACGAAAATGTACTAAGTAATTTGCATGGTTCTTTTAATTTGTATGTATGTTTTATCAAGAATAAATAATTATTTTTGAAATATAAAAAACTAAGCCTCTCTGATCACACCATATACAGGTCCACCACCGATTTGGGTTGGGACTCTTCTTCAGACTGAAAGTAGAGGTGAGGGAACTGGAAGTAAGAAAAGGTCAGAACAAACCAGAGCTGGCAATAGATGACCCCGGAACGGTGGAGCAACAATGGGCAATTATGGGCACCCTTCCTTCGTATTACCCTATACAAGCACGCTTCATTCCTCTAAAGTTGGTCCCAGGGCCCCATCCAATCGCACAACATATACCCATGAAGAAAATTACATTACATTTTATTTCAGTTTGTAGATCTTCTGAGACAATCCTTTAGGATTGAGTATGACTTACTTTCACCCAATTCCATTGACTTCAAGGTGGTTGATGAGGTCATAAGTTCATGTTCATAATTGATAGGAGCAGAATTACTCCATTCGTCCCATCAAGTCTACTCCGACACTCAATCATGGCTGATCTATCACTCCCACTCAACCCCAATTTTCCTGCCTTCACCCCAATACCCCTGACACCCGTACGAACCAAAAATCTATCTGTCTCTGCCTGAAAAATATCCATTGACTTGGCCTCAACAGCTTTCTGTGGCAATGAATTCCACAGACACACCACCCTCTGACTAAAGAAATTCCTCCTCATCTTCTTCCGAAAGGAACATCCTTTTATTCTGAGGCTATGAGTTTTGGTCTTAGCTCTCCCACGGGTGGAAACATACGCTCCACATCCACTCTATCCAAGCCTTTCACTATTCGGTAAGTTTCAATAAGGTCCCCCCCCCCCTCATCCTTCTAAACTCTAGAGATTAGAGCCCCAGCGCCTCCAAACGCTCATCACGTGTTACCCACTCAATCCTGGGATCAAGATGGAACCTGCTGAATCTGTCGAATGTCAGATAGGAGGTTTTGAAGGGGCAGTGGATGGGCGGAATGAGTAGAAGTGCATTGGTCATCACTTCTCACCACATTTCCACTTAAGAGATTTGTGGTTGGCATTGCCTTACTAGAAATTACTTCTTTGTTTTATTCAGTCACAGAGTTATAAAAAATGAACAACATTCATGAAACGTCTCATGACTCTTCCCATAACTAGGCTTGAAATAGAATATTTATTTTGGGAGTCTGGTGTCAGGCATGTAATAGATATAGCCTGCCCATTGAAGCCAGCTGGGTGGAATTAGAGCATTATTGCTGGGGATGTTGGCCTGGGGGAGAACTGTAATATCCATATATCGTTGTGGCTGTACTGGGCTTTCAGCGTACCCTATTATGTGATACCCTAATCACATTCTGTATTAGCAATTGTTGAGCTGTCAAATGGTCTTTTGATCTGTCCTTGCATTATATTCTCTTCTGATGGCTGAAACTCAGAGATGGTAATTGTCGTGATGTCCAAGTGTTGGGTAACACTGCTCTGTCTTTGTTTTCCTGCAAGAGTTACCAAAAGCAAGAAGCCAAGTTACTTTCTTACTGACAGATAAACTTCTCACAGGAATTCTTAAGAACTAAGTTTAAAATTCAGCTGGTTTCATAATTTTGCTTGACTCATAGGAAAACATTTTCTGTGTATATTCTAATTTCCAACCAGTTCAGTGTCAAATCTATGGATTTCAATGTCAATAGTTTTTTACCATAGCATAATGAGGTTAGCCGGGAAGTGGTGTTAGGTAAATTGAATGGATTAAAGGCCGATAAATCGCCAGGGCCAGATAGGCTGCATCCCAGAGTAAAGGAAGTAGCCCCAGAAATAGTGGATGCATTAGTGATAATTTTTCAAAACTCTTTAGATTCTGGAGTAGTTCCTGAGGATTGGAGGGCAGCTAATGTTACCCCACTTTTTAAAAAGAGAGGGAGAGAGAAAACGGGGAATTACAGACCAGTTGGTCTAACATCGGTAGTGGGGAAAATGCTAGAGTCAGTTATTAAAGATGGGATAGCAGCACATTTGGAAAGTGGTGAAATCATTGGACAAAGTCAGCATGGATTTATGAAAGGTAAATCATGTCTGACGAATCTTATAGAATTTTTCGAGAATGTAACTAGTAGAATGGATAAGGGAGAACTAGTGGATGTGTTATATCTGGACTTTCAGAAAGTTTCGACAAGGTCCCACATAAGAGATTAGTATACAAACTTAAAGCACACGGTATTGGGGGTGCAGTATTGATGTGGATAGAGAACTGGCTGGCAGACAGGAAGCAAAGAGTAGGAGTAAACGGGTGCTTTACAGAATGGCAGGCAGTCACTAGTGGGGTACCGCAAAGTTCAGTGCTGGGACCACAGCTATTTACAATATATATTAATGATCTGGATGAGGGAATTGAATGCAACATCACCAAGTTTGCGGATGACATGAAGCTGGGGGGGGCAGTGTTAGCTGTGAGGAGGATGCTAGGAGGCCGCAAGGTAACTTGGATAGGTTGGGTGAGTGGGCAAATGCATGGCAGATGCAATATAATGTGGATAAATGTGAGGTTATTCACTTTGGTGGCAAAAACAGGAAAGTAGATTATTATATGAATGGTGGCCGATTAGGAAAAGGGGAGATGCAACGAGACCTGGGTGTCATGGTACACCGGTCATTGAAAGTAAGCATGCAGGTGCAGCAGGCAGTGAAGAAAGCGAATGGTATGTTGGCATTCATAGCAAAAGGATTTGAGTACAAGAGCAGGGAGGTTCTACTGCGGTTGTACAGGGTCTTGGTGAGGCCACACCTGGAGTATTGCGTACAGTTTTGGTCTCCTAATCTGAGGAAAACATTCTTGCCATAGAGGGAGTACAGGGAAGGTTCACCAGACTGATTCCTGGGATGGCAGGTCTTGCATATCATGAAAGACTGGATAGACTCGGCTTGTACTCGCTGGAATTTAGAAGATTGAGGTTATAGAGAAGATTATAGAGACTTACAAAATTCTTAAGGGGTTGGACAGGCTAGATGTAGGAAGATTGTTCCCGATGTTGGGGAAGTCCAGAACGAGGGGTAACAGTTTAACGATAAGAGGGAAGTCTTTTAGGACCGAGATGAGAAATTCAGGTGAATCTGTGGAATTCTCTGCCACAGAAGGTAGTTGAGGCCAGTTCATTGGCTATATTTAAGAGTGAGTTAGATGTGGCCCTTGAGCCTAAAGGGATCAGGGGGTATGGAGAGAAGGCAGGTACAGGATTCTGAGTTGGATGATCAGCCATGATCATATTGAATGGTGGTGCAGGCTCAAAGGGTCGAATGGCCTACTCCTGCACCTATTTTCTATGTTTTTATAATGCGCTTTTAGCTGAGGTAATGAAGAAGATTCATATACTTCAAGAGGCAATGAATGCAAATGAATTCTGGCAAAAAAAAATGAGTAACCAACAATGCAGTTGACTAAATATTGCAGGTGAATTGAACTCAGACTTGGATTACAAACCACTTAGTCAAAACTTTGACAGTTTTGGGTATAGCTGGGGCATACTAATATTGCAAATCTCAACAATGGGGCATTATTTGTTTGCATGGAAAGGAGGTGCCCAGTATTAACAATCACCAATGGTTAGGAGGGAAATTCAACCATCACGCACTAGTTGTAAGATTCCTACCTAGTCAATTTCCGCTAAAGGGTGGTGCAAGATACTAAAAACAATCCAGAAGACATTTTTAGGCAGGCTTGACTGAGCAAAGTTCTCCTGAGTTTCATGTCATGTATGTTTTATGGCTGAGTAGACACTTGAATGAATACATTATCTTTGCATGGGCCCTACTACCACAAAATCATTATCATTAATTTAGCATGAAAATAGCAGCACCTGTTCTCGGACCTTTATTTATTGGCTTAATGCTAAACCTACAGTGGTATACAAAATTATACCTGCCATATGTGCTTTTTTGTGAGAGTACGCACCTCTAAAAAGTTAAATGTTATTATTTTGTTTTCCAGCCACATGAAGTATTAAAGGTGTGTACCTTTAATAGGTAGCACCTATTTGTCTACAAAAAAAAAGCACTGTCTACCATTGATACTTTTCTTTATGAAATGGCAGGAACTTGCCAGTTTCCAATTCAACAACAGGTGTGGGCTATGTAATTTGTTATGGTCTCTAATCCTGAGGGATTAAGGAGATTCACCTAATCACAGTTTGATTTGCTGTATCTAGATTAGGAAATCCTGCAGACTAAGATACACCCTATGGATCAGATGAATTTGATCATAACTCCTTTCAGTTTTCCACTTCATTTGCTGCCAATTAACTACTTTCCTCTGGCATCAATTACACCCAGCTGCAGACAGTTTATCGTCTGACTTTTGTTCAGTACCCCCCTTTGAGATAGATGTCTTATTTTTTCTTCAATAAGTAATTTTCTGTTATACGAGTTAAACTTCAGGAGGTAATTGTGGTTAGATGCCTCGATATCACAGGAGAAAGAAATCCTGAAGGATCTCTTCTTCAAAAACGTCACTGAGATCACTTCTAATATCCTACAGTGTAGAGTTGATATCTTTTATCCCAAACATTTTGGTAGATGTTCTTCCTTATCCAAAAGCTATTGATGATAATTAATAATACACAGCGTAAGAAACTTGGTAAGTGATTATTTTGTTATAGAAAATGTTTATATGTAATGGTTTTTTATCGTGGCTTTTGCAATGTTTGCCAGAATAATACTACTTTTCTCAAAAGGGCACTAAGTGCCAGAGTAAATCAGCGGTTCAGGCAGCATCTTTGGAGAACATGGATAGGTGAGGTTTTGGATCATGATCCTTCTTCAGTGATTGGGGGAGAGAAGGGGTGTGATGAAAGCTGGGAGTGAGTAGAGGTGGGACAAAGCAGGGCAGGTAATAGGTGGATTCAGATGAGGAAGGCTCTTGATGGGCAGATGGATGGAACAAAGGACAGAGATTAACACAGAAGGCATGAAACAGAAGGATGGAAGAGTTACAAATTGTGATGCCAGAGGAAGGAATGTAGGGTGAGTTATGATCAAAATAAGAGCAATATCTGCTTATCAAAACCCCCCCTCGCCTGTGTCCACGCTTTATCTTACCTCTCCCAGCTGTTTACCCCCCCCACCCCTCCCCCCACCAATAGTTTGATTTCTGACCCGAGTTTTCTGACCCGAAACATCACATCCATGTTCTCCAGAAATGCTGCCCGACCCGCTGAGTTACTCCAGCAATTTGTCACCATTTGGGTAGACCAGCATTTGCACTTTATAGATAATCAAACAAACAGCTTGGACCAATTAAATAGATTTCTGAAAAAAAGAAGTTATCATGGTTAGAAAAGTGAAAACAATTAGAATAAAGGCAGGATAAAATTCAGAAATGGCTTTTCAAATTATTTAAATTTGGATAATTGTTCATGCCATTCTTGATGCAAAACATAGCCCAGAGTACTCTTGCTTTTGAATAAAATTGAAATAATTATAACTATTGTGCAAGAGCGATAAGCATTGTGACTACTAAGTTACTTCTAATTTTTGATACATTTTTAAAAGCAAATCTAAATGTTGAACATAAAACACTGGATGACAGATGTTGAATAACAGGTTTCAATTTTCTAAAAGTACTGAGAATTCTTTCTAAATACAGTCTAATGTTTGCGATCCATAGTTAAGAGTGTATTGTACTTTGAATGTACAGAGCAGGGTGTCTGACTCCTGTGCATGGGTTAGGGTGCCTGAATCTCTGACTATTTGGGGAAACGTGTTTGCATTTCTGCAGATATATTGAGGAGTTGGTGGTACTTCTTACTGCAAAGGGAGTGGACGGCAATTTCTCACTATGTAGTGAGTGGCATGTGGCATTTCTGACTGAATGGGGAGCAATTTCTGATTTCTGACTGTAGTGAGGGGGTATTGTACTCCTTACTGCAATCAATAGGGTGCTTCATCTCTGTACATTGAGAGGATTGCGTGGCAGTCCTGACTGTGCAGGGAAAGGTGTCTGATTTCTGACAGTGAAGTAAGGTATGTCTTATATGTCTTATAAGTAAGGTATGTCTTATATGGGGAGAGAGGTCTGACTTCTAACTGTTGGGAAGAGAGTGTTTTAGTCATGAAGCGATGTCTATTTCTGACTGTATGGGGAGAGATGGTTGATTTCTGACTGTATGTGGAGGGAAGCATAATTTCTGACTATGAGGAGAGATGTATGATTTCTGACCATATGGAGAAGGGTGTCTATTTAATTACTATGTGGATGGATGCCTGACTGTATAGGGAGAGAAATCTGATTCCTGTGTACAGGAAGAAGAATCTGATTTATGACTGGATAGGGTGGGGTGTCCGATTTCTGACTGTACAGTGAGGAGTGTCTGATTTCTGACTGTGCAAGGAGCGGTGACTGATTTCTTACTGTGTAGCGAGCGGTGACTGATTTCTGAATATATAGGGTAGGGTGACGGATTTCTGACTGTGTAGGGCGGGGTGACGGATTTAAGATTGTATAGAGACGATTGTCCGATTTTTCAATTCTGACAGTATAAAGGAGGTTGTCTACCTCTGACTGATTTTTGCCTGCAGATTGTGGATTTCTTGTTTCCTGACTATATAATGATGGGTAAAATAAACATCAAATCCTTGAAATAGTCAGGCAATTTCAGTGGGAAGAATAGCAGAAATAATATTTCCCAACAATGACCTTCCATCTATATCTTGTTACACTGATACTGCCTAACCTGATGATTCTTTTCAGCATTTTCCAATCTAATTTCAGATTTGCAGCATTTGTGGTGTTTTTGCTTTTCAATCAGTGTACGATGAAATCTGACCAACACAGTATATAAAATTATACAACAGACTTCAAAAAGGCTCGGACACGGGACTAATCTAACAAGCTACTTTATTCCAGAACGCCACCTTGAGTCTCCCCGTGCACATGCGTACTTGCACAATACATCACAAGACACTAATTACATATGCTAATTATCACATACCTAACACTCCTCCCCCTTTAACTTGGAGGCAGGTAACACCATTTCTATTACATATACCGCACTCCTCCCCTTTTAAGTCAATTTCACCTGTACGATATATGCTCTTGTTGTTTCATGAGATTCTGCAATGCATAACCATTTGTCCATTGCTCAGTGAAGGAGGCTCCATGCTGGACTATACTCAAGTGTCCTAATTGCAATCGGTCCTGCATACTTTTGTCTTGACCGACAAGCCTCTCTTCTTTAGACTTTTCTATTAGGAGCTTCCTACTCATTGTCACACATTTATTTAACCTTTCTTGGAATCGTTTAAGCCTTTTCTGTTGTTCATCTATTTGTCTTCTTACGTCACCTTTCTGGTTCTTCATCAAGAAGTAAGATCTATATTGTCTTTGCCATACAACACTGGCTTTGATTTGTGCTCTGTTTAGTTTTCTTGCTTCATAAACCAGGTAGTGAGACTGCACTACAACTGTTGTATAATTCAGTTTGAGGAAGTCTTTCCTATGTCGTTTAAGCCTTTTGTATCATTTCAGCCTTTTCTGTTAGAAACATAGAAAAATAGGTGCAGGAGTAGGCCATTCGGCCCTTCGAGCCTGCACCGCCATTCAATATGATCATGGCTGATCATCCAACTCAGTATCCCATACCTGCCTTCTCCCCATACCCCCTGATCCCTTTAGCCACAAGAGCCACATCCAACTCCCCCTTGAATATAGCCAATGAACTGGCCTCAACGACCTTCTGTGGCAGAGAATTCCAGAGACTCACCACTCTCTGTGTAAAGAATGTTTTCCTCATCTCGGTCCTAAAAGAATTCCCCCTTATCCTTAGACTGTGACCCCTTGTTCTGGACTCCCCCAACTTCGGGAACAATTTTCCTGCATCTAGCTTGTCCAACCCCTTAAGAATTTTGTAAGTTTCTATAAGATCCCCCCTCAATCTTCTAAATTCCAGCGAGTACAAGCCAAGTCTATCCAGTCTGTCTTCATATGAAAGTCCCGACACCCCAGGAATCAGTCTGGTGAACCTTCTCTGAACCCCCCTCTATGGCAAGAATGTCTTTCCTCAGATTTGGAGACCAAACTGTACGCAATACTCCAGGTGTGGTCTCACCAAAACCCTGTACAACTGCAGTAGAACCTCCCTGCTCCTATACTCAAATCCTTTCGCTATGAATGCTAACATACCATTTGCTTTCTTCACTGCCTGCTGCACCTGCATGCCTACTTTCAATGACTGGTGTACCATGACACCCAGGTCTCGTTGCATCTCCCCTTTTCCTAATCTGCCACCATTCAGATAATACTCTACCCTTTTTTTTTTCCATGTTTTTCATGTTGTGCCTCCATTTGTCTTCAGTCTTTCCGATACCAACTCCTATGGAGTACTGACTGAATCTTTACAGTAACTCTCTTTTGCTTAACCCACTGCCTAACAACCATACTCTTGTAGGCAGCCTGAATGGTAATAGTTGCATCCCTTGCTGACTGGTATAGCACAAACTGGGAATGCCCTATTTTGCATGCTTTGTACCATCTCTGGATGGAAATGACTGCTTGACACACAGCTCTGTAGCGTACCCTTAATCGGTAACCACGGTATGCAGCTTGCAGAGTGACTACAGCCACAAATGCTTTCTTGAAATGCACATCCTTATGAATGACTTAATACAGTGTGCTGCCTTGATTTTCTCTACCAATTCTCTGGCCTTGATCCCATGGTACAAGGTCTGAATACACACCACTGCTTTTCACAAGCTATTATACTGTCTCACTTGGACATTACTTACCTGGCAAGCTCTGTATCTTTGCTGTACTGCAATGGCAGACCAGCGTAGTTTCTTGAAATACTGACGCTGTTTATGCATCTGATAATACGTCTGTATTACCTTGGCAGATTTGTGCCTGCACAGCAATTGCTTTCGAACAAGCATTCCTCGGTATGCATTCTGAAGCAGCACAATGCTGCTGTGTACCTTCATGTAAGTTTTGCGATTACTTTCCATTTGAAGGTGTGCCCTATAATGGGTTTGTACCATTATAGCTGCCAATCGCATTGCCTTGTATTGACGGTGTACTCTGTGCATTCTAAATGCTGCATGTATTACCGTTGCTGCCTTCTGTTTGTTTCGGATTTCTCTCTGTACCTTCATACCCCTGAATGCAGCTTGAATAGCTAGGGTTGCCCTTTGGATGGCAATTTCCCTTTGCCTTTGACTTCTGTCACTTTGCATTTGCCCTTGGTCCCTTTGCACCTGACCTTGGTCCCTTTGCACCTGACCTTGGTCCCTTTGCACCTGACCTTGGTCCCTTTGCACCTGACCTTGGTCCTTTTGCACCTGACCTTGGTCCCTTTGCACCTGACCTCTGTCCTTTTGCACTTGACCATTGTCCCTTTGCATTTGACCATTGTCCCTTTGCACTTGACCGTTGTCCTTTTGCACTTGACCGTTGTCCTTTTGCACTTGACCTTTGTCCTTTTGCACTTGACCTTTGTCCTTTTGCACTTAACCTTTGTCCTTTTGCACTTGACCTTTGTCCTTTTGCACTTGACCTTTGTCCTTTTGCACTTGACCATTGTCCTTTAAGGGACTCCCTGCCCTCTTTAGTTCAGGCTCCTTGCCTCTGGATGCCCTTGGAGGTTTTGGCGAGAAATGAGCCATTAATACCTCCTTACACTCCTCATACGTTTTCTCCGTGGGCTTTACTGGCCGCAGTAATGTATGTAAGGTGTGATAATCCTCTCTTCCTAAGCCGCATATGAACCATGCTCTCTTCTTCTCCTCTGCAGTGATATCATTGGAAATGAATGAAGCCTCGAGGACAGTCCATTTCTCAAAATTGCAACCAGAATCTAACTGGGAATAGCCATTTGAATAACCATGCTACCTGTTGCTATTCAGGTGCACTTATCAGGTGCTCCTGTACAGACAAAACCGATTACCTCAAGATAAGAAAACACATATCTCCTGTACAGCCAAAACACTGACTTCTGCCCTGGACTTAATCCTTTTACATTCTAAGAGATTATCCAGCTCACTGTCTATTACTTAATTGTATAATAATAGCTTTATACTATTAACCAACATTTCCTGTTAATAGGCAACTAGAAAATTTTAAACGTATTTATTCTATGCACACAGATTTACTATTCATAACAGTGACCAATGCGTATCATGCAAACAGTCCTGCTTGTACTATGACAATGCATTACATTCACAGAGGGCTTTAATTGTGAAGGATTTCACTGCTCTAGCTTGTGCCCTGTGGACTCTGGTGCATCCTCGACCTCTTGAGCTGTCCCCACCGGTACCTTTGCTGATGGCCTCACCGGACCTCTACTTTGCTGCTTTAGCTGGCTCCCCCGGGTTTCACCGTTACTTTTGCTGCTGCTGGCCAAGTCGACTCCCGCTGCTCCGCTGACTTGCCTGCTGTCTCCCTTGGACGCCCTGCGGAAGGTAAAAGGACCTGTCCCACCAGCATGCAACTCGATGCGATTAGCGCGACCTAACGTGGTCGCTTGAGCCATCTGGCGTCGCGGGGCCGGTCCCACTTCGATCACCGGAGCCGTGCGGAATTGTGCGGAGTTCGTCCCGAGTTCGTCCCGACGCCGCGCGGGGCTCCGAAAAACCGACAATGTCCAAACATCCCGCGCGGCAACGGTTTGTCGGCTCGCAGTCGCCGCGACATTTACACACCGCCCGGACATCGTGCCTCCGTGAAACTATTTGTAAGTGCCTCCGTGACCCTCTATGTGTGTGGCTCCGTGGCCCTGTATGTGTGTGTGTCTCGGTGCCCCTCTCTGTGTGCCCCTCTAAGTCCTGGCGAACTTACCTTGGACTTGCTTCAAGTTCGCCTCACTTTGCGCCGCGTTGCGCCACTCACCCGACCTCCGCGCGGCCCCTACTGCCGGTTTAGTTGCACTTGCCGCATGCAGGCGCATGCTGGTGGGACCGGCCCTGTACAGGGGATCACCCAACCTCCGCGCGGCCCCCGCTGCCGGTTTGATCGCGTTCATCGCATATAGTTGCGTGCTGGTGGGACAGGCCCTTAAGTCGCTCCTAGTTTCTGCTGCTGGTCCCCACTGCTCCAAGCGTCGGGACTGTGCCCTGCTTTTCTCGCACGGACCTTTGTCTCTTGTGGTCGGCTTTCTCCACTCTCAGCCGTCTCCTGCGACCGGGCTTTCTGCTCACGGTCGGGTTGACTCTGCTCCCGACCGGGCTGAAGTGCTTGAGTGCTATGTCCCACTTCTCTTGCGCGGACCCACTCTTCGCTCGGGGCCGGACTTCCTTTCACGTCCGGGCTTTTCCCGCTCTCGCCATCCCCTGCAACCGGGCTTCTCTCCGCTTCTCTCGCGAGCCTGGTCCGCTTTTCTGCTCATGTTCAGGCTGGCTCTGCTCCCGACCGGGCTTTCTCCCCCCACCGCGCTGACTGTTCCCGGCTGGACTGAAGACTCAGCTTCTGTCGGTGGCTTCTCTGGACCTGTCTGTCGCCTACACGGTACGAGACCCTCACCCGACGTCTGTGGCTGCTACTGGGGCTGGCCGAGGGCTACACGGTACTAGGCCCCCACCCGACGTCTGTGGCTGCTACTGGACCTGGCTGTGGGCTGTACAGCCCTGGAACACATTCCAGGTAAGTTGACACCGTCGCTCCTACCTTCCATCTGTGCTCGGTGACCCTTACTGCCCTGCTTGTATTTCCTTCGCTCTTCCCTGAGCTATTGCTTCCTGTTCCTACCTTTTTTTTCTCTTTTGACTTGGTGCTGTTCCACTTTGTTTCCAAATACTACTATTTTTAAACTTGTTTTCGTTTTTTCTTGGCTGGCCTTGCTCTTATCCACGTTCTTTTATCCTCGTCGCTAATTGTTGTGTCTTTGGATGCTTGGAACAGACTTCAATAAGGCTCGGACACGGGAGTAATCTAACAAGCTACTTTATTTCAGAAGGCCACCTTGAGTCTCCCCGTGCACATGCGTACTTGCTCAAGACATCACAAGACACTAATTACATATGCTAATTATCACATACCTAACAGCTAGTATGGACATTGTGGGCCGAATGGATTCTTGGGTTGGCAGCTCAGTCACTCAGGCCAGGCAGCTCAGTCACTCTGGCCAGGCAGCATTTTAGAACCAATAGAGCCACTTTTTGCATGCATTTTAGAACCAATAGAGACACTTTTTGCAAGCATTTTAGA
Organism: Raja brachyura; assembly: GCA_963514005.1. The sequence goes on from OY740783.1 coordinate 66,311,473, forward strand.
ACCAATAGAGACACTTTCTGCAAACATTTTAGAACCAATAGAGAGACTTTTTGCAACTATTTTAGAACCAATAGACACTTTTGCAAGCATTTTAGAACCAATAGACACGTTTTGCAAGCATTTATAGAACCACATTAAGGGCACTCACAGTTGAGTAGACATGTGTTCAGTGCTATTCAGAACTCAGAGAGACGTGAGGCTTCTTCCATCTTGCAGTGATTGAGTGAGGCACACCACTTCCTGGTTTTATAGTCCCTCCCCCTCCCTCCAGCAGGGGCAGCAGAGAGAATGGCGAATTTAAAAAAAACATTAATATCTCTCTGATTTTTCATCGATGGGAAAAATCCTCTGGTCCAGGAAGGCGGAGGGGGGCTCTGAGCGAGCTGGCCAAATGACGGCTGTAGGTGGCGGTGTTCTCTCGGAAATCACACCACAGTGAGCCAAACGCGGTCAAGATCAGACTTTTAGTATATATATATTACTAAAGTCTGATCTTATCTTATATATATACCACTTATATATCCTACCACCAAGGCCTGCTTGATGTGCAAGGCCACCAAATTCAAGTGCAGTTTCGTACAACTTCAAGCAGGGTGCAAGGCCACCAAATTCAAGTGCAGTTTTGTACCACTTCAAACAGGGTGCAAGGCCACTAAATTCAAGTGCAGTTTTGTACCACTTCATGCAGGGTGCAAGGCCACCACATTCAAATGCAGTTTCATACCATTTCAAGCAGGGTGAACCCACCATAAAACCACACAAAACACCACATAAACACCACACTCAGTTCAGTAGACATTCAGTGTGTTCAGTTGATTCACAGCGCAGAGTCGTGACCTCGCCTTCCCCCATATTGCAGAGTCACACCCACACTTCCGGGTTTTATAATCCCTCCCCCCTCCCACCAGAAGGGGCGTTGCCTTTGTGGCATGATAGATTCTCATGATGAGAGAGATTCTCAACATCTTTTAAACATTAATAACACTTTTATTTTTCATTGATGGGAAGAATCCTCTACACCTAATGAGCGGAGGGGGACTGAGTAAGATGGCCAAAAATCACAGCCGCAAGTGGTAGCGTTTTATCTCAAATCGATATACAGTGCAAACAAGAAGTTGTCAAGAATCCACCACCAACAGCCATTTGCAGTGCTTCACTTCAAACTAACCACCACCAACAGCCATTTGCAGTGCTTCATTTCAAACCAACCACCACCAACAGCCATTTGCAATGTTTCACTTCAAACCAACCACCACCAACAGTCATTTGCAGTGCTTCACTTCAAACCAACCACCACCAACAGCTATTTGCTGTGCTTCACTTCAAACCAACCACATTTTCATTTTCAAACCACATTAAGGGCACCCAAGGTCAGTAAACTTACACTCACAGTTTAGTAGATATGTGTTCAGTGTTAGTCACAGCTCATACTGACAGACGTGACGCCCTCACTCCCCCATCTTGCAGAGACTGAGGCACTAACACTTCCGTGTTTTATAGTCCCTCCGGAAGGGTCGTGGCCTTCAGGAGAGGGAATCTCAACATTTTTTAAACAGTAATAACTCTTTTATTTTTCATCGATGTGAAAAACCCTCTTGTCCTGCACAGTGAAGGTGGACTCTGAGAAAGTTTGCAAAAAATCACAACCGTAAGTGGCAGCGTTTTTTCTAAAATCAATATACAGAACAACAGGAAGTGGTCAAGATCAGACTTTGAGTAATATAGATATATGTATGTATGTATATATAGACTAAGTGGGACCCGTTGGGCCCTAGCTTCACAAGAGACGCTGGTCCTCAACGCAATATTCCACCTGTCCACCAATTCCAACACACACACACACACACACACACACACACACACACACACACACACACACACACACACACACACACACGCACACACGCACCCTCCCTCACACATACACACACTCACAGACTCAGAGACATACACACACACACACACACACACACACACACACACACACACACACACACACACACACACACACACACACACACACACACACACACTCATACTGACTCCCACACCATCATATGACAGTAAACTTTCTTGAATATACTCATATGACTGAGCGCGGCCTTTCCACTGTGGGGCCTCCGCAGTCAGCGGCACTTCCACAATCAGCACGACCTCTGCACTAACCGGAAATTACGCAATCAGCGCGACCTGTCCACAAAGCGGAAGTCACGAAATGAGCGGGACTTTTGGACTAAACACAGTCGGACCTAATAAAGCATTTATTCCTTCCAAACACAGTCGGACCTAATAAAGCATTTATTCCTTCCAATCACAGTCGGACCTAATAAAGCATTGCAGTTTCAAGCACAGGCAAGGCAGCAGGCCAAACAACTCATGGCATTGTCATTAAGGGCTGACAAATCTTTTATTGCAAGTACATTGCAGACTCGTAGTTCAATTGATTCACAGCTTAGAATGACAGTCGTGGCCTCTCCCTCGCGATCTTGCAGAGTGACTGACTCTCGTCCAGACATCTGGGATTTTATAGTCTGCCCCATACCCCCCCCCCCCCTTTCATCGTGGTGATTGACAAGCGAGAGGACCAATTAGCTGATCTCAAGGTTTTTTAAGCACTCATAACCTTTTTTATTTTTAATCGATGGGAAAAATCCTCAGGGCTGGCTCAGCAGAGGAGAACTGTAAGTAAGATGGCCAAAAATCACAGCGATACAAGGTAGCGTTTTTCCTAAAATTTATGTACAGTGCAGACAGGAAGTGGTCATTGTGGGACTTTTAATTATATAGATATGCACACTTTTTAGTTTGCTTATTTTTGGTTTTACAGCTATGTGCTTACATATCTCATGTGCTGCTGCTCGTAAGAATTGTATTGTTCCATTTTGGGACATATGAGAATGAAAAACACTTGACTTTTGACACTGTATGTCCTTTCATTAACCTTCAATACTGTTGTCTTCTTGTTTGTCAAGACATTGTGATTTCTAATAAAATAATGAGGAGTGTTGAATTTCTGTCTGTGGCAAGGCTTGACTTACTTGTGTGATGAAGATAGTTTGATTTCTAACAGGGCTGAGAAGAAAGTCGGATTCTGAATGGGAAGGATTTCCAACTGTGTTAGGGTTTATGAATATTGAGTGATTTCTAAATATGGGAATAAAGACTATCTGAGTTTGAAATATGTATTGAAGCCTATCTGAATTCCAGTAAAATCGTGCCGAGTATCTGATTTCCGACTGTAATAGTAATACTGTTCTACCTGTAAAATAGAGATGTCTCTCATCATGTGGAGAGGGCTGTTTGATTTCTGTCTGTGTAACTACCTGATTTCCATAACAGAAAATGCTGGAAGTACTCAGCTGATCCAATTTCTGACTGTGCAGCAAGATCGTTGCAATTTAAGACGGGTAGAAATGATTGCTTGATGGTGCTCATTTAATGAGCACTGTCAGATGTTTAAAACCACTCATTCAGAACCCAATTGATGAGATTGCAGCATTGATGAGAACGACAGTATCATTGACTATCAGCACTTGTGAGTAACACACCAGTTATACAGCAAGAATAATAAAATGCAATGATCATATAGTGACCAAAATACTTCAGATTGACACTAGGCATGGGTGCAGAATTAGCCCCAGAGCCACAACAGGGATCCTTCCAGCTTCTATGAGGGGGGATCCTTCCTCCTTGCACCAGTCCTCAAATGGAGATGCATCCTTCGGAGAGACTGTGGGTGGCCATGGTGGCACAGCAGGAGAGTTGCTGTCTTACAGCGCTTGCAGCACCGGAGACCCGGTTTCGATCCCGATTACGGGTGCTGTCTGTACGGAGATTGCACGTTCTCCCCGTGACCACGTGGGTTTTCTCCGAGATCTTAGGTTTCCTCCCACACTCCAAAGACGTACAGGTTTGTAGGTTAATTGGCTTGGTGTATGTGTAAATTGTCCCTAGTGTGTGTAGATAGTGTTAATATGCGGAAATAGCTGGTCGGTGTGGACTTGGTAGGCTGAAGGGCCTGTTTCAGTGCCATATCTCTAAATTAAACTAAACTAAACTTTATGCCTTTGTGAGTGTTGATGCTTCCTGTCTGTAAATGGATACTGTAACGCAGCATTCTTAAGCCCCTGTCCCACTTCATGACCTAAATCGTGACCTCTGATGACCTTAAATGACCTAAAAAGAAATCAAGGTTGTGGTAACCTACGACCATCCACGACTATGTGTACGACCTCCCACGACTATGTCTACGGCCTCCCATGACTATGTCGAAGACCTCCCACGACTATGAAGAAGACCTCCTTCGACCTCATTCGAATATGTTCAAGACTGGCTTCGACCATATACTGCTGTTTGCAGTAACACTTTTGCTTCAGCAGCCTTTTAAGAAAGGCAGAAGGGGAAGAGCAAGGTTGAAGAGGAAGCACAAGAAGAGGTCTCAATGGGTGAATGGAGATGATACGATGGACTGTCCCAGTACACCAGATGAGTGAAGAGAGTGGTGCTGGGCTTTGACAAAAGATGGAACTTTAAGCACACATACGGGGCAATGGATCGCAAGCATGCCATTCTTGTCCCTGTACCCCTCATTTTCCTTTTCGTACAGGATGGCATTCTGCTGGAACCATTCCTCAAGGTCCCTCTCCTGCTGCCTGGTGAAGGTGTAGGGCATAACCTTCCTCCCTCACCACCAATGGGGCATCTGCCTCTGATGCTGTGTCAGACACAGGAGGAAGGGCTGCTTTGCTGCCTTCAAATCAGGCAGTGAAGGATGGGTGGTGGTGGGGACATGTACTACCACCCTGGTCTCCTCCTCCAGGGGCCTCTCATGCAGGGCTACCTCCTCCTGCACAATCACCTCCCATGGCATCACCTCCTGCTACTCCTCCTCTTGGGTGGGCAACACCTGCATGGCTGTTTTTTTTTTAGGGTTGTGCCCTCCCCCTGCGCTGCTGCCTTTTTGGTGCCATCTCTAAAACACAAGTCTCATCTCCAAAAAACTCTCCAGCTTTGAATGAACATGCCTTGGAGTGACAGAGGTGATGTTCTGATATTAAATAACCTTTTTATTTCTACTGACCTTTTTTCACCCCGGAGCTATTACATTTGACTGCCTCCCACCACCTTCAACTACCTACGACTAGCATCAAGACCTACTACGACCTACCTATGACCTACCCAAAAAAAGTATCGATTTTTTTTCCATGACGACTTTTTACTCGTGGACATCTTTTATCAGGCTAGAAAAACCGCCGCGACCTACTTGATGCCACAAGTACGTGGGGACCACTCACGAGCATGAGGAAGACCTCCTACGACCTCGTGGTGACCATGCAGCGAGTATGAGTCAAGGGCAAACTCGGCAGAGGTCGTGACTTAGGTTGTGAAAGTGGGACAGGGGCTTTACACTTTTTTACCATGTTTTGACAATCCAACCAGCTATCATTGACCCTTATCACACTTTAATTAGTCTTCTTATCACATGGGGCTCTGCAAATCCTTATTGTTGACTTTTGCTTCGGGCAACTATGCAGATTGATTTACTCTGGGATTATCTCTCGGTGCAGCTTTATCTATGATCAGAGTCCACTGGTCATCGCATGGTTCTAAATTTAAACACCATTGGCTGGTCTGATCCTTACCTATAACTGACAGTGAACACACAAATCATTAACTGCATTTCTGTTTCAGTTTAGCTTAGTTTAGAGATACAGTGTGGAAACAGGTCCTTCAGCCCACCGAGTTCACGACGACCATCGATCACCTATACACTATTTCTTTGTCCTACACACTGTGGGCAAATTACAGAGGCCAATTAACCTATAAACCTGCACATCTTTGGAATGTGGGGGAAATCCGGGAAAACCCACATGATCACAGGGAAAGCATAAACACCACACAGTCAGCAACTGAAGTCAGTATCAAACCCGGGTCCCTGGTCCTGTGAGGCAGCAACTTTACCGCTGCGCTACTGTGCTGCCTGTTGTAATAGTTGAGCTATTTTTAATATTATTATATACATTAAACAGAGGATAACATCAAATTTTGCAATTTTTATTTGCAAGAGTAGGAGGGCATATGCACTCTTCATTTTCTAATAAATATGTCATTTCTAATGATGTATTGCCCAGGGTGGTTATCTAAAACAGAACTGGGCAATGTGAATATCTGAATTTTTATTACGTAGAGAAGTCTTTCTGATTTCTCCGTGAATCTGTCTTTTCCAATCTGCAAACCACTAAATCCAGAGCCTGAATTTGCACAATGGATATTTGATGACTTCTTTACTCTTGAAACCTTAGTGCTTCTTCAGAGTCTTGACTCTTGTCAATTAATACCACAGACAAAAGGCCAGTCAACTCTATTATACTTTAAGGCTTGTTATTACTACTCATTACTTCCAAAACTTAGCACACTTATAGCAACTGTCTCACATTTTCAGATCCAAGCATTACTTGATCTAAAATAAATGACCAGGTTCATGACCATGCCGCTTGTAATGGAGCCGACCAGAGAAAAGGTAATTCTGGATTTAGTGTTGTCCAATGAACCAGATATGAAAAGAGAACTCGAGGTAAAGGAACCGCTTGGAGGTAGTGATCATAATATGATTAGTTTTAATCTGCAATTTGGGAAGGAGAACGTTAAATCGTAAGTGGCAGTGATGCAGTTGAACAAAGGGGACTATGAAGGCATTAGAGGGGAGCTGGCCAAAGTAGACTGGAAAGGGATCCTAGCAGGAATGACGGTGGAACAGCAATGGCAGGAATTTCTGGGCATAATCCGGAAGACGCAGGATCATTTAATTGCAAAAAGGAACAAAGATTCTAAGGGGAGTAGGAGGCAACCGTGGCTGACAAGAGAAGTTAGGGATAGAATATACCTAAAAGAAAAGATGTATAACACAGCAAAGAGTTGCCGGAAGCCAGAGGATTGGGAAACTTCCTTAGGACAACAGAAGGAAACAAAACTGGCAATACGGGCTGAAAAGATGAAGTATGAGAGGAAGTTGCCCAGGAATATAAAGAAGGACAGTAAACGCTTCTTTGGATATGTTAAGGGAAAAGAGTAGTAAAGTCAAATGTGGGTCCCTTGAAAGCAGACAAGGGTGAAATTATTATGGGCAACAAAGAAATGGCAGAAGCGATGAATAGGTACTTCGGATCTGTCTTCATTAAGGAGGACACAAACAATCTCCCAGATGTTCTGGAGGACAGAGGATCTAAGGGGGTGGAGGATCTGAAATAATTTTTCATTAGGCGAGAAATAGTATTGGGTAGGCTAATGGAACTGAAGGATGATAAATCCCCTGGACCTGATGGTCTGCATCCCAGGGTCCTCAGGGAGGTGGCTCTAGAAATAGTGGATGCATTGGTGATCATTTTCCAATGTTCAATAGATTCAGGATCAGTTCCTTTGGATTGGAGGATAGCTAATGTTATCCCACTTTCCAAGACAGGAGCGAGAGAGAAAATGGGGAATTACAGACCAGTTAGCCTGAGTTCGGTGGTGGAAAAGATGCTGGAGTCAATTATTAAAGAGGTAATGATGGGACATTTGGATAGCAGTAAAAGGATTATCCAAGTCAACATGGATTTATGAAAGGGAAATCATGCTTGACTAATCTTCTGGAATTTTTTGAGGATGTGAAGTAAAATGGATGAAGGGGTGCCAGTGGATGTAGTCTATCTAGACTTTCAGAAAGCCTTTGATAAGGTCCCACATGGTATTGGGAGTAGGGTGTTGACATGGATAGAAAATTGGTTGGCAGGCCGGAAGCAAAGAGTAGGAGTGAATGGGTCCTTTTCAGAATGGTAGGCCGTGACGAGTGGAGTGCCGCAAGGCTCGGTGTTGGGACCGGAACTGTTTACCATATATATTAATGATTTGGAAGAGGGAATTAGGAGCAACACTATCAAGTTTGCAGATGACACAAAGCTGGGATGTTAGGAGGTTGCAGGGTGACCTGGACAGGTTGAGTGAGTGGGCAGATGTGTGGCAGATGCAGTATAATATAGATAAATGTGAGGTTATCCACGGCGGCAAAAACAAGGGGGCAGATTATTATCTCAATGGGGTTAGGTTAGGTAAGGGGGAGGTACAACGAGACCTGGGTATCCTTGTACACCGGTCACTGAAAGTTGGCATGCAGGTACAGCACGCAGTGAAGAAAGCTAATGGGATGTTGGCCTTCATAACGAGAGGATTTCAGTATAGGAGTAAAGAGGTTCTTCTGCAGTTGTATAGGGCTCTGGTGAGACCGCATCTGGAGTATTGTGTACAGTTTTGGTCTCCTATTTGAGGAAGAACATCATTGTGATTGAGGCAGCGTAAATTCACGAGATTGATCCCTTGTATTCACTGGAGTTTAGAAGGATGACGGGGGATCTTATAGAAACATATACAATTATAAAAGGACTGGACAAGCTAGATGCAGGAAAAATGTTCCCAACTTCTTCACCCAGAGAGTTGTGAATTTATAGAATTCCCTGCCACAGAGGGCAGTGGAGGCCAAATCACTGGATGGATTTAAGAGAGTTGGATAGAGCTCTAGGGGCTAGTGGAGTCAAGGGATATGGGGAGAAGGCAGGCACAGGTTATTGATAGCAGACGATGAGCCATGATCACAATGAATGGCGGCGCAGGCTTGAATGGCCGTCTCCTGCACCTATTTTCTATGTTTCTATGTTCATTCCGAGAGCAACTAGTTTTCTCTGACCCTCAGAAAACACAAGTTTTCAGATTTAAAAGGTCTTTATTCATCACAAGCGGGTCTTATGGCGAATCTATTTCTCCTGTCTCGACATTCAACAGTAGATTTTTCAAAAAATACTTTTCGCTAGTCTATGGTTGCTCTGCTGTCTCTCACGCAACCTGGTCATGAAGAGAGGACAACCTGCCTTGAGGCCTCAGGACCGAGGAGCATGGAAAAGAAGACCGACATCAACAGAAAGCAAATGAAAGAAGATACATGCAAATGGGCAGCTGGCTGTGAGTTATAGGTGAGGGCATTACATGAGAACTAAAGATGGAAGGAGAAATGCAGACATCCTGAGAGCCAGACCTATTGTGCTCCACAATGTCAGTGAAGATCTAGAGACATTGGGCAGACAACACAATGGGTCAACTGCAGTCAGACTGCACCACTGCTGTCAGAGTCTATGCCAGATCCAAATGATCAACCCCATCAAGGCAACAGTCTACTCCGTGATGGTCACAGTTTGCCCTCAATTGCCAGTTCCCTGATCTATCAGAACAGCAATCCACTCTCAGGTGGCAGCAATCTGTTCTAGGCTGGCAACACACTTTTTTGGAAGATAAAGCAATCTGTTTTCAGTTAACAATGATCTGTTCCTGGGTGGCATCACTGTTCTTGCCAAACACTAATATATTCCACAGAGGCACCAAGCAGAGCTTTGATTTGAGCAGCCTGAGAATCCAATGAGTCACAGAGACCTTGAATTGTCTCCTCTTATGTCTCCATGGAAACCAAAAGCCTGCTTCATCAGCTGGTGCAATGTGGAAGTTTTGACGCCGGCTTGCACAACCGTGTAAATTACTTTCAGAGTTTAAATTATACCTTCTTAGTTCCACAATATTTAGCTTTATGTTCCAATGAGCATGTGCAAGGCTGGAGATGGATTGCTTCATGCTCCTTAATGTCTCGTATTCTGCCAGACAGGATGAAAATGGCTGGGATGTTTGAGGTTTTCTTGTGAACCCCCCCCTCTCCTTAGATCAAAGACATAGGCATACAGTATGGAAAGGGCCCTTCGGCCCAAATTGCCCACACCGACTAACATGTCTCATCTACACTTGTCCCACCTGTCTACGTTTGGCCCATTTCCCTCTAAACCTGTCTAATCCACGTGTCTGTCTAAATTTTCTTAAACATTGCGATAGTACCTGCCTCAACTATCTCCTCCAACAGCGCTGCAGAAACTGTGCACCTTATCCCCCCCCCTTTTTTGTTTTGTTTTTGCACTGAGTAGGAGCAGCTTTTAATCTCATTGTACATGTGTATAGTGACAATAAAAGGCATTCTGATTCTGATTCTGATATACCCCCCCCCCCGTGTGAAAAAAGTACCCCTCAGGTTCCTATTAAATCTTTCCCCCGCCTCACAAACTTATTCTTGATTCTTGATTCCCCTACTCTGGGCAAGAGACTCTGTGGGTCTACCTGATCCATTCCTCTCATGATTTTGGACACCTCTATAAGATCACCACTCATACTCCTGCGCTCTCAAAGAATAGAGTCCTAGCCTGCTCAATCTCGCCCTATGATTCAAGCCCTCGAGTCCTGGCACACAAAGTTGAGAAGGTTGTGATAAGTAAAGTTAAATTTCTTCCTCTCCTGAACTTCTCATGCACTAGAAGTGGTTTTGCAGCTTACGAGGCTGTGCCCCTTAATGCTTGGAGTCCTCACTATATGTAGCATTGAAAGGTTTTGGCAACTGTGCTAAAGTAAAGCAGCAATGGTTTTACAACTGTGATCAAAAAGTACATTCCAACTGCATCAAAATGAGTAGGCAAGTTGAGCATTCAGATGCTCTGCTTTGGAGTAATCCAATTTCTAGGTAGTCTTATTTGTGATTCATGTGCCTTGAAATATCTAAAAAGATAATCTGAGTACAGAAGTCTGCTTTTCAAAATGGATCTATTTTTCAATTTCTGGAGCTTACGAATTTTTTTATTTTAACTGCTAAAATTTACAATTATATTTTGGCATCATCCAAACATGATAAGTGTTAGTAAAGTAAGTACAAGTGAGTTCAAATGAAACCTTGACCAGAATCTGATACTTAACATATCCAATTACAGCGAAGTAGCAATCAATAAAGCAAATTGAATCTTGAACTACATGGTTAAGAAGTACATTTTAAAGAAGGCCATGCTTAAATCATGCAATTAATGTCTTGACTACCTTGTTCAATCTTGACCAGAGATATAGGAAAAGCATTTACGATCTAATTATTTATATATTTGTGAAATTTGGCTGTGTTCAAATTGCCTGCCACATACGTTGACAAAACTGTAAATGCATGGATAGTTTGCCAGGTAAGATTGGAAAAAATGGGGCTTCAGGAATATGGAAAGCAGTCAAAATTAATTTAACTAAACTTCCAAGAAAAGAGTTGCGTTTTATAGCCTTCACCAATTGTGTGATGATATTGAGTGTGCCCCTTCTTGAGTCCTAAGATTAAGTCAAGACGTTAAGCCCCATCTGTTGTAAGTATCTACTTGGACCCTTATTATAGAAAGAATTGATTGAATTGAATAAATTTTATTCACCAAGTATGTATACATACAAGGAATTTGCCTTGGTGCTTTGCTCGCAAGTAACAACGTGATATACAGTAGACAATTAAAAATAAAACATTATCATTTAAACATGTGAAGAATTAAATAAAATACCAGAGCAAAAGGAGTCTACAAACTTTTGGCTGTTGAGTAGAGTAGAGATACTTCTCGTGGAAAAAAGCTTTTTTTAATGTCTAGCTGTGGCGGCTTTGACAGTCTGGAGTCGCCTTCCAGAGGGATGTGCTTCAAAGAGTTTGTGGCCAGGGTGAGAGGGGTCAGAGATGATCTTACCCGCTCACTTCCTGGCCCTTGTAGTGTATCATTTGTCGATGGGGGGAAGGTGGCAGCCAACAACCTTCTTGGCTGATCGAACGATCCGCTGCATCCTCCGAATGTCATGCATGGTGGCTGAGCCAAACCAGATAATGATGGAGCAGGTGAGGACAGACTCTATGATGGCAGTATAAAACTGGACCATCATTGCCTGTGCAGATTGTGTTTTCTCAGCTGCCGCAGGAAGTACATCCTATGTTGGGCCTTTTTGACTGTGGAGTTGATGGTGGCCTCCCATTTAAGGGAGATGATTATTCCAAGGAACTTAAATTACTCCACAGATGTGACTGTGGAGTTGTTGATGGTAAGTGGGGGGAGGGGAGGGAGAGCTCTCCTAAAGTCTACAATCAATTCACTATTTAGTTTTAGTTTAGTTTAGAGATAAAGCGTGGAAACAGGCCCTTCGGCCCACCTGGTCCACGCCGACCAACGATCCCCACACATTAACACTACCCACTAGGGACAATTTTTACATTTAACAAGCCAATTAACCTACAAACCTGTACGTCTTTGGAGTGTGGGAGGATCTCGGAGAATGCCCATGAGGTAACGGGGAGAACATACAAACTTCATACAGTCAGCACCCATAGTCAGGATCGAACCTGGGTCTCCGATGCTGCATTCGCTGTAAGGCAGCAACTCTACCGCTGCACCACCGTGACCACTCCCAAACTTCCTGTCTGTCAGGAAGGTGGTGATCCATTGACATAGGGGTTCAGGCACACTCAACTGGGAGAGTTTGGAGTGTGGTAGCTCTGGCACAATGGTGTTGAATGCAGAGCTAAAATCCACAAACAAGATCATTGAATTGGTCCCCTGGTGGTCTAGGTGCTGGAGGATGAAGTGCAGGCCTAGGTTGACTGCTTCATCCACTGATCTATTGGCCCAGTATGCAAACTCCAGGGGGTTCAGCAGAGGGTTTGTGATATTTTTCAGGTGGGCCAGCACAAGTCTTTCAAGGGTCTTCATGATTACAGAGGTCAGTGCAACAGACCTGTAGTAAGACCAGTAACCCTTGGCTTTTTGGGTACGGGAACAATAGTGGAGGCTTTGAAGCAGGCAGGGACAGTGCAAGTTTGCATGGACTGGTTGAAAATGTCTGTGTAGACTGGTGCCAGTTGTTCGGCACAGAGCTTGAGGGTAGAGGGGGAAACATTGTCCAGTCCTGGAGATTTCCAACTTTTCTGTCTCCTGAAGAGCCTCTCCACCTCCTCAATTGCTATTGTTAATGATGGTGAAATGGCCAGACTGATGTTGGTCAGCAAGGAGGGAGTGGGTAGTGGACGAGGGCCCAGTCTTTTGCAGACTGGTCGGGCTGTAAGTGGGTGTGAAGTGGTGATTGGGGAGGAGTGAGTGGGGTAGGGGATACTGGGGTTATGTTTCTGTCCATCGAACCTGCAGTAGAACTCGTTCAAGTCTTTGGTCAGCTGACGATTGTCCAAGGAGTGGGGGAGGGTTCCTCGTTGCTGGTGATTTCTTGCAAGCCCTTCCATACTGAAGAAGCATCATTAGCTGAGAATTTGCTCCTCAACTTCTCAGAGTACCTTTCCTTAGCAGCTATGATTCCTCTTCTCAGCTTGAACTTGGCCTGCTTGTAGAGGTCTGAATCACCGCTCCTGTTGGCCTCATCTTTAGACTGGCGGAACTGTCTGAGTTCTGCTGTAAACCAAGTCTTGTCATTGTTCAAGAGTCAAGAGTGTTTTATTGTCATGTGTCCCAGATAGGACAATGAAATTCTTGCTTGCTGCAGCACAACAGAATATGTAAACATAATACAAAACGGGAGATAGAATGTTCAGCGTGTATATACACTCATGCACACATACTCAATAAATAAACAATTATAGTGCAATAATAATAATAGTCTGTTGTAGTTCAGAGCTTATTTGTTGTCGTATTTAACAGCCTGATGACTGTAGGGAAGAAGCTGTTCCTGAACTTAGACATTACAGTTTTCAGGCTCCAAGCCAATTAACCTACAAACCTATACGTCTTTGGAGTGTGGGAGGAAACCTAAGAAAACCCACGCAGGTCTCGGAGAAAATCCACGCAGGTCACGTGGAGAATGTACTAACTTCGTACAGACAGCATCCATAGTCAGGATTGAACCCGGGTCTCCTTCGCTGCAAGGCAGCATCTCTACCGGTGTGCCACGGTGACCGCCCCAATATCACAGTGTCTGTATATTCATCGAGGCTTGTGGTTGCTTCCCTGAACACATTCTAATCAGTGCAGTCAAAGCAGAACTGTAGGTTTTCAATGCTCTCGCTTGTCCAGTTTTTCATTGTTCTATGCACAGGCTTATAAGATTTTAGTTTCTGCCTGTAGGAGGGAAGAAGGTGAACTAAACAGTGATCTGAGAGTCCCAGAGCCACGCAGGGAACAGAGCGATATGCGTTCTTGATTATCGTATAACAAGGATCGAGTGTTCTCTCCCCTCTGGTGGGGCAGGTAACGTGATGTCTGTATTTTGGAAGCTCACGGCCAAGGTTAGCCTTGTTAAATCCCCCAAAACAATGACCATGGAATCCAGGAAATCACTCTCTACTCTCATTACCTGGTCAGCGAGTTGTGTTTGAGCCTCATGTACGCAGGCTTGGGGGTGGGGGAGTGTAAACTCCAGATAGATTAAAATAGGTAAATTCTCTTGGAGAATAAAAGGATTTGCAATTTATAACAAAATATTCCAGATTAGGAGAACAGAATTTAGACAGTACCGTGATGTGTCTGCACCAACCGTGGTTAGCATTGAAGCATATTCCACCGCCTCTTGAAAGATTGTACTGTATCAACTTATATTTCAAATGCTAATATGCTTCATGACCTTAGTCTCTTTTTTGAATATGTTTAGCTGTTAATAATCACTATTTATAGCAGCAGGTCCCCCCTTCTACCAAATGAAGCTGTTTCAACACAGTTATATTTAAATGAAGTACATTTAATTCTGAGAAGTAATTTCTACGTAGGTTATAATTTATGAAGGATTTCCAAAACACTTACAATACAAGAAAAACATACCAATGAGTTGCAGATGAACAAGTCGTCCGTCGAGAACAGAGGCTGAAGAGTGGATTGCGTGTCTTTCCTAAAACACCTGACTTTCTTCCAGTTTTTATGCTTTTTAAAAACGAACTACATCATCGAAATATGATGGTTACATTCATGAAACCAAGTGGATGGCATGACTTTATTAAATCTATGTGAGCCTTATCCTTTTATTTATATTCAGTCCTTGGTATAGGATGGTTCAATTCCTAATAATCTAATGGGTCAGTCTATTTCTCTTGATAATGAGAGGAACAGTGCTCTTATAATTATTCCACAACAAGCCTTTTGAACCTTATGGTCATTTTATGCTGCTGTGCTAATTGCTTCTGCTGTGCTAGAACAACAAGATTAGCAAAAAGCCTTAGAGACTGGATAGTTAATATCCATCACAATAAAAAAATACCATGCTTAATACTCCAGTCAACTGTGAGGAACCAAGGTACTCTACAATGAGGGTTACACAAAAAGCTGGAGAAACTCAGCGGGTGCAGCAGCATCTAAGGAGCGAAGGAGATAGGCGACGTTTCGGGTCGAGACCCTTCTTCAGACTGGTCAGGGATCAGGGAAACGAGAGATATAAACAGTGATATGGAGAGATAAAGCAAGAACAATGAGTGAAAGATATGCAAAAAAGTATTGGTGATAAGGGAAGCAAGCCATTGTAAGCTGTTTCTGGTGTGAAAATGAGAAGCTAGTGCGACTTGGGGGGGGGGGGGGGGAGATGGAGAAGGAATGTCAGGGCCCGAGGGCTGAGGGAGAGGTGGGGGGGTGGGGGGAAAGGAGCAGTCTGGGTTAACAGAATTGAGAAAATTCAATGTTTAAGCCCAGAGGATGCAGACTCCCCAAGCGGAATATGAGATGTTGTTCCTCAAACTTGCGGTGTTGTTCACTCTGGCCATGGAGGAGGCCCAGGACCGAGAGGTCGGATACGGAGTGGGAGGGGGAGTTGAAGTGCTGAGCCACCGGGAGGTCGGGTTTGGTTATTGCGGACCGAGCGGAGGTGTTCGGCGAAACGATCGCCTAGCCTCCGCTTGGTCTCACCGATGTAGATTAGCTGGCATCTGGGAGCAACGGATGCAGTAGACGAGGTTGGAGGAGGTGCAGGTGAACCCTCTGTCGGACTTGGAATGACTGCTTGGGTCCCTGAAAGGAGTGGATGGGGGAGGTGAAGGGACAAGTGTAGCATCTCTTGCGGTTGCAAGGGAAAGTGCCCGGGGAAGGAGTGGAGCGGGAGGGAAGGGAAGAATTGACGAGGGAGTTGCGGAGGGAGCGGTCTTTGCGGAAGGCAGACAGGGGGGGAGATGGGAAGATGTGGCGAGTGGAGGGGTCACGTTGGAGGTGGCGAAACTGGCGGAGGACTATCTGTTGTATGCGCTGGCTGGTGGGTGAAAGGTGAGGACCAGGGGGACTCGGCCCTTGTTGTGAGTGGGGGAATGGGGAGAGAGGGCAAGTGTTGCGGGGTATGGAGGGAGACCCTGGTGCGAGCCTCATCGATAGTGGGGGAGGGAAACCCCGTTCTCTGAAGAACGAGGACATTTGCAAATTCCCCCACTCACAACAAGGGCCGAGTCCCCCTGGTCCTCACCTTTCACCCCACCAGCCAGCGCATACAACAGATAGTCCTCCGCCAGTTTCGCCACCTCCAACGTAACCCCTCCACTCGCCACATCTTCCCATCTCCCCCCCTGTCTGCCTTCCGCAAAGACCCGCTCCCTCCGCAACTCCCTCGTCAATTCTTCCCTTCCCTCCCGCTCCACTCCTTTCCCCGGGCACTTTCCCTTGCAACCGCAAGAGATGCTACACTTGTCCCCTTCACCTCCCCATCCACTCCTTTCAGGGACCCAAGCAGTCATTCCAAGTCCGACAGAGGGTTCACCTGCACCTCCTCCAACCTCGTCTACTGCATCCGTTGCTTCCCAGATGCCAGCTAATCTACATCGGTGAGACCAAGCGGAGGCTAGGCGATCGTTTCGCGAACATCCTCCGCTCGGTCCGCAATAACCAACCCGACCTCCCGGTGGCTCAGCACTTCAACTCCCCTCCCTCTCCGGTATCCGACTCCGTCCTGGCTCCTCCAGGGGCCAAGTGAACAGAAGCCGGCAAGCTTGAGGAACAACTATCTCATATTCGCTTGGGGAGTCTGCATCCTCTGGGCTTAAACATTGAATTTTCTCAATTCTGTTAACCCAGACTGCTCCCTTCCCCCCCCCCCCCCCCCCCCCCCCCCCCCCCCCCCCACCACCTCCCTCAGCCCTCGGGCCCTGACATTCCTTCTCCATCTCCCCCCCAAGTCGCACTAGCTTCTCATTTTCACACCAGAAACAGCTTACAATGGCTTGCTTCCCTTATCACCAATACTTTTTTGCATATCTTTCACTCATTGTTCTTGCTTTATCTCTCCATATCACTGTTTATATCTCTCGTTTCCCTGATCCCTGACCAGGTCTGAAGAAGGGTCTCGACCTGAAACGTCGCCTATCTCCTTCGCTCCTTAGATGCTGCTGCACCCGCTGAGTTTCTCCAGCTTTTTGTGTAACCTCGATTCTCCAGCATCTGCAGTTCCTTCTTTAACACGTACTCTACAATGATCTGTTTCAAATAGGTTGATTGCTGAAAAGTAGTAGCCAAAAGCCATTGAGAACATTACTGATCAGACCAAAATCCATTCATTATTGTTAAACAAGAACTCCCCATCAAAATACCTCTTGTGTGATAACTTACAAAAATCAAACAATGACACTTCCTCAAAGACAATGTGGTAGTCAGCCAGTGGACCCTGGCAGTCAACAGGATAACAATGACTACAATCAAAAGGCAAGTGGAGGCAGCAAAATTATTTGTACACAAAAAGACATGCAGTCAACTACAGATTTAGAAAAATGAACTGCAACTTAATTGTTATGATTCAATTTATTACACAATCTGTCTGTGATTTATTGAATCCTTTGAGATAAATGTGAGCCTGACACGGATGACATAGTATGAGCTAAAATGTTGCTTGGAAAGCAAGGCTTGCAGACAGTGATTTAGGATTGAGGATGTGAGGGATTAGCACAAACCTGAGTGGATAATCACTCGTGAAGGTGGGGATTCGGCTAATTATGGCCAGTAAAGTTAATCTTTAAAATAATAGCATTACTGGTATGAAAATAGGAGGGGTTTCCTGGATAGATGCAAGAGCATGTGCATCATTGGATTGTTGGCAGATAGACCAATGACAGCTGTGAGGAGGTGGGGTTAAGATCAAGTGTGTCAAAGAGTGATAGTGTCATAGAGTGATAGTGTGGAAACTTGCCCACACCAGCCAATGTCCCAGTTACACTAGTCTGCCCTAATTTGACAAAAGGAAGCAACTGACAATGTTGTCAACATTGAGTTATTGTTTGCTTTAGGGTATTTGAGATATGCTCGACACAACGGTGAACTAAATAAGTCTTCTCTGAGTACAATTTGAAAATATACCAGTGAATTAAGAAATTCCATCACATAGAGCTGAAAGAAAAACACGTTTTCCTCATTTACAAGAAAACTCCTTTCTGCCAGTTGCTTCCTTTTGTCAAAGTACGGCAGTAGTCCCATCTGCCCGTGTTTGGTCCATACCAACCAAACCTGTCCATCCATGTACCTGTCTAACTGTTTCTTAAATATTGAGATAGTCCCTGCCGCAACTACCTCCTCTAGCAGCTATTTCCATACACCCACCACCCTTTGTGTGAAAAACGTACCCCTCAGATTTCCACTAAATCTTTTCCCCTTCACCTTAAACCTATGTCCTCTGGTCCTCGATTCACCTACCCTGGGCAAAAGGCTCTGTGCATCTACCCGATCTATTTCTCTCATGATTTTATATACGTCTATAAGATCATCCCTCATCCTCTTGCACTCCATGGAATAGAGTCCCAACCTTCTCAACCTCTCCCTATAGCTCAGACCCTCTAGTCCTGGCAACATCCTCGTAAATCTTCTCTGTACTCTTTCCAGCTTGACAACATCTTTCCTATAACATGGTACCCAGAACTGAACACATTATGTAAAATGCGTCCTCACCAATGTCTTATAAAACTGCAACATGACCTCCCAACTACTATACTCAATACTCTGACTGATTGGCCACCCTATCTACCTGAGATTCCACCTTCAAGGAACCATGCACCTGCACTCCTAGATCCCTCTGCTCTACCACACACCCCACAGTCCTACCATTCACTGTGTGGTGTGTAATGCTGGAATGTTAGACTTCCCAAAATACAACACCTCACATTTCACTGTATTAAATAATTGGACCATTCCTCAGCCCACCAGGCCAATCGATCAATATCCTGCTGCAATATTTTACAACCATCTTCACTATCTGCAAAACCACCCACTTTTGTATCATTTGCAAACTTGCTAATCTTGCCATGAACAGTGCATTCAGAAAGTATTCAGACCACTTCACCTTTTCCATATTTTGTTACATTACAGCCTTATTTTTAAATGGATTCAACTCATTTTTTAAAATCATCAATCTACCCACAATACCCCAGAATGAAGTAGCGAAAACAGGTGTGTAGAAATTTTTGCAAAGTAATTAAAAATAAATAACTGAAATATTACATTTACATAAGTAAACACACTCAAAATTGGCTTGAGACCTTCGAGACAGGATTGGGTAGAGACACAGATCTGGGGAAGGGTATAAAACAATTTCTGCAGCATTGCAGATCCCGAAGAGCACAGTGGCCTCCGTCATTCTGAAATGGAAGAACTTTAAAAACGACCAGGACTCTTCATAAAGCTGGCCACCCGACCAAACTGAGCAATTGTGGGAGAAGGGCCTTGATCAGGGAGGTGACCAAGAACCCGATGGTCACTGAAGGAGCTCCAGAGTTCCTCTGTGGAGATGGGAGAACCTTCCAGAATGACAACTATATCTGCAGCATTCCACCAATCAGGCCTTTATGGTAGAGTGGCGAGACGGAAGCCACTCCTCAGTAAAAGGCACATGACAGCCCGCTTGGATTTTGCCAAAAGGCACCTAAAGGACTCTTGGACCATGAGAAGCAAGATTCTCTGGTCTGATGAAACCAAGATTAAACTCTTTGGCCTGAATGCCAAGCGTCATGTCCGGAGGAACCCAAGCACCGCTCATCACCAATACCACACCTACAGTGAAGCATGTTTTTCAGCGGCAGGAACTGGGAGACTAGTCGGGATCGAGGAAAAGATGAACGGAGCAAAGTACAGAGAGATCCTTGATTCAAACCTGCTCTAGAGCATTCTGGACCTCAGACTGGGGCGGAGGTTCACCTGCCAACAGGACAATAACCTAAGCATACAGCCAAAACAACGCAGGAGTGGCTTCATGTCAAATCTGTGAATGTCCTTGAGTGGCCCAGCCAGAGCCCGGACTTGAACCCGATCGAACATCCCTGGACCTGAAAGCAGCTGTGCATCAACGCTCCCCATCCAACCTGACAGACTTTGAGAGGATCTGCAGAGAAGAATCGGAGAAGTGACCCAAATACAGGTGTGCCAAGCTTGTAGCGTCATACCCAAGGAGAGTTGAGGCTGTAATCACTGCCAAAGGTGCCTCAACAAAGTACTGAGTAACGGGTCTGAATACTTATGTAAATGTGATATTTCAGTTATTTATTTTTAATTACT
This sequence comes from Raja brachyura, assembly GCA_963514005.1. The sequence continues at coordinate 66,331,803 of OY740783.1, forward strand.
TTGCAAAAATTTCTAAGCACCTGTTTTTTTTATGGGGTATTGTGTGTAGATTGATGATAAAAAATTGTATTTCATTAATTTTAGAATAAGACTGTAACGTAACAAAATGTGGAAAAAGTGAAGGGGTCTGAATACTTTATGAATGCACTGTATGTTCTCATCCAAATCATTGAAATAGATGACAAACAGTAATGGGCCCAGCACCAAATCCTGAGGCACACCACTAGTCACAGGCCTCCAGTCCGAAAAGCAACCTTCCATGAAGCCAATATTCTATTCATTCAGCAATCTCTCCTTGGATCCCATGCGATCTAACCTTCCAGAGCAGTCCACCTTTCGGAACCTTGTTGAATGTGTATTGCAGGTTAAGACATTAACCATTGCATTTAGTTATTACCTCTTTTTCACAGAAGGAGAAATTGTGTTTTGTCATATATGAAATCATCGGGCCAGGGTATTTCAATCCGTGCCTGCTGTAAATCTAAACAGGCGTAGCGGAGAAACTTTTCCAAGAAAAGTAACTTTCATAGCAACACAAATAATTTAATTCAAAGTCTGACTACAAATTTTGATTGCATCCTCTGCAGGCATTTAGTGTGCATAGGATGCACATTTATATGCATGGTGGTAGTTAGGCATGCATAGTGACCAGCAGCTGCAGTGCTTTCCTACACAAGCTTCAAAGGTGTGTTTCATATGATTTGGTGTCACTTGCATGTCATTAGTTTGCATTCTAAAGCTTCTGCACATAACTGGTTTCTATCACAGAGGAAAATGTTAGCAGTAGTTTGGAGATGTAACCACATTATTTAAAAGGATTGATGTTTGATTAGAAAAGTCATACTTCAACCATTTATTTTTTATAATTCAATTTGGTCTTCAAAGTGAAAAAGGAGATTTCCGTGGAAAGAATATTTTACCAGAATATAAGGTGAGGTCGCTGCAAACAGGATGGTTTCTTAACCTTCAACTCAGGATGGTTTCTTAGCTTTCTGACAGGTGTTTCAATCTAACCTCGTAGCGCGCTGTTAATCGATTCATAGTTATTAATTTTCATTCCTGACCCGTATCAAACTTCTCCAAATGTAAACGCTTCAAGTTATACTTCTTGTGTGATGGTAAGAGGCGGGGGGGGGGCTAGGATAAAATACCATATATTTGCATTTATATAGCGATCCTGCTACAAAATTTTTGTCGAAAGTTGTATTTTATTTCAACGTTGGAATTGGAAGATAGGGACAGATATGCTACACAGAGATTTTGATAGGAAGCAAACATTACAGCAGCTGAGTGAAAGATCGGTCAAATGGTAGGTTCAATGAAGATCGGGCGAGGGGGATTGGGGCTGGGGGAAAAGTATCTATAGCTTGGGACTTGCCTAAATGAGTACTGAGATGGATTATCATTCCACACCAAATTTCTTAGACAATAATACGTTTTATGCAATTATCACAATATTTTGTTGGATATGGATAAACCTATGGTACATGCTCGTAAATTATTTCCGTTCACAGCGTGTGGGTAGTCTGTCCAGCGGTAAAGTTGCGGGGAGGGCAGGAGGGTTGAGAAGGAGGGGGTCGGCCGGGGATCATCCAGCTCAAGAGCGGGTCAGTGGGCGATGGATAACAGGACAGCGGGCGGTGGAGCTTATGTCAGTGCGAGTAACCTCAATTGATCCCTTGTTCGCACTGACACAGGAGTAAGCTCCACCGCCTGCTGTGATGTTATCCATCACCCGCTGACCCACTCCGCTCTATGATCTTTGCTCTTGAGCTGGTCCCCTCACTGTTCAGACGGAGAGCACTGCCAGAGGTGAGCGGGCCAGCAGAAGGCGCTGAGATGGCAGTCGGTTCCGCTGTCCAGTTATGGCGGTGGCTCCTAGCCACGCGAGCTGCTTCCCTCCCCGGCCACAATGTGGTGGCTCCACGCCCGGAGCGCTGCAGCAGCGGTGAGTGAGTGGGTTACTGGCATAAACCCCGACCCTCTCCTTCTCAACGCTCCTTGCCTCCTCGCAACTTTACCCCTGGCTAATCTCCCCACACGCTGTGAAAGGAACTCTCCCCCGAATTGTCATGTTACTCACGACACGTGACTCATTTATAATTATTTATTTATATTTCTACGAAAATTTGCCGGCCCTGCAAACCTGCATCCTTAATGTCCTGACCTCGGGGGTCAGGACATTATATTGAGCAAGATGCTTTGGCCCTTGTACATGACAGAATATTGCTGCAGGGTCAAGCATACATTATGGTGTGAGATACCCATGCAGTGCTGGTTTAATGATTTTTTTCTGCACAAAAGCATTTTTAGGCTATTAAAAGCTATTAAAAATGGGACATGAACATTACTTCAAATTGAACTGTCAGAAAGGCACAGCTCCAGTGAACAAAAATAAAATTTGGGATCAATTGAATAGATTTTCTAGATGATAGATAGTAAACACATATTACACTTTTCTAAGCAGTGCATTAAGAAAAAAAAAAGAGGTGGTAGAGGAGGGGAGTGCTGGGGGATAAGGGGAAATTAGCCGCCCCAGCGCAGTTGGGGACTATGGGTGAGTGGTGGAATATTGCGTTGGGGGAACGGGTTGCATTGGTGAATGGGTGAGTGGTGGAATATTGCGTTGGGGGAACGAGTTGTGTTGAGGGACCAGGCCTCTTGTGTGACTGGGACCCACTTGGTCTAGTAAGCTATTAAAGTCCTCAAGCCTCCCCTGTCACCGAGTGAGATTTTCTAATCTTGGTTGATCTTCAACAATTTTTATGAGTAGTCTGTTTAGACTATGCCTCCTCCCATGCCTTGTACACAATTTAAAGATAGATACCACAATGAAGTTCCTCATAAGGTGGTGCTGTGGATCCTTCCTCGTTAGTCAACATTTACATTAAACTGCTGCATATTGGAAAATTTACATAAGATCTCAGCTCCTGCTATGATTTGCATATCTGTAACTGGAACAGATTTTGCTTTAGACCTTTTCAACACGATAAAAGTTGTGCTTCTATAGCGGTATTATTTTTGCAGCATGACTTCTTGAAAAGTAATAACATATTGAAACGAGGTACTGCAGATGCTGGTTTATAAAGAAAGATACAACGTGCAGATCACCGGGTCAGGCAGCATCACTGGAGAACAGGGACAGGTGACATTTTAGGTCAGGACCCTTCTTCAGACTGTAGCGATGTTGACCTGCTGAGTTACTCCAGCACTTTGTGTATTAATCAACATCTGCAGTTCCTTGTTTCTGCACTTTTCTGCTTTCCTTACATATAGCTGCGAACACTACTGAGTGTGACACTATTGAATGTGTAGACACTGAGAATGTATGAAGAGTTTTGCACAGTTTTTATTTCAGTGTATATATTTATTCTGAATAAAGTTCATTTTGGGAAATTTATAAACAAATCCGAAACTGCTCTTTGTAGCAGAATGAAAGGGACTGCCCCTGCTCCAGTGACCATTGCAAACGATTTAAAACCTAACAAAAGAAACTGGGAGAGCTTTTTAAATTCGCGCGCGTGCGTAGGAATGGAATAAGTCGGAGCCTTGTTCCAATGCAGCGGCTGGTGTGTGTGTGTGCAGAATGCCAGTGATGGACATGCAAGCAATGCTCTTTTTGCTGCCGCCTCCTCAACACAGAGCATTACCAGAGACACTTTGTGGCAGGAAGTGGGTACTGCGCGATGTTACCGGCTGCAGATTGGCGTGGACTCCATGTGCGAGCTCACAATCTGGCAGAGAGGAAAGGGAGGGAGTGAATGAGCTTCACCGCCGGCGCTGCTGCTGTTGCTACTGCAGCAGTGTGTTGCTTGTGTGAGACCGTGAGGTGGACGTTGTGTGCGCCCGGGACACGCACCGCGGCTCCACAAAAAAAATCTGTATAAAGAAAGGTAAAGGAAATTGATGCATTTTTTTAAACCTTAACTTATACACAGTCGGTTGGGGTTTTCAGCATTGGAGCGGCACCAAGTGAGGTAACGGAATATCAGAAAAAGAGGGGGTGAAATGCCCAAGCGTGAGTAAAGCGGGCCGGCCGCCGCCGCTGCTGCTGCTGCTGCAGCAGCTCCTTTGTTTGAGTGCGGGCGACAGGAGCCGAGCCCAGCCGCTGCTGCTGCTCTAGTGTTGCCGTGGACATTGTGCGGCATCACTGCTCTGCAGAGCGTCTGCCTCCGTGCTGTTGTGATTTATCATATTTCTCGCTCCCTCTTTTGATGCCGTGAGCGTCCGGCGACTTAAGTGAGGACAGAATTCTGCTTTGCATATTTGATTGATCAGACGGTGAAGGTTTATGCTGCACTTTTGTCTTCTTTTTGCTTCACCATTACCTTTTTTTTAAAATCCAGATATACCGGATCGTTGAAGGTTTTGTCGATACATAGCAACACGCACGGTTTATATAAACCAAATGAATCAGTAAATGCATGTACTGGAAAGATTTTAATGTGGAATTTTGGTTGGCAGTGTAACGGAATGTTAGACTAAGTCAGTTGGATACGAGTTTTGTTTTCGGAATAGTGTATCATGAACTGCATTTCCATTGCAATGGGTGTAAATGTTGTTTTCAGCAATCAAGTCCAAATATTTAGCCCATTTTTAATGCAAGTTAAAATCTCTGCGATCTTGGAAACCAGTTCGTGGTACCTCCGCTGCAAATTAATACATTTTAGAGTATGATGTCAGTGTGATGGACGTAATGAACGGAGGAGAAACGGCAGCAGCAGAATGGACCAAACATACATGTAAACAAAATCGTTGAGCGATTATTTAAAGATTCAGATCACATCACCTGCAGACCACGTACATCATCTAGGCATAACTTTGGACCTGAAGGATTCTGAACTTTATTTTATATGTTGTAATTTGATACAAACAATATATAGATTTTAATATAGAAAGAACACCATAAAAATTATTTTAAAATCGGGTGTTTTTGGTTTAAAAATCTTAAATTGTTGACTGGTCTGAAGAAGGGTTTTGACCCGAAATGTTGCCTATTTCCTTCGCTCCATAGATGCTGCTGCACCCGCTGAGTTTCTCCAGCACTTTTGTCTACCTTGGATAATATTCAGATTAAGTCATCTTAACAAATACTGTTGTTCATATTTTTGCATATAAACGTGTCAAATTACATTTAATGTTAACGTTCAAATTTCACATCAAATTATTACTTGCACTTTTTGAAATGTTATTGATGCACCAACGATTTCCCCTTGTTAAACTCCTGCCCTCTTCACGATAACAATTTCATAGAGATCAGTCAGTCAGTGGTACATCATTGAAATAATTATTCTTCATATTTGTGGTCATACTAGACAAGGCCAAGCCTGATTCTGCTCAGTCCTATTTCTCAATTGGATGAATAGTGATGGGAATTAGTTTAGTGTAGTGGTACAGCACGGAAACTGAGTCCGTACCGACCAGCGATCCCCGCACATTAACACTAGGGACAATTTACACGTACACCAAACCAATTAATCTACTATCTGGAGTGTGGGAGGAAACAGATCTTGGAGAAAACCCACCCGGTCACGGGGAGAACGTACAGCACCCGTAGTCGAGATTGATCCCGTGTCTCCCGCGCTTGAGGCAGCAACTCTACCGCTTCACCACCGTGTTGCCCGTGCTGCTTGAATAATAGTCAATAATTCTTGACTTGCCGGGTACTCGGGTACCCTGAGAAGTCAGAGTAAAAAAGTGCCTTCACCCTTCCATTGCTCATTACTAGTCCAACCAGTCAAGCACCACTATTGCCCTATTTCTAACTACTCACATTAACGAGTCATACAACTGCCGCTTCACACAGATATCCAGAAGCTGCTATCACCAATTCAGCCCTCTTCCAATTTCTGATGATTAATGTTTAACTTCTCCCATTCACCTTTCCACCCACAATCCTAGGGCTGTTAAGGATAACTCTAATGTTCCTCCATCATTAGCCAAGGTCAATTACCAAGCACATTGAAAATCAAATCCAAGATGATGCTAGCTATTTGATTGGATAGGGTTTGTATTGACCAACCTTGGAATTCTCTAAACAAACAAATTGGTTAATTTCCAAATGAGGTGTTTCACTAATATTAGGTTAAGGATTAATAATGTCTCGAATACACAAAAAACATTTTTTCCCCATTTACCTTGATGTGTCAGATCCAGGAGTTTAGCATCTCGAACCATGCCGTGTCCTGAAACACCTGTATTAAGTCTTCAGGATGTGAGCTAGGGTGTAAGTGCTGAAAACAGAGTTGGATGGAACATGTAAGGTGCCAGGAATGGAGGCTGTGATTGGATAAGTCTGTAATTTATGCTGTTCCTTGTTAGTTGCAAAATCGGGAAAGTAGATGTGAGAAGATTGGCTTGAAGGAGACGTAACACATGAGATAACAGAAACATTGAATATCGTTTCAGAGGTTGTGGTGCATTGGCAACAGGGACGAGTTCTGTTTAAATCAAAGTAGAGAAAACTGAGGTATAGATGTAGCTTGCCAAAGATGATTAAGTTTATTACCGTTGCATGTTCCTCTTAGTGCCAGTGTTGATGCGTGTGC